>CAMQGK010000568.1:4140000-4317500 GCA_947000775.1 Pterois miles | reverse complement strand
AGCGGTAGAACCGGCTCTGGATGTACTGATAGATCTGAGAGGGGGACGACAAGGAAGTGGAGAGGAGCTCAGAAACGCAACACTAATAAACGAAGAAGAGCTCATTTACTTTTTATTATGTCTCCATAATAAATAATAAATAAATATCATATCCAACCGATTCACCTCTGCTGTACGGCATCACTAACAAGGCTAAAGCTTCATTTACAGGGTGAATTAAGATGACGTCTCGTGTCAGTGTGTTGCCTGCTGTTTCAGTAGCTGTCCACTGGGAGGAGCAGCAGTATTGCCGGCCAACCACAGTCTTGTTACTGCCATTCAGGATATTAACCCTTCACACTAAAGATCTGTTTTTGCAGAGTTGCACTGATTTTTTCCAGATACATGAAGAACTGCTGCCAAAGTACGGCCAACCAAACTGACGACAATGCAGAATTCTGGATTACATGTCATCTGAAAATATCATTATACAAAACCTCCAATAAATGTTTGGTTTCAGGTTTACCTGGGATGTAATGTATGTACGAACACGGTCTGAGATTGTTTATCTGTGATTGTTTTTTGTCTGCCACTTTTGAAATCTATGTGCTAAATGAAGAGTTTAGATCTGATATATTTTTCATGTAAAACATAGGCATGGTATATTATAGTTTCCAATATATTTGGGAGCCCAATTTTTGGGGAGAGGGAGGGTACTGTAGCTTACACAGTACTGTAATGTAGTTTGTTTTTGTCATCTATAGTGGTTATTATTATTTTTTTTTTATTTTTAATAAAATCTATTTTTATTTTTGTTTGGATGGTTGGCAGCTTTTTTTTCCTTCCTTCTTTTTTTATTTTTTTTTTATTTTTTATATATCTCTCTCTTCATATATATATCTCTATTTTTTTTCAAAATAAATTTTAAATTATTTTATTTTAATTTATTATATAATTTTTTATTTTTTTTTTTCCCTCATCCTTTTTTTTTTTTTAAAACTGATAAACACCTAAAAATATCACTCCATTCTTCCCTTTTTTTTTTTCATCCCCTCTTTTTTTTTTTATTCTACTCTCTTCCCCCCCCCCCCTTCTCACAAATAATTTTTTTTTCTCTCCTCCTTTTCCCCCCCCTTTTTTTTTTTTTTTTTTTTTTTTTATTATTATTATTATTATTTATCCCTTCTTTTTTTTTTTCCCCCCCTGTCCCCCCCCCACCCAATTTAAAAAATTTTTTACCTTCCGGTTGCTTCTTTTTTAAAATTTTTTTTTTGGGAGAATCCAAAAAGGAATCAATATACATGGAGGCATAAGATGCCAATAAACTGGACATCTAGGAACTGGTTCTCTACTCCCATCCCCAGTGTTTTCCCTTTCTTCCAAAGCAGCGGACGGCCTGACGATTTTATCTGCCGCTGCCAGCAATTTACCCGCATTTGGCAGGTGCTAATTTCAGACCCTGTGTATGACGCAGTTATCCATCATTTATTCATCTACCGTCTAAACTCTAATGCTAAGGCTCACACGACTAGAGGCAATTCTAACGAATTATTTTATACAGAGTAAACTAATAAATGTATTTTGTCAGGTGTAGTTGGCAGGTTTGGGCGTGTGGATGCTGCTGCTCACCCTCTGTCCGAGCTGGCAGGATGACCCAAAGTCCACTATTTTGATGGCAGATCTCTTGGGGTTACACAGCAGGATGTTCTCTGGTTTCAGGTCGCAGTGGATAATTGACAGCTCTGGAGTGGCCAGGAATAATAACGCTGTGGATATAAAAAGGACATCATTCATATTAGGGCTGCTCCGTTATGGCAAAATCATAATGAAGATTATTTTAGTCAATACTGAGATCACGATTATTTGACACAATTACTAAAGTTTATTTTTTTTAAGCGTCTTTTTAACAGTGGATTTTCTTGAACTTTTCATATAAATACAATATAAATACATGTAAATATATTGAATAAATAAAATATAATACTATATGTGCACACATTTAAAAATCATAATCTCAGTTATTTTGGTCAATGTTGAGATCACAGTGATTTAACATGTGCCACAGTGCTGCATTCACTGTCCCTCGTTGACCGTCTGGGAGCGTTAGCAGCCACTTTCCCAGTGAAACGCACATTTAGTTTAGTTTAACAGGTTGTCAGCTGTGTGTCTGCCCAGATAACCAATAACGTTTGTCTGACAGACAGTGGAGGTGTCTGTGCTAGGTTAGCAGCTGCTAGAGTTGCTGGTGGCTTCGTGCCCGCTGTAGTGTAACTTTAGCGAGTTTCCGTCAGACCGTGTGTGTGTGTGTGTGTGGCGGTAGTGAGTGTGTGTTTGTTGGTGGTGTTATAGCTGTGAACGTAGCTGAAGCAGACAGTGTGTGTACAGTTTATTTTGTTGGTGAATAAATGCGACGAGGCTACAAGCTACAACTCCTCAGCTGGAAGTCCAGAGCCAACTTCCTGTATCTGTGCCTGCTCATTCTTAAAGGTGGACCAGCTTTTCTCCCTAAAGTGATGAACCGCTCTGCTGTGCGTTTCTCAGTTTTTTAATTAATTATTGATATTTCTTTTAAACATTTAACTGATAGCATTAATCGATTAAATTGCTTAATGTCGGCTATCAGTTAAACAGTTAATCATTAACATCCCTGATTTGATGATGCTTTAAAACAGCATTCATCGGTTTTGTCTTCGTCCACTAGGGGGCAGACAACAACCAGCCACACTCCCACTGTGGCTCCCTGCACCCACCTGTACAGAGCTGCTGTGCAAATTTCCTGGTGAGGTTGAGGGAGACTCCTCTGAAGTTGGTGTTCCTCAGCAGATCGTACAGGTTGTAGCTCAACAACTCAAACACCAAACAGAGATGGTTCCTAAACATAAAGTGACGCTTCAGGTGGACTGCACAGAGACAGATTGACGGACAGACAGACATGGAGACAGATGGGAGACAAGGAGGAAGGTTAGGAGACAAATTGAATCAGCTCAGGCAAAGACAACAGTAAAATCATTTCCTGTCAGTTTTGAACATTCGATACATTAGAGTGTTGGTTTTCAGATACAAGAGCCGTTTATATTCACAAATTGCCCGAGTTATCAAATTTCAAACCATCTTTCATAATTCCTTCTTACCTCAACCATATTGTGTTGTCATTAAGGCTGGGACTATCACGATACTCAAGTATTAAATTTTGTGATTAAGTATAAGCATTACGATGCAATTTTACAATTTATTGTGATTTTTATTAAATCTTTTCACACTAGACCAGAAAAAGTTGAATCATACAATCATACACTTCTAGGGACTTTACTCTACAAAATACCTAAATTAATGCAGTAAAAAACGTTTAATTTTCAGTATGTGTGCAGTCAGAGATGTCCTGAAGTCAAATATATTAGTTATTGTCAGAAATTATTTATTACATTTTTTCCAGCAACCCAAAATTATAAAGAATTTCTGTAACACAACTTGTGATTTTAGGTTGTAGCGGCTCAGTTTTAAAAGTGAAAATACAAGTATCGTATGAAACTAGAAAACCTAAAGAATCCATCGGTTCCAACCATGTTATAATAGCTTATCATAAAGGAGGTTAAATGACGCTCCAAACTTGTGCTTAATTTTGGCGAAGAAAAACTGTCATGGCCATTTTCAAAGGATTCCCTTGACCTCTGACCTCCAGATATGTGAATGTAAATGGTTTCTCTGGGTACCCACCAGTCTCCCCTTTACAGACATGCCCACTTTATGATAATCACATGCAGTTTGGATCAAGTCATAGTCAAGTCAGCACACTGACACACTGACAGCTGTTGTTACCTGTTGGGCTGCAGTTTGCCATGTTATGATTTGAGCATATTTTTTATGCTAAATGTAGTACCTGTGAGGGTTTCTAGACAATATCTGTCATTATTTTGTGTTGTTCACTGATTTCCAATAATAAACATATACACACATTTACATGTGTCCACTCACATGTTGATAAAAATGCTCCATTAGGAATAAGGCTTAAGTCCGAATATCCAAACATAATTTACTGTTTCCATGACCTGCATCAAATTTACAATATTGTCCTATTCGGAATAATAGTGTGCATGTAGACGTAGTCATTGATGCGCTGTCAGTCATGCGGATTGACACATTTATAGAAAAAGTATAACTTATAGAATACATACCATATACCTGACCCCTCTACCTTCACACCTGACTGTAATTTGTAATGCATGTAATGTATGTAATGTATGTATGTGTGTATGTGTGTTCTTACCTATGTAATATTTCATCTCAGTGTCATGCTTGTTCATGAGCTCCAGCAGGCGTAGTTCAATCTGTGCCTGGTTTAGAAATGCCTTCTTGTTCTTAATGATCTTAATGGCAACCCATTCCTGCTCGTGGTGGTCGTAGGCCTTCACCACCTGTAAACACACAGCAGCACACGTCACCATCCCATGACATGCTAGAAACATGCTTAGACAGGGAATCAACTGGAGCCTGATGTCCCAGGCTGGCCCATTATCTATAGCCCCTTCTCTGATTGTAAACGTGATAACTGCAGGTGGAGTGTTAAGTGGAGGCAGAATAATTCTCTGAACATGTTAGCTAATGCTGGCTTCCAAGTATTAAAAAAATATGAGTTTCTCTCAGTATATACGGTCACTCACTCTCCAGGATCACGAGTGGTAGTTGAGAAAGTTAACATTAACCAGTGGGACCAGATTAGCCGACCCCAACATCGCTGGACTGTTACTTCGGGAGAGAGGACAACTGGCTTGTTAGCTAGAGCTAACTTGCTAACACCAGCTCTCCTGCTGGCGAGGTAGTCTCTTAGCAGCGAGGACTTGAGGCAGAGGGTCCGTTAAAACCAGCGTTGCTGCTGGCCACGAGCCTGTTGGGCTCATTTTCTGTAACCACTGTTGTATGAAAGCAAGCTAGCTAGCAAGCTACCTAAGTAGCCAGCTGTCCGATCAGCGGGCTGGTGGCCAACGGCAGCACTGTAAAGATAAACTGAGGGCGTATAAATCTTTGGATGCAAAATTAGCAACATTATGAGCTAGATAAACAATTTTATGTTCTCAATTTAATCATAAACACTGGTTGTATAGATAATATCTATACCCAAAGCTGGTGGCTGGCAGTTAGTTTGGGAAGCGCTTGAATTGATGTGCGGAAGAGTTTTCTGAGAGCAAAATTGTTGTTGTTACTGACTGTAGGAGCCACTTGAGACATCATCATCATGGTGTCATATTTGGTTTCATCTATTACTCGACCCATTTTTACGTTAAAAGAAGAAAGCTTTGGGTCGGATGGTCCAACTGTTGCTGTTTTTTTTTTTTTTAATAAGGAACCATTTATTGCCTGTGAGGGGGGACTTCATAAACGAGCACTGAATGTGGATTCAGGTTTCAGACTGTGGACCTCACCTGTCCGAAGGAGCCCTTCCCGATCAGCGAGTCTATCTCATAGCGGTCCAGCCACTTTTCTCCGTTTTTGACAATGTAGTCGTAGTTGTCATCGTCATAGCCGTCGTTGTAGACTTTTCTCTCCTTCTTGGTGCTGCTGTCCTCTGGAGGGACCTGCTGGGCCCGTCGCTTCTTCTTTGTATAGTACACCTGAGGATGGAAAAAACAGCGTCTATCATTTTCATCACTAACTAGCATTATTTTGTTCTTCTCAGGGTATTAGCTGCCAGTACCATCACCAGGAGTTAAAGCTTAAGTGAGGAAACATATATATTTGTGCTGGAAAGCAGTTCAACAGCAGTTTTACTTCAGTACATTTTTGTTTAGTTGACACTGCTGAGCCAGGAGGACAAACGCTGATATGGAGTAGGATTTACTTTATATAGCTTCTAGGGCTGGGACAATACATCCATCTCTTGATTCAATACTATTATGATACTTGGGTGCTGATTTGATATGTATTGCTATTTTTAAGTATTGTGATTGAATATTCCGATTTGTTGGATTTTTACTTTGGAAAAATGTTTGATCTTCAGCATGTATGCAGTCAAACATATATCAGTCATTGTCAGACATTATTTAAAATTTCTTTTCCAGCAACTCCTAGATCAAAGAATAAAGACCCTCACAAATTAGTGGTATTTTCTTTTTAATTTATAAGGGACATGTAACGTTTATACTTCTGGTGAATACAATCCAATTAATGTTATTTCCATTTTTTGTAAATACAGTTCCCTTTGTTAACGCCTTAGTTTGAAAAACGGACATAGTCACATGTGTCTACTTCCTCTGACGTCTCCATGGTGGTCTCTAGCTCTCTCATCAGCTTTGTTCTCTTCATACATCCATGGTCAGCTCCATCGGGGTCGTCTGAATGTATTTATCATAAATGTCAGTATAGGATAATGTTTCCTGTCCATGACGATGGTGATGTCTAGCTTTGCTTTTCCTGCAACGTGTGAAACACAAAGTGTTTCCATACTTAACTGTAAGTGTAGTGTTTACCACTTTGGATTTAACATGTGAGGCTGCAGGTCGTATCCACGCAGACCCTCCAACATTTGTTTGTTTGTGTGTGTGTGTGTGTGTGTGTGTGTGTGTGTGTGTGTGTGTGTGTGTGTGTGTGTGTGTGTTCATGCGTCATACCTCATTGATGTGCTTGTAAGTTTTGATGAGGTCAACAGAGAGTTTCCTCAGTGGGGCGCTGGCAGGGTCTCTGAAACTAGGGGGGATCCTCCGCTGGAGTATGGTCATATCAGACAGCACCTACACACAGCAGCGAAATACTGTATATCAGGACATTATGGATGATTTTTAATTTACATCTACAGTTTTTTAACAATTGAATTAACAATTGAAAACATTGTATATCAAACCAAACTCAAATCATGCAGTTCACCTTTGCACCACCAGAGTTTGTGCAAAATTGTAATCAGTAAAACTAATACTCGCTTGGGCCCCCCCGGGGGCCCCCAAAAGCCAAAAAACCCCCCCCTCCGGGGCTTTCAAGAACCCCCTCACTCTACACCTCTCCAATTGTTGCATTTATATGGACCTGTTTGTGCATGTGTGTGTATAATTAAAAAGGGAAAAAAAAAAAATTAATTTCCCCTAGCGGGACTAATAAAGGACTATCTTCTTTAACTCAGATAATACATTACACTGGAATACACAGAATATGGGCTGATTATCAAATTAAATTGTAAAACAACAATATGGTACACACTGGTGCATACAAGCTATAAACTGTTATAGATTCATTTCACTGTTGGTTAAACTGAAGGAGAGTTAGGATGTTTTGAGGTGGGGTTCTACCCATAGTCAGTGAATTAACTACAGTAGATGGGGTTTGGACGGTGTTATGTTTCAGACGGAGTACCAGCACAGGAGCAAAGCAACGCACTGCTGTGGACGGAGGCAGCAGCTAAACTGATTTTACAATGGTTTTGGCTTTATGCCCGCTGCTGTGCATCTTCAGCGAGTTTCCGACAGACCGTGTGTGTGTGGCGGCGGTGAGTGTGGGTTTGCTGGTGGTGTTATAGCTGTGAACGCAGCTGTAGCAAACAGTGTGTGTACAGTTTATTTGTAGGTGAATAAATGCTAAGAGGCTACAAGCTACAACACCTGAGCAAACTTCCTGTATCTGCCAGCTTTCTCTTAAGGTGGACCAGCGTTTCCCCTTAAAGTGATGAGCCACTTCTTTTCAAACATTTGTGTGCTGCATGTCCTGGAGGTTTACAATAAAACATGTAGAAGAGGATTTCAGGATGTCCGGTCTGGGCCACGGTGAGGATACTGACTGGTATCATCAGCTGTTGATGGACAGTTTCACCAAGTGGACACACAAGAGCTCACATACAGTAAGTGTAGCTTAGCAGAGTTTCTGAACCACCTTAATCTGCTCCTCAGCAGCTCCTCACTCTAAACAGCATCATGCAGCCGTCATCTTAGTCTCTTGGTTTCTGCTCAGATCTTCTGAGCAGAGGTGACTACTGGAATGAGGACTGTTAACACGGAGCTTTATAGCCACCACCACAGTCCAATACAGAGACGGCATCACCACACTTGCTAATCCTCCAGATTTTCCCAGGAGACTCCTGTTTTTTATTTCCCTCTCCTGGTTTTGTCTCCGGGTCACAATTGTCCCATAGATTTATGACACATTTCCACACTTTCTTTCCTTTTTGTTATCTTAGCCTGTTTCTGGGACTGAACAGTGTATATAATCCCGACTGTTTCCACCCGGACGACAATAAAACTACACCAACTGTCGTTTCCCGGCAGAAATATTTAAGCTGTGCTCGCCACAGCATGCAGCCCCCAAAGTTGGGCTTTGCTCGATGCAGCAAAAAGCCGTCACGGCATGTGCCGTTAGAAATAATGTGTTCCAGAGGTCAGAGAAAATACAGAAATAGAGAGAGCTAATAGAAAGAAATACTCAAGCAGGAGCAAAAATGAATAAAAACAGATGAATATTAGTTTATGCCAGAGACTTGCACACCAAGTTGAAACCAGAGGGGCGAATTATTCAATTTTTATTCCTGGGAGTTTAAGGTAAATTCAAAACTTTAATATAAAAATATGTGCAGACTGTCTGTCAGCTATAGGCTCTTGCTATAGGTGTGTTCGAGTGCTACTTTTTGGCCAACACAAAAGCGACGTGAGGTGACGCAGCTGGCGTCCTTCATCGCCGCTGGTTCTTTGATGTCGGGTTGGTGTGTCCCCAAGCGTAAGGCATTTCACAACCAATCCACAGCAGTCACTCGGCACTAAAGAGACCTCTGCCAGGAGGCGGGACGGTCAGCCTCAGGTGCTCCTCAAAGTGCTCCTCGCAACTCGTCAGTATCCACAGTTGGAGTAATTACTGCACAGCTCTTTCCTACAGAGTTGGTCTGATACCGATAATTGTGTAAAATGCCAGTTTAAGTTGGTGGATTTATGTTCCAAAATGCAAATGTTGCTTTAGTTAGTGTTTGTAATGTAATGTGACAGAACATGGCGGCTTATGTTGGTAATTGTGATTTTTGTGCTGGATTACAGTTTAAACCATGAGTGAGGTGGCTGTTACATTTCTTGAGTAAAGCTGTATTTGTCAGACAGATACTAGTAGGCATGGCAGAGTAAAATAAAACACTTGCTGATCCTGCTTTTGTTTTCGAAGTTACTTTCGACTAATTTCAGTAAAGTCTGATTACAGCTGCAGGGGGATGTTCCTGTAAAGGCTGACAGGAACACCCTCATAGATCATTGGTTTACATAGAACAGGAATGTCCAGTAGCTACTTTTTTTGCCCAATAAGTTTATTGTCTTGTTCAATGGATTTATAACATATGAATAAAGCTATTATACTAATATATTACTGTTATCTTGGTCCACAAATTTCATGGTAGTTAGGTGATAATTTGCAAGTAACCTTTTGGAAATTTCTTTGGAATTACAGTTAAATTACCCCAATATTTAAGGCACAAATCCCACCATTGTATGACTTATTGTCTACACACATGTAACCTGGCAGCTAATGTTATGATTCAGGGAGATTTTAAAAGAAATTTCAAAGAAGTTATTTGCTAATTATGAATTGATTGTTGATTATATTTATCAGCAGACATGGAAATAAAGCACAACAATTAACTTTGTATTCTTTTCCTGGAAATCTATCAAATAAATTACCAGCTATTTATTACTGCTCTTTGGGAAATAGTGGAATAGAATTATTAAATAATGTTTATAATAGAAAAATAATAATAATGACACTACTACTACTACTACTACTACTAATAATAATAATAATAATAATAAAAGTCAAAAGTCAAGTCCCAAGTCAAGACAGCCAAAGTAATTTTCACTAAATTTTGAGATAAATATTGGGGTAATTTTGCAGTAATCCCAAGCACATTTCAAATAGGTTACTTGCTAATTATCACTGAATTACCATGAAATCTGCAGACCTGTAAAATGCAGTGTTACCGCCATTTTTGTGTCTTTATGATGAAGTACGCATGGTAAAGAGGTAATTACAGTCAGAACCAGGTGTGCATTGACAAAGTATAAAAGAAAGAAAAAGTGAGCGTTCCTATCCTACACGAGCCAATCAAAGCAGTCCACGACTGCAATCAGACCCGTCACATCAATTTCCGATTTAGCATCAAAATCTTGACACTGCGAATAAACACATCCGTCTGGTGTTGCAGTGCTGCTGTGACAACCCACAGGTGAAACAGGTGAGCTATAAATCAGGTCCTGAACCAAAGGCTTGTATGGCAGGAATGTATACACTGAGTGTGTGTATGTGTTACCTGCTGCTGCTCGGCCATGGAGTGGATGGAGCTGAAGGAGGGGTGTGTATGTGTGTGCTGGCTGGTCATGGCTGGCTCAGCGAGGGAGAAGCCCTGGGCAGTGGAGGAGGAGGAGGAGGAGGAGGAGGAGGAGGAGGAGGTGGGCGGACATCCTGAGCTGCTTACACCTGGGGAGAGAGAGAGAGATGATTAGAGAGGGAAACCCCAACATGCTAATCCGGTTCTCCATCGTTGGTACAACAGGGTTACTGTTCTGTGCTGTTCTTGCATCACATTTATTGATCAGAACCCACACCTCCATTAGGAGTGGGAAAAATAATCAATTCACCTATGTAGCATGTTTTTTTTGTTTTCTTTTTCAATTTTGAAACTGATTTTTTTTAATGCCAGAATTAATATATTTGCTTCACTTCAATCTATGTAGAGGTAGAGGGAAGTTACTGTTTTTTCTGGTGTAGTCTGAATAACGTGACGCCATATCGGTACCGTATCCGTCAACCAAAACAAACCACAGTGAGCCGAAACCAGAAAGTAGAAAACGGTAGAGGGTCAGCATGGATACAACCTGCACCCACATATGGTAAACTCTACCCATGCAGTGTATGCAGTGCAAAGTACGGAAACACTTTGGGTTTCACACATTGCAGGAAAAGCAGAGCTAGATGTCACGGCTAAAGCTAGATGCTAACTCTGTCATCGACAGAAAATGTTATCACATTGCAGTAACATGCAGTCAAGCCGGCCGTCACTCTCATCTCTGTGGTCAAATTGGCCGATGCTACAACTGCAGCACCATATACTGACATTTATGTTAAATGCATTCAAACAGCCCCAATTGAGCTCACTATGACCATTCAAATAACTTTGGTTGTGAAACCTCGAGTTCAGTATTTTGGCCGTTGCCATCTTGGTTTCTGCAACCTGGAGCTAATGGTTACCTTCAAATGAAACTGGTGAACTTGTGTTTGCAACATGGGAAGTCATGTTCATTATATGCTTGCCGTTCAAGTAGTTAAGTCGTGAAAACATAATTTGAAACCCATTACACAAATGTTAACACTACTGTCGGCATCTACAAACCACAGATGCTAATGATTTAGCATGCTAGCAAGTGCGTAACATAATGCAAAGGCATGACGACAGAGGAAAAAGATGAGGTCGTTGGGAATTTCACAACTTCCCTAAGACATAAAATTACAAAGAAAAAAATGACAACTAAAATTACAATATATTCACTTATTATGTTCATTATTACAATTTAATTGATAGTATTAATCAGTCAGTTAAATAGTTAGTTATTAACATCCCTTAATACAAGTTTAAGGCACTTCAGCACTGGCTTCACTTCTCAGACCCAGAGGTCACCAACTGAGCCATTATCCACATATAACATATCTGATGAGGATTCCTTTAATTCTGTGATGAAAGGGATGACACGTGATATGTAAGATGTGTACTGAGCAGGATGTTTCACGGTGTAAAAATAAACACAGACTCTATTACAGACACACAGCTTCTAAATGACCTCAAACATACCTTTGACATTTCCGTACCCCTATCTCTGCTTACTTATCAGACAACATACATGCTACCAATAAAAATACTGCTATATCTGTGATAGTAAGACAAATAGATTCCAATACAACTGCATTGTCTACTCTGGTGGATATCTGACTTTGAGTCACACTGACATCAGTCAACTTCACAAATCCAAAAATGGATCTTGTATAAAATGTTCCTGGTTTTAGTCCTCAAAGATTCATCTACAGATTTAACACAAGCTCAGGAGCATTAATAACCAACTTTCCATCTGATTCAATCATTATTAATATGATCATTACTACAGCTGCCCCCTCTTAGTCAATTAGTAATTTTGGTTACACTTTTACTGGTCCGCAAAAAATTAATTAGCAAGTAACCTACTTGAAATTTCTTTGGAATTACTGCCAAATTACCCCAATATTTACCTCAAAGTTTATTAAAAATTACTTTGCTTGGCTGTCTTGACTTGGGACTTGACTCTGGACTGTTCATCAGTCAACAATATCAAATATCAGTTGACAAACTTAGTCAGACTACTTCTTTGGTCGAGGATCATTAGCTCCTTTGAAATCTTTTTTCCAGTGTTTGAATAAAAAAAAGAAAGAGGAAAAGCACACAGCTCACCTGTAGACAGGTATAGCCTGTATGCCCCCCAAGGAGCTGAAGAGACTGCTTTCTAGGGGTGGGAAATTCACCGTTCATGTATCGCATTTTTTTCTTCAAGATTTTGACATCGATCTTTTTAAAATGCCAGAATCTAGAGATTTGCTTTATTTGAGTTTATGTGGAGGTAGAAGGAAGTTATGTGACATCATGTCAGTTCTGCATCCGTCAACCAAAACAAACCACTGCGAGCCAAAACAAGAAAGTATTAAACGTTGGAGGGTCTGTGTGGCTACGACCTGCACCCTCACATGTTAAATCCAAAGTGGTAAACACTACACATCCAGTAAAGTATGGAGACACTTTGGGTTTCACAAACTGCATTAAAAGCAGAAGTAGACATCACGGCTAAAGCTACATGCTAACTCTGTCATGGACAGGAAACATTATCATATCGCGGTAACATGCGGTCAAGTCGGCCGTCACTCTCATCTCTGAGGTCAAATGGGCCGACGCTACAACTGTAGAGCACCATATACTGACATTTATGTTAAATACATTCAGATGACCCTGATGGAGCTGATCGTGGATGGATAAAGAGAACGGAGCTGACGGAGAGCTAGAGACCACCATGGAGAAGTTAGAGGAAGTAGACGTGTAACTACATCCAGTTTTCAAAATAAGGTGTTATGGAAAAGAGATTGATTGGATTATATTCACTAGAAGTATAAAACATTACATGTCTTTTATAAATTGAGAAGAAAATAGCACCAATTTGTTTGATTTTTGGGTTGCTGGAAAAAATGTAATAATTAATTCCTGACAATAACTGATATATTTGATTTCAGGACATCTCTGACTACATACATGCTGAAAATCAAACATTCTTACTGGATTCATTTAGATATCTTCTGAAGTAAAAGTCCCTACAAGTGTATGATTCAACTTTTGCCCATAGTCTAGTGTCAAAAAAGTTAACAGATATCATAATAAACCATAATATGGAAACACACTACTTAAAAAATGTTAATACATATTAAATTGGCATTGACGCATCATGATAGTATTGAATCGGGGGATATCGATGCAGCCCTACAACTTCCACAGTGTCAGATGTGTTGTTTCCACCTCCCAACTCCAGCAGGTCGTAGTCTGCTTCAGTCCTGTGTGATCCTCAATGATCCTCAGTGTATCGGCTCAGACTCCTCATGATAAAGACTTTACTGATAGAAACAGTCAGGAGAGTGTGATTCCTTGAATGCTGCTCTACACTTACTGTTTAACATTAGAGCGGGAAAGCACTGAGGAGTGTTTGTCTATGTGGCATCGCCTGGTCAGGCTTTCTTTCACAACAATGACTGACTCGCTGTACATTATCCCTTACTTGTGGGATTTCTTCTTATTGTTGTTGCCTCCTATTTGTTCTTATTATTCATCGTTTACGTCGATGAGAGAGCCGGGGCACATGCATTTCATTGCATGTGAATATACAACTACTTTTTTAATGTATATGACAATAAACTGATGATTCAGGTAAGTTTTTCCCAGGCTGTCGCTGTAGGATGCATGCACAATGGCATGATAGTGTAGCTCCCCAAAAGTGAAGCCAAAACATGTCGACCGCCCCCTGGTGGCTCGCTATTAGTTGAGGAATCTCTTAATTTGCTATGCAGCAGCATTTTCGATGAGCAGAGCATTGTATACATGATTATTGCAGTCGATCATGTTCATTTGATTGTGGTAAGCCAAAATTAATGTTTGATTAATGTTCGATTAATTGTGCAGTCCTACATAGAGGCCTCAATCAAGATTGAGATGGTGTCAGATTAAATCCTGTAAAGATGAACATTGTGTAAACGTCAAAGGTTGCACTTAAACACACCACAATCACAACCACCAACAGTCAGCAGGCTACCAAAATGAGCGAACAATCTGCACCTACACAAGAGGGATCACCTTGCTTCCCAACGTTGGACGCCTCATGCAGCGTCACTAGACACAAGGCGCCTGATTGGACAAAGGTTTTCCCTCGCAGGCTGCTGCTCCCAGCTTTCAAACCTGAACCAGTCTTAATTTGTGCAAATGAGGAGCAGACGACAGGGCAGTCCGTCTCTCAGACCGGAACCAACATGGCAGCTTGTTTGGAAACTTTCTTCTCTTATATCACAAAAATAGTTCAGCAAAATGTGTTTCTGAATACATGTTATGTGAGAAATAAGCCATGCAGTTGCTCAATCGGTCTTAATTTAAGTTCAGCAACAGTTAGTTTAAAAGTCTCTAGGGAGTTTCCAGTGGCAGCAAGTCGCATCAGATGACCCTGATTTGTGTAAAGTAGCTTAGACCTCAACTTTACAAATGAGCAGAGGGTGATGTGATGGTCCATCTCTTGAATCGTGCCACCAGGCTACCAGAATGCATTACACAACTGCTTACATAGAAGATGAATGGAAAGGACTGAGCCTGTGGACACATACTGTCAAGAACATTGAAGAGAAACGAACAGAACAAACTAGACGGCCATTTTCATGCCACCATGACTCTGATTAAGCATTTTCATCATATCTGTGGAAGTTAAGACTTTACCATTTGATATTAAAAATAATAATGTAATAAATAATTTCTGAGAATGATCCTGAGATATTTGACTTCAGGACATCTCTGACTACATACATGCTGAAAATCAAACATTTTTATTGTATTAAATCAGATGTTTTCCAAAGTAAAAGGCCATAGAACAAAAAGTTAACAAAAACCATAAATCATAATATCGAAACACGATACTTAAAATCACAATACATATTGAATTGGCACCCAAGTATCCTGATGATATTGAATCAGCAGGTAGGTGAATCGTCACAGCCCTAGTATTTGACATACCAACATCTAAACAACCTCACAGTCTTTCTTAGGTTAGAACCACCACTTGCCGCACAGGTGTTGAGTTTCAGGTGATTTCAGCGAACTGGTAGATGGGTAATATGCCTGCCTCTCACATGTTCTACCCCAACAGCCTGTGGATCTTAACCGTTAGCAGTTTGTGTCACCAGCACATGGATTTCATCTGTGGACTCACTGACAAAGTCTTCAAAAAAGACCAAACTCAAAAAATACCAAACAACAGTAAAATGTGGACTCTCACTCTGCCTCTTATTGACATTTCCGCATTGAAAAGAAACTCAAAAAAAAACATGCTCATGCAAATTAATCACTGTTGATGTCACTTATATGAAGAAGAAGAAGAAGAAGAAGAAGAAGAGGATCAACCTTTATTAGCCCCACTAGGGGAAATTCAATTTACCTGTACACTCTGTTGTTAACACACACACATGCACATACAGGACCCATATACATGAAACGATGGAGAGATGTCAGAGTGAGGGGGCTGCTCCTGACAAGCGTGCCCCTGAGCAAGGTGCCTTGCTCAGGGGCACCTCGGCAGTGCCAAGAGGTAAACTGGCACCTCTCCAGCTAGCAGTTCACACTAAGTTCTTGGTCCATGTCGGGACTTGAACCGGTGACCCTCCGGTTCCCAAGCCAACTCCCTACAGACTGAGCTACTGCCGCCCATGCAATGAATGCAATGCTCCCGTTTTAGTCACTTTCCATAATAGAAGAGTCTGCAGTATTTAAAGAAAGCTATGGCATTAAGTGGGAAATGAGATATACGGTGTGGTTGTTTATAGCAATGCATGTGACTCTTTTACCCACCAAGAATGATGGGAGTTTGTGTAAATGCAATGTCAGTGACAGGAATCCATGTTGAGAAAAACAGCTGGACCTATTTCTGTAAAATAAAAAGCAAATGTCACTACATAAAACCTATATCTAGTAGGGCTTTCAAAGTTGATGCGATAATAAAACGTAATGCAAAAACGTAATGCAAATTTAATACTCCATGTAGTATTAAATACATGACAAATGTCCCTTTATGGTACATTTTGAATGGATAAAAAAATATGTGATTAATAGTGATTGAATACTCTAATTGATTGATAGCCCTAATGTCTATATGTGTAAAGCTTTTATTGTGGAGCAGCAGGAAATACAGTTTGCATTATAAGTAGGGTGAGAGCACAACAGAAAACAGCAAAGCTTCTCAATTCAATTAGATGTAAGTAGGAGGAAGAGACTCAGTTATTCAGTTTCTCTGTTCACATGCACAAGCACAGGCGTTGACCCAATCAGCATAGATCGACCCTGCTACCAAGCAGGTTCCCGAATTTCCCTCCGGGGATTAATAAAGGTTCATCTTATCTTATCTTATCTTATCTTAATGCTGCAGGTCAGATCGGATAAAGCAGAGCATACTGGGTATGTGGGGAAAAAGGTCAGGTGATGGCAATCCTCCTGGTTTTCCTAGGAGTCTCTCGTTTTTCATTACCCTCTCCTGGTTTCCTCCCAGGGTCACAATTCGCCCGCATTTAATTTATGGCAAATTTTCACACTTGGACCATTTCTGGAGCTGTACAGCATCTATAAGCTCTACTGTTTCCACCCGGACGACAAAACAGCTACACCAAATGTTGTTTCTTGGAGGAAGAGAGCAGTTTATGCTCGTGACACTGCGCTCGCCGCACATCACAGCGTGCAGCGGCCAGAGTTGGGCTTTGCTCAACAAAGCGAAAAGCCATCGTGACGTGGCACAAACCATTGGAAATAACGGGTTTCTGAGCACAGTGGTGGCGTTGCCACAGTATCTGAAAGGGCTTCAGTGAGTGAGAGAAATGGAGAGAGCTAAGAGTCTGGGAGGTCTGTCAGACCTTCATCAGAGCGTATATGATTCAACAATGGACTGGTAGAAATAACCACAAACATCCTCATCATTGGTATGCAGCACACCTGTGCACACCCTGGTGGTTGACGCTCCACCTCTTGGGAACTGTAGTTTCAGTAGAGAACTGTGTGGCTAGGGATACTAATTTTGAAAAATGGTCTTAATCGATAACCGATCCTCGTTAACCGATTATTAACCGTTAACCGACAAGATAAGTGCCTCGCATGCAGTGATGCGCCAGCTGCAGTATATGAGCACAACAGACAATTGAGTCAGCGGTTCACCGTCAGGAGAGTTATGGTCGCAGCCACGGTGCTGCGTTCACTGTCCCCAGTTCACCGTCCAGGAGCGTTAGCAGTCACTGTGCTGCGTTCACTGTGCTGCGTTCACTGTGCTGCGTTCACTGTCCCCAGTTCACCGTCCAGGAGCGTTAGCAGTCACGGTGCTGCGTTCACTGTCCCCAGTTCACCGTCCAGGAGCGTTAGCAGTCACGGTGCTAATGTCACAGACATGCAGCTACTTTCCCAGTAAAAGTCTCCACCGCACATTTAGCTTAGCAGGTTGTCAGCTGTGTGTCTGCCTGTATTAACAATAGTGATTGTCTGACAAACAGTGCGTGTTTGTACTACGTTAACAGCTGCTAACTGCTAGCATTAATATTTCTTTCAACCCTTTAACCTATAGGGTTAATGGGTTAATATGTCAGTTATAGGTTAAATGGTTAATTATTAACATCCCTATGTGAGGCATACAAATACATGCCATATTTATTTTATAATACAAAATACAAAACAGGGTGGAACACTGTGAATACAGACAAAAACATACATAATCATAAAACACCTATTAGTAATATCGGACATTTTCATCACATGGTAAATAGAACTTACTGAGCCATCATAAATCAGAGATCCCCACATCTTTATGAAAAATAAACATCTCAAAAAGACAACATCATTAACTGAGAATTAAAGTTAAAATTAAAAGTTTAACAACGCTTTAAACATGCTGTTGCAGTGTACTTATTATTTTCATTCATTCAACAGTCACCAGAATGCAGGAAACAAAGTCTCTGAAACTCATTTTTCTAGGGGAGGATCTCCAGACCCCCGCTGTGGTTATGACATCCTCTCTATTTTTAAGGCCTCAAGGTTGGCAAATATGCAACACACATTAGGTTCAACACACAGGTTTGAAGCTGCTGAATGGTTTTTAACTTCACACTTAGCCACAGAGCTCTATTTAAAATCTCAGGGAGCCATTTGGAAAAAGATGTTGAATAAGAATACTGTCTACACTGTGTATGGTAGATAATAATGGTGAAGAACCTATAATTACTAAAGTTATTCTTACTTGTTCACTGAAAATATCTACCCTGAATTATGTTATAGTGATATAAAAATAGACATTTGCAGCCCTGAAATCTGGTATAGAGAGCAGTGTTACAACACAGGAGCTCGGCATTACATGCTGGGCTTTCCTTGTTCATATAAATCTATGGTTGGCCATCTAACGTACTTGCCAACTTTGAGACCTCAACCCGGGGACACACCACGCAGACATCAAAGAACTAGCGGCGGCGAAGGCCACCCGTAGAGGCGCCTTACGTTGCCTTTGTTTCATCCAAAAATTTGCACTCGAACACACCACAGAGACTACAGCCGACGGCCAACTACCGCGTACGTTGTGCGTCTGCGTGAGAGGAAATAACTGTCCACACCAGCAGGCGGCGGTAGTCTGTTCATCATTCTCTCACTCACCACTTCTCTCACTGATGAGCTCTGCCGCCAATTCAACATGCTGGATCAGCGGAAAACCATCCAACACGTGCAAACTAGAGGCGACGGGGTGGGACACAACAGAAAAACTAGTCCGGCAGATGTTCACCGACGGTCGCAACCTAAGCTGGTCCACTAGAGATAGCGTCGCAGATACAAGAAGTTGTCTCAGGACTTCCAGCTGAGGAGTTGTAGCTTGTAGCCTCGTAGCATTTATTCACTGACAAATAAACTGTCAACAGACTGTCTGCTACAGCTAAGTTCTCAGCTATAACGCCACCAGCAAACCCACACTCACCGACAAAACATGCACAGTCTGTTGGAAACTTACTGAAGTTATACTACAGCGGGCAAGAAGCCATCGGCAACGCTAGCAGCTGCTAACGTAGCATACACACACACTGTTTGTCAGACAATTGCTATCATTAATCCAGGTAGACACACAGCTGACAACCTGTAAAACTAAACTAAATGTGTGGAGGAGACTTTTACTGGGAAAGTAGCTGCATGGCCGTGACACTACACGCATCACCATGGCTGCTACAGTAACTCTCCTGATGGTGAGCTGGAGACAGTGAACGCAGCACCGTGTCTCCTACAGTAACTCTCCTGATGGTGAACTGGAGACAGTGAACGCATCACCATGGCTGCTACAGTAACTCTCCTGATGGTGAGCTGGAGACAGTGAACGCAGCACCGTGTCTCCTACAGTAACTCTCCTGATGGTGAACTGTTGATGCCGTTGTTGTGCTCATATACTGCAGCTGCCGCACCGCTGCAAGTGAGGCACAAATCTTGTCGGTTAACGGTTAATAATCGGTTAATGAGGGGGAGTTATCGGTTACATTTTATTTTCAAAATTAACATCCCTAATAGGAGGACTTCAAAACCATGGCAGGGGGTCGGAATAGTAATTATGTAGTCCGCTTACAGTGTTCATTTTGGTTCTTTTCTTACATGAAAACATACGAAAAAACATTTTTAAACTATGTTAGACTAACGTTCGTTGAATTTCTGTTTTAGTTTTTATTTTACTCCTTCTCTTCCTCCGTCTGCTTTGTGAGGCTGATGCTGCGTCCACACTCATATCATAATGAGGAAAAAAAAAGGCATTTTCTCTGAATGAAAAAGTGAAAGTGCCTGTGGGTGAAGCCGCCCTCGTCCAGCGCCTTGATAACGCCTCCTCATGCAATGCCCCACCGTGAAAGTGGCTCCTCGGCACCGCAGCAGCAGCAGCTCATGCAGACCGGCGCCCGTCTCTCTCCACGCCGCTACCGGGCGAGAGAGCGAGGAGTCCCGGCAAAGGGACGTCGCTCACCTGCGTGCACGCTTGCACCACAGAGCCGGCAGACCTGGCAACCTGGCGCATGTCGATGACGTGATACACTGGGACGGTGAACCAGAGTAACGTTTACATTTCTTTATTTAACAGTGCTAAAAAAAATACATCCGTTTATGTTTTAGTGTCTAAATACAAGGTGCACATTCTTTGAATCAATACAATCGATTATTTACCTTGAAAAATGATTTTAGATCAATATGTCTCCCGTGGAGGACAACTTGCCGGGTACCAACTGATGTAGTTGGATCATAGGAAATTAAATCAATACATTGATGTAGTAGATGAATCTTACACCCCTAGACATTTGGTGTGGCTGTATTGTCGTCCGGGTGTACACTGTAGAGCTTATAGCTGCCAGAAACAGGTTGAGATAACAAAAAGGGAAAAAAAAGTTTTAAAAAATTACATAAATTGGGAGAAATGTGACTCCGAGAGGAAACGGGGTGAGGGTGATGAAAAACAGCTCCCAGAAAAACCGGGAGGGTTGGTAAGTATGTTGTACTTGTGTTGTGTGATGAGGTAGAGAAAGTAATCCAATCACTGTCACTGGGACTGTTGTGGTGCTCTGGGTCCTGGCCTGCTTACAGATATGACACTGCTGGAGAGAGAGAGGGAATATCTGCCTAGTACTGAGAAATCTGCACCGTCTCTTTAAGAGGCTGAGAGGCACTCACAGCACTTCCTCAATCTGGCATCCCCCTTCCTGCGCTGCCATTGGTCGGGGCCCCCTCTTTCTCTGTCAGCTGATTCGCTGTTGGTATCTAAGGGCTGGCTGGCCAGCGCTCTATAAATAAACCCAGTGCTGTCTCAGCAACCAGCCTACAACACTCATTAGCTACTTCTCTCTCTCCTCTTCCGCCTCTCTCCTGCTAAGCAAGTAGCTTCCAATAGCAGGCCTGGCTCTCAGCAGCAGCAGTCTGACATCCTCTCCCCTAGCAACCCAGCCCTCTCTCCTCCCCCTTCCCTTCATCATCCTTCCTGCTTCCTCAAATCTGATTCTCTCTTCTATTCACCCATCCATCTTCCTTCCATCCATACTGACTTCTAGCACCGAGTACTAGGGCCGCATTGAGAGAAAACAAATAAATCTGAAATTATGATAACAAAGTCACAGGTTTAAGAAAATAAAGTAATCGCTTTAAGAGAATAAAGTCCTAACATTATGAAAATAAAGTCATATTATTACAAGAATAAAGTCATAAGTTTAAGAGAAAAATGTTGTAATATTATGATAAGAAAGCCCTTGGATTATGAGAAAAGGTCATAGTATTACCAAAATAAAGTCAAATTTATTCCGAGAATAAAATCATACGTTTAAGAGAAACAAGTTGTAATATAAAGATAATAAAATCATAGGTTTACAAGAAAAAAAGTTGTATTATTACCAGAATAAAGTCATACTATAAAGTAGTAATTTGCCATGTTTTTTTAGAGGGAAAATAGTGTGAAAATGAGGAATGTGGAGCATCTTGTGAAGTTATACTTTAGGTTTCACAAATAACCAAATACTTCATCTTTTGGCTCATCAGCACCACATTATCACCAGCACCAGGACCTTGAAACGATCAAACAAGAAAATGAGTTTATTCTGAAGAAAGAACCACACTGACTCTTTTGTGGAGGATGATTTTTTTTTTTTTTTTGTGAAGTTACGATTTTATTCTTGAAATCTCAGATTTTTTTCCCTTAAAGTGGCCTTAATACTCAGTACTCAAAATGCAATCAAAGTATGTCTCAGTTTTCTCTTCCTCTACAGACAGATTCATCTCTCCATCAGCGTTGTGTTGATGCAAAGTGATGAAACAATATTAGGGCAACAGTAAGGAGTCACTTCAGGCAGCTCAGCAACACACAGTAAACTAATGCTTCCTGCTCACAACAAGATGCTGGATGATGGAAAACAATACCGAACCAAGCTGCTCATCGGGGTGAACCAACAGTACAGTAGGGCTGGGACAATGCACCCATCTCCTGATCCAATTCTACCATGATACTTGGGTGCTGATTCGATATGTACTGTGATTTTAAGTACTGTGATTCCATATTGCAACTTGTGCTACTTTTTTTCTTTTCTTTTTTTTTTTTTTTTTACACAAGACCCTAGGAAAAGGTTGAATCAAGCACTTCTAGGACCTTTTTTGACAGTTTGATGTCAGGATTTATTGTGATTTTTGTTAACTTTTTTAACACTAGATCATGGGAAAAGCAACTTAGCATGCAGCTTTAGCCGAGATGTCTGACTCTGCTTTTCCTGCAATGTGTGAAACCCAAAGTTTTTCCAGCCTTTACTGTATGTGTAGTATTTACCACTTTGGATTTAACATGAGGGTTCAGGTTGTATCCACACAGACCCTCCAGTGTTTTCTACTTTCAAGTTTCCGCTCGCTGTGGTTTGTTTTGGTTGACCGATACGGAACGGATATGACCTCGTGTTACTCAGACTACAACAATAAAAGCAGTAACTTCCTTCTACCTCCACAAAGACTAAAATGAAACTAATATATTGATTCTGGTGTTAAAGAATCACTTTCAAGATCATATAACAATCATTAAAAAAAAAAAAAAACGCCATACATAGGTGAATCAATTTTTTTCCCCACCCCTAGTGTACATATAAATCTATTCAAACATGACTATTGTCAATAAGCCAGAGACGAGTCCAAGTCTGAGCAGTTTTGAGATTGAGTGAGTCGAATATACAACAAAACAGTTCTAAGAGTATAGCTTGATCCAAACAAACAGACACTTTAAAAGGCACAATATGCAAGTATTAAACTGCAGTAGGCAGAATATTTCTGGCATTATTGGGCAAAAATACCATAATAATCTTTCAGCATATTGTAATTCAAGTGCTCTGAGAGAAAACTAGACTTTTTTCAGACTATAATAAATCTAGCCGTGATGTGACTTTGACCAATCACAGGTCATTTCAGAGAGAGAGAGAGCATTCCTATTGGCTGTTCACACTCACAAACTGTGATATAACGGTCAAACTAGGATCAAATACAAATCAATATTCTGTTACTGTAATGACTATTTTTCTCCTCAGATGTTTTCCCAATCATCTTGTAGTTACTGCTTCGCTGTAAAATGAGACCTCAGCTGATCTCAACATGGCGGCCGAGTCACAGAATAAAATTGTGATTATGCCTTGAAAAGTAAGGTATAAATACTATGTGGCCTGGACTGGAGTACTACACCCCTGGATTAAAAACCCCATTTTACAGATTCCCTCCAGACATATTACAAAATAGGAAGCTAAAGCTACCTTGCGCCTCATGGCCCACCCACTAAGCTAGCTGGTTCAGTTACACTCAATACAACAGACACACTTCTCTTCCATATGTTGTACGCCCTCTAATGGGCTTTGCTACTGGTTTACCCCATCAAGGCTCAGCACATATTCACAGGTTTTCACAGAAACATGCCATCTTGGGCTGTCAAAGTTAATGCCATAATAATGCTAATTTATTTTAATGGCACTAATTCAACACATCAACGCAACTTGTGATTTTTTGGTTGAAGCTCAGTTTTAAAGCTAGAGTGAAGATAGTGGTATCATGTGAAACTAAAAAACCTAATGAATCCATTGGTGACATATACTAGCTTACATACTTATATGGTGGTCGGCGTGCTCCCAGTTTGGATAAACAGACAGAAGAACCAGAAGGAAGCTAAGCAACGTACTGCTGTGGACGCCACGTTAGTTTAGATCACAAAGTCACACAATAACACAAACTTACTGATCAATGAAGCAGTAGACCAGCAACTCCCTTGTTCTTTAACAGATTAATCGATCTTTTGGAAGTTGTAGCAAGCTCAGTTTTAATGCTAGAATTAAGATACTATAAAATCTAATGAATCCATTGGTATCAACCATGTCATACAAGCCTGTCAGGAAGGAGGTTAAATAATCCCACAAACATGCACTAAATTTTAGAAAGGAAAATCTGTGTTGACCATTTTCAAAGGGGTCTCTTGACCTCTGACCTCCAGATATGTGAATGTAAATGGGTTCTCTGGGTCCCACCAGTCTCCCCTTTACAGACATGCCCACTTTATGATAATCATATGCAGTTTGGGTCAAGTCATAGTCAAGTCAGCACACTGACACACTGACAGCTGTTGTTGCCTGTTGGGCTGCAGTTTGCCATATTATAATTTCAGCAGATTAATTATACTAAATGCAGCGCCTATGAGGGTTTCTGAACAATATTTGTCATTGTTTTGTGTTATTAAGTGATTTTCAATAATACATACATACATTTGCATAAAGCAGCATATTTATCCACTCCCATGTTGATAAGAGTAGTAAATACTTGACAAATCTCCCTTTAAAGTACATTTTGAACAAATAAGAAATATGATTGACTATCTTAATCGATTGACAGCCCTGGTATCATCTGAAAACATCAGCCCATCTGATCTTAACATGTTTTTGGTGTCTGCACAATCCCAACTGACAGTATTAATGCAGGCACACAGTGAGAGGTTCAAGAATGAATATAGCCTTTAATCTACAAAACGTATCAAATAAGTCATATATAAGTTAAGTGTTTTTGCTGCTTAATTCTCAACTAAAGCTCAGACTAACCATATCAAAAACCACCTACATCGTATCCACACCGACCCTCTGCCGTTTTCTACTTTCTAGCTTTGTCTCCCTGCAGTTTGTTGGTTGGTATACAGAACGGATATGACGTCACGTTACTCACACTACAACAATAAAGGTGGTAACGTCCTTCTACCTCGACATAGACTGAAATGAAGCAAATATATCGATTCTAGTATTAAAATAATCTATTTCAAAATCAGAAAAAAGGCAATAGATCAGTGAATAGATTTTTTTCCCATCCCCAACATTCACTGGACTATTCTCACCTGCCTGTTGATGAGTGATGTTCTCCTAGCAGTGCAGCAACATAACAAGGGACCAAACTTACAATACTGGAAGAACACATAGACTGCAATAACCAGTCACCATCACAGTAGCAAACATCTAACAATGAGTCAGAGCATGCCTGCATGTAAACTAAACAGGTTTGATAATGAAGGAGGGGGGCACCTCAACGTTTCGTCAATGTTCAAATGTTCATCAAAACATTATCATATCGCAGTTATGTGTGGTCAAGCCGACCATCACTCTCATCTCCGTGGTCAAATGGGCCGACGCTACAACTGTAGAGCACCATATACTGACATTTATGTTAAATACATTCAAACAGCCCCGATGGAGCTGATCATGGATGTATTAAGAGAACGGAGCTGACGGAGAGCTAGAGACCACCATGGAGAAAGTTCGAGTAAGTGGACACGTGTGACTATGTCTGGTTTTCAAAATGTGACACAGATAAGACCAATACTGATCATGAAGGACTCTAACAACAAATCGCAGCCAGAAACCAACAATCAGACCAATGAGAGTTGAGTGAGGGTGACTGTATGGTCCCATAGTCTTCGAAAGTAAGAAATATCATGTGACAAGTACCAACATTAGACGATTATGTAAGTTTTAAGAATATCCCACTAAGAATCCCACTGAAAGTTTAACGCTGTAAAGCTTTAAAAGTACATGAAAACCACTCTGATATCTTGTAGTTTTTTTTATTCTGATCTGTAATCAGCATATTAAATATTTACTATCTCATGCTAGAAAAATTAAAATCAGAAAATATAATCATTAGTATAATCCTGTTAAACAAGTCGGTAAAAACTAGGACTGTCAATCGATTAAAATAAATAATGCAGATTAATTACAAATTGTACCAATGGATTCAATAGGTGTTATAGTTTCATATGATATCATTATCTTCACTCTAGCTTTAAACCTGAGCCACTACAACCTAAAAATCACAAGTTACGTTAATGCGTTTACGAAAGCGCTATTATCACGTTAACTTTGACAGTCCTAGTATAAATAATTTATTTACAGTGTGACATCTTCTTATGTTAATTGAGATGTCCAGCTTTGGGCTATCAATCGATTCAAATATGTAATAGAGATTAATTGCACATTAATCACATATTTTTTTAACTGTTCAAAATGTACCTTAAAGGGAGATTTGTCAGATATTTAATATCCTTATCAACATGCGAGTGGGCAAATATGCTGCTTTATGCAAATGTATGTATATATTTATTATTGAAAATCAATTAACAACACAAAACAATGACAAATATTGTCCAGAAACCCCCACAGATACTTCATATAGCATAAAAAATATGCTCCAATCATAACATGGCAAACTGCAGCCCAACAGGCAACAACAGTTGTCAGTGTGTCAGTGTGCTGCAAATGGCCATGACCGTTCTCGGCAAAATGTAGCACAAGTTTGGAGCATTATAAAGTGTGATAAAAAAGATGTGTGATTAATTTGTGATTGAACTGTTTGTCATAGATGCTTGTGGTGTCAATGCACTCAACAGATAGTTCCTGTTTCATTGGTACCAACCATACCAGGACTAAGATCTCTGTACACAGACCAAGTTACTCATTATTTTGAGATACTAAGTCAAAATATTGAGATATTAAGTCAAAATATTGAGATAGTAGGTCATAATATTGAGATAGTAGGTCATAATATTGAGATAGTAAGTCAAAATATTGAAGTAGTGGATTGAAATATTGAGATAGTGGGTCATAATATTAAGATAGTAAGTCAAAATATTGAAGTAGTGGATTGAAATATTGAGATAGTGGGTCATAATATTAAGATAGTAAGTCAAAATATTGAGATAGTAGGTCATAATATTGAGATAGTAAGTCAAAATATTGAAGTAGTGGATCGAAATATTGAGATAGTGGGTCATAATATTAAGATAGTAAGTCAAAATAATTAGATAGTAGGTCAAAGTATTGACAAGTATGACATGTTGATATTTTGAGATACTAACTCATTATTCTGACATAGTATCACTGTAATGACTTACAGGATTTGAACCTGGGACACTGTGGCTCATGATTGGACTCTCTAAAACACAGGAACACCCAAACTGCTGTCAGCTGTTTACATGAAGAGGTTTGCATGTGTACATGTGTGCATTGTCACTTATAAGGACAAGGGGGTCAGAGATGTCACATTTTATCACAGATCAACTTCCCATGACCAAGCACTGCAATCACTATAACTTCGATTAACCAGCCTTTAATGAATGACATGCACAGGCCACTAGAAGCCTTCTTTCATTAAATATTAATAAGCAGTTTGATAACGACAGTCAAAAAAACACAGGTGTGTTTTCCAGTGAGGTAAATGAGGACAAAGCGAAAAAGCCACTGCAAAAAAAAAAAAAAACTTGACTTGTTCTCTGCATGTGCCTTCATTTCTAAAACACACTGGCATGTGGACGAGTGGAACAATACATTAAGTATGTTTTGTCCTTTTGCTTTCTCTCACAAACACACACAACTAAAGTCACAAGAACACATACGGTCACATGAACATCAGCCACCACATGATTATAGACAGTGTATATTTCATCAGATGAGACAAACCATAAGAAGTAATCTGTACTTCACTTCATGAAAGTGTTAAACAGCAAATCCTGGTTAGGTCACATCTGGAGTCCTTTCTCTCATAGTATATGCTTTTGAGTACTTGTAATGCTACTAAGTTACCCAGCCCTCGGTGTGCCCCTGGATTTAGCTTCAGGGTCCTAATTTTCACTTGACAGGGGCCAGTTGCATGAACTTAGTTTGAAACTAGTCTTTCTTAGAGCTTAGATTGTCAGGTTACATTAATTAAGCCTGTCTGTCATAAATATTAAGACTGACTTTTAGCTACTTCCACTATTTATCCATCACTTTTAACTATTTAAGTTTTTATCCATTATATTTAGCTGATTTTTAGCTATTTGAACTGTTTATCCATTGCTTTTATCTAATATTTAGTAAACTACTTCAACTGTTTGTTCATTAACTTCAGCTTTTTCAACCGTTTAAAACTTTACTTTTAGCAAACATTTAGCTAACAACTTCAACTGTTTAGCCATTAACTTTAGCTAATTTTTAGTTACTATTTCAACTGTTTATCCTTCATTACTTTGAGCTATTTGAACTGTTTAGCCATCACTTTTAGCTGAACTACTTCAACTGTTTGTCTGTTACATGTAGCTAATTGTTTTTAACAACTTCAACTGTTTATCCATTACATCTAACAATGTAAAATGTTTATCCAGTACTTTTGTCAAACATTTATCTAACTACTTTGACTGTTTATCTGTAACTTTTTGGGATTCTTGTACCATAATCTTGAATTGTTTCTGAACTTATTTAACGGTTCCAATGATCTCTTTACCTTTTGTTATTTTCTCCCTGGCCACAGTCCACAGTAAATATTATGTGCATTCATCCATTCTGCCTGCATCTTCTGTATCTGCATCTTCAACATATTTCACTGAATAAAAAATAAAATCAAAGTGCCAGTGAGGCTGAAAACTCAATGGAAGATAAAGCACTGCAGTGAGAGTCCAAATAAGACTTGAAACAATATCAAAAGTTGTAATTCACAAGGTTAGACCTAGAGTTTTTTTCTCTCTATTTCTGTGTTCAGTCAGTAAAACCGAGTTGAATTTATTCAGGTTAAACTTGCGTTTAGTAATGTTGTGGAGCAGGCTAGCTACTTCAGTCTCTGCTATGACTGTATCCTCACATCCCATCCCTTAGCTGCCAAGCTGTCTGACCACGGCGGTGCTTCCTGCTGCAGGTCACACCGACGACCATGGAGTGTCGGCCTATTCAGACCCAGAACGGCCTGGATTCTGATCGTTCAAATTCAGGCTGAAACAATGTCGACAATGTGACACACACACACACACACACACACACACACACCCCCCCCCCCCCCCCCCCCCCGTGCCACTGCAACATGCTGTCATACTGACATACACAAACACACCAAAACTGTGACACAGATCGAAACTCCTTCAGTTCAGGCTGGCCCATTAAGAGTTCTCAAACTTACCAGATGTGTAAAATGTGAGAGAACCCACATATAACAACAAGTGTTTAGTTTAACAGTTCTGTTCCTGCAGTGTGTGGAGAGCAATGATTTGGCTAAAACAGCCACCACAAACTGACAGATTCATTTGTGAACAAGAGTCCAGACTAAAAGAAATCTCGCAAAATCTCCCACAATCAAATGTGACTTTAGTGTAAACAAACAAGGCGGACGACGGGCAGGAAGAATGAGCGGTAAGTTTTAACTTTGTTCTGAAAATTCACAAAGAATGGATGGATGAAGTCATGGAGGAGAGAAGTAACACTAATCAACAGGTTGGTCCTCCATTTCTGAGCTCCATCTTACTACTGCTTTGTGCTTCACGTTTAGCATTAGCTCATGCATTACCCAGCGGCGGAGAAGTTTCATTCAGCTTGGTTCTCTATCAGCTGTCGTTCTTTCCCATGCGACTGCGTCATCGGCTGTCCTCGGGGTGGGCTTGCCGTGGTAGTCCGTGTTATCGCTGTTACACATCAGTCGAGTGCACAACGATTACATTAAGTACCCACCATCGTTTTGCTTCTTTTTTTTACAGAAATAAAATCCATTTAGATAATTTTTGCGTATCGGCGACATGTTATCAATACATAGTCAGACAACAGACGCTACAAGCTGAAAGTGAAAGTGTCTGCTCTGTACGTAGTCTCAGCTCAGAAGAGCAGGAGTCAGATTTTACACACAGGATGAGAGAGTGTTGTCATGGCAATATTTCAGATTTAAACCAATGCTATACGCGAATCAAAACGCTAATGTTCCTATAGTGTGTGGAGAGCAACGATTTGGCCAAAACTGCCACCACACAGATTCATTCATGAACAACAAGAGTCACGATTAAAAGAAATCTTACAAAATCTCCCTCGACCAAACGTGACTTTAGTAAAAACAAACAAGGTCGACGATGTGCAGGAAGAATTAGAGATGTTAGTTTTTACTTTGTACTGAAAATTTACAAAGAAAAAAGAAAAATAATTGATGAAGTCATGGAGACACGGTAAATAAACACTCGTGTTGTTGCCACTAATCAACAATTTGATCCTCCACTGCTGAGCTCCATCTTACTACTTAATGCTTCACGTTTTGGATTAGCCGACGGCGGTGGTTGTCCTTACGTTTCAGTCAGCTTGGTTCTCTATTGGGTATCGTTCTTTCCAACACGATCGCGTCATCAGCTGTGCTTGGGATTCCCCACACACAACAGGATATCCCAGCGTAAATACTGAACATGTTTAATATTTACGATTTAAAATCTGTGCGTCCAGAATGGACTTCCCAGCCAATCGGGGATCTAAAAAACACTCTCAAAATAACTCACACCACAGGAAGATCAGGAAAGATCATCTTTAGAACCATAAAAAGTCGGGACTTTACTGACGAATGTCAGGAGGAATCAGGCCCAAAATCAGATGGATTCTCATGTATAATTACCAATAAGAAGTATCAACACACACACTACCATGAGAGTAGACTCACACACACTTGTGGCTATAGAGCAAGTTGTTTTATCAGTGTGTGTGTGTGTGTGTGTGTGTGTGTGTGTACTGACTCTTGTTCTTGCGCAGCAGGGCCGAGGTGATCCAGGGCTCTGTTTGGACCATCCTGCAAGAGGGCACGGTCTTGTCCTCCACGGATGATGACGTGATCACCATGGAAAAGCTTGGCAATAGTTCAATCCAGCAGGGAAATACTGTCAAACGTAAAGCGCTTTGACAGGTGGGCGGGGCTTGTTTAGTCCGTCATGAGACGTGTGTTTTCAATCCCAGAGTTCGCGTCAACAGTTTACATCCAACTAAAATCAATGAATCTTGAAATGGTGGGAAACCGACCAACCAATCAAAAGGCACCGTCTTCTCTGGCTTCTTTTCTATTCTTTTATTTAATTATTTTTTGTGACTGTGGTTTCTAAGGCAACCAACTGGTGTACAGGCAGCTTGTCTCTCTGAAGTAAAAATATAAAGGATGTAATCTCTGTCTTCTGTGGAGTTACACTATAGATATAGATTCTACATATATATTCTGTTTCTCTGTGGGTATGGGGAGTAGGGGGAATAGAATATTTGGTTAAGTCAGGTTAGCTTTTTGTTTCGTTGGTTTCGGCAGTTTCATGCATTCTTTCTGTGTGCTGGAGGCTCCAGACCGCTGGTGACTGATATTTTACGTAGTCAAAACAGGCCTTTCTTCTGTTACAGGACGTTAACAAGTGCCAAGCTAAATGTCCGAGAGGGTAAAAGGCATAGACTTCCTTATGTTAGGTTCACTTAGTCCAGGGCAGGTTGAACCAAACAGCTAATAGTTCTTCAGACATCTTCAGACATCTTAGTCCAGTACAGGGTTTTTAGAAGTGGTAGTAGAGTACAGCTCGTATTTCCAGGTTACTGCGTGGTCAGTATGGCTCCAACATATTAGCAGTTCATCCAATTAGTGTTCCAGACTACTCTAGCTGCAAGTGTGTGCTAACCAGGCTCGCCCAGCATGCTGCCAGGTGGGCTGAGCGAGGTAGGGGTGGAAGAGAAGGAGGTGGAGGGGAGTTGGGTTTCCAGCTGCCTGCTTTTACCCCATCCCTTACGCTAAAAATAGCTCCGATTACTGGCGCTTTCTGGGGAACTGGTCACTGGACAGAGTAGGGCAAGTGTGGAGTGATGTTACCACTCAGATTAATCCAGTGACACACACACACACACAGCAGCCCCTCTACTGGCAATGTCACAGCAGCCACGAAGCCCCCTTCACCCGCCTACAGCAGGAGGTGGCTGGCCTCTGCCAGGGTGAACAGGAGCCCCCTTTAAATCCCCATACAACTATAAGGTGCGTCTCTGTGACAACAAGCAGTTGCACAAACACATGTAAACAAACCAGTCCGCCGCTGCAACGTGTTGATTTCACAGAGACGTGCAGCTCCAGAGAAAGTTGCTCTTAAGTGGTTATCCGCTCACGGGCCAACGTGACGCACCATCACAAACAGGGACAATGCGGGTAAGAGCTCGGGAGGAAATCGGGGCAGTTTAGATCCAGTATTTGGGGTTAGATGTGTCCCCGCGTTGAAGACAGAACAAGCCGCATTTTACTTCCAAACTTTGATCTTCCGTTTACCAAACTCGATCCACGAAGCCTCCGAGGTAATCAAAATAAAACATCTGAACAACAACGAACTTGCAAAGTAAACTAAAGATCCGGTGAAGTTCCTGAGCTGTCAGATCGCTTCTTGACGCGCCTCTTCTTCCGCCCGCTTCCGCTCTCTCTCTTTCTCTCTTTTCTCACATTTAACGTTCCTCCTTTAACTTCTCAGAAATAGGGGAGATTTTTTTAATCCTTCAAGGTGGAAACCTTCACAAGGGCGATTCCGACTCATGTTTCTCGCCCGTTTCCCTTTTTCGTGCTTCTCCGTTAGACGGAATCTGTGCTGGCTCTCCCACACAGTTTCCCCCACCCTGCGATAAGGACTGTACCAAGTCGCTGTGCCGGGGGAGGGGGCGGAGCCGGTCTGTCTGGCGCAGCTTCACACAGGACCGGTAAACCCAAGACCCACGAAAAACACCACATTAGGGACATTTCACGGGGGTTTTTACATTAAGCATCACCCAGAAATGCTCACTGACTTTATGGCACGTTATCAACAAATCAAGCGAGTTTGCGGGACAGTAAACTCCCCTCTGACCACAGTGGTCGGTTCCAAGCAGACCTCTGCTGTCCTGGCCATTTATAGTAACAGCGGGATATATATACTGGAACTTTATATTCACGGATACATAGACAACCTTTACTTAAACCCAGTTTTATGAACAAAAATCGGGTTGCTACATAATCATAACCACTTCCTAAAGAGAATTAATATGTATTAAAATATTTTCTAAAAAATTGTAGCTTTAATTGTTAAAAACATGCAGTTTTTGTTTGAAACTTGACAAGGGAGAAAGGAGAAACGGGTCCCCCCTTCTACAACATATGTATGTCTTAACACAAAGACGACCATTACAGCTGCAAGTCCTTGGTGAAGAAAGTTTACAGTGAGGTCGTTTTCATAACCTTTCATCATTTATTATTGCCGCCATGTTCCACACAAAGGCTCATTTTGTTTATTGAGTCTTTCAGAGTGTCTGAACTTCTCTGTGCTCGGGTAAACGCAGGCTCTACCCTCACTCAGCACGCACCCTCTATGGGCTCTGTTGCTACCCGACGCGGCGGCAGCTGCAGCGCGATTGGCTACATAAAGTCCCATCCTTGGCTGTGATTGGCTAGCGGACAGGTCTGTGGGAGGGGCGCTCGGCTTAGTTTCCCAGTGTCTCTTCAAACGGCGCGAGGCAGGAATGACGCGGAAATAGTTTGAAGATGTCAGGTAGAAATGGAGGGAGGGAGGGAGGAGGAGGAGACCGGGGTGGGGGTGGAGATTGAGCTGGGGGAGAGGGGGGAGAAAGCGGGGTAAAAGGCTTCCATGAGCACATGGTCACTGAGTGACTCTCCACAGCTGAGATGTGCGACTTCTCCTTCCTCACAAACCAGCTGAAGCTAAAAGTTGTTGCTGTTGCTATCCGAGCTAAATCAGGCACAATGCTGCCTGGGAACAGCTCGGCACACAAACTATGTCATAAACCAGCTGACAGCTCCTTAAAGGAAAATATACCCCCTCACTGCACTGAGAAATGTGCGCTTTTTTAAAATCACTCAGTAATATATAGAGACAAAACTGATGGGGAAAAGTCCACTGCTCACTAATTACCTACTGTTCAAATCCTGTACATGCACACTTAAAACAGCAGTCTCAATAACAATATATGATAGGGATGGGAAAAATTCACCTATGTAGGAATTTTTTCATAGGTTTTTTTTTAATGATAGAATCAATGTATTTGCTTCATTTGAATCTACGTGGACGTAAAAGGAAGTTACCACTTTTATTGTTGTAGTCTGAATAACGTGACATCATATCCACTCCGTATCCTTCAACCAAAACAAACCGCAGCCGCTCAAAACGAGAAAGTAGAAAACGGCAGAGGGTCGGTGTGGATGCAACCTGCACCCTCACATGTTAAATCCAAAGTAGTAAACACTACATATACAGTAAATTGTGGAAACACTTTTGGTTTCACACATTGCATGAAAAGCGGAGCTAAACATCACAGCTAAAGCTGCATGCTAACTCTGTTATGGACAGAAACCGTTACTGTATCGCGGTAACATGCAGCCAATCCGGCTGTCATTCTCATATCTGTGGTCAAATGGGCCAACGCTACAACTGTAGAGCACCATATACTGACATTTATGTTAAATGCATTCAAACAGCCCCCAATGGAGCTGACTATGGATGTATGAAGAAAACGAAGCTGACGGGAGAGCTAAAGACCACCTTGGAGAAGTTAGAAAAAGTAGACACGTGGGACTAGGCCCGGTTTTCAAAATAAGGTGTTGAAAGAAAGAACTGCATGTACAAAATAATATATGGAAATTGAAAAAATGATTGGATTATATTTAGTTGAAGATTAAAAATGATATGCCTATTCTATTAAAAAGAAAATACCACTTATTTGTGAGGGAACTGCCTTTATTCTTTGATTTTTTTGGTTGCTGGAAAATATTTTTAAAAATGCCTAACAATGGCTGATATGTCTGACTTCAGGACATCTCTGGTGCTGAAAATCAAACATTTTTACCGTAATAATTTAGATATTGTCCAAAGTTAAAAAGAGCAAATCAAAATCACAATACATAGCGAATCGACACCCAAGTATTGTAATAGTATTGAATCAGGCGATGTGAATTGTCCAAGATCTATTGTATGAGCCATAATACAGTAATCCCATGTGCACAGTTTGACCTTTAAGGTTGGAGGTATACCAAAAAAGTCTACAAGGAATGTAATGTGTACAACATAGAGGTCTGGAGTACTGGGATGCGTACACATATTAAACCGTGTCCTAACTGAATGCAAGCAAGCGTTAGCGACGCCCTGTTTCTATTTATTCCTGTCGCTGGCTTTGAAAGCGCTGCAGTAGACAAGGAGCAGCTGATTGGTGAAGTTGAAACCTAAATAAGGAGGCGGCTAGCTGGAGGGAGATCCGCTGAATGTTTCCTACTTGCTGTTGACTATACTGAAAGTCATTTCCGGGAAATATAAAGGAAAATAGCAAGTATCCAGTCTGATCTCAAGTGCACCGCTGCTATTTGATTTGTTTACATGACATAACAGAAGTGCATATTCAATATGGCTGGGACAATTCAACTATCTCCTGATTCAGTACTGTTGATACTGATACTTCCGATTCAATTCCGTTTCCGATTCAATATGTATTCCAATTTTTAAAGTACTGCATTTTGATATTGCTTTTGTTAACCTTTTCAACACTAGACCACGAGATAAAGTTGAATCATACACTTCTAGGGACTTTTACTTTGGAAAATATCTAAATTAATACAGTAAAAATGTTTTTAGCATGTATGTAGTCAGAGATGTCCTGAAGTCAAATATATCCCGATCATATCAGGCATGATTTATTATCTTTTTCCAGCAACATTTCCCTAACAAATTAGTGGTATTTTCTTTTTAAGTTATAAGGGACGTGTACTGTTTTATACTTCTGATGAATATAATCTAATCAATCTTATTTCCATATCTGTTTTTTGTATATACAGTTCCCTTTGTTAACACCTTATTTTGAAACCTGGATGTAGTTACACGTCTAATTCCTCTAACGTCTCCATGGTGGTCTCTAGCTCTCCCGTCAGCTCCGTACTCTTTATACATCCATTGTCAGCTCCATCAGGGTCATCTGAATGTATTTAACATAAATGTCAGTATATGGTGCTCTACAGTTGTAGCGTTGGCCCATTTGACGACGGAGATGAGAGTGACGGTCGGCTTGACTGCAGGTTACCGTGATATGATAACATTTTCTGTCCATGACAGAGTGAGCATGTAGCTTTAACCATGACGTCTGGCTCTGCTTTTCCTGCAATGTGTGAAACCCAAAGTGTTTCCAAACTTTACTGTATGTGTAGTGTTTACCACATTGGATTTAACATGTGAGACTGCAGGTCGTAGCCACGCAGACCCTCCAATGTTTTGTACGTTATCATTTTGGCTCGCTGTAGTTTGTTTTGATTGACGGATACGGAACGGATATGATGTCAAATTACTCAGACTACAACAATAAAAGTACTAACTTCATTCTACCTCCACAGAGACTCAAATGAAGCAAATATATTGATTCTAATATTAAAATATAAACTGGGATACATAGGTGAATTGATTTTTTTCTATATCCCAAATTACAGCATATTATTAGCTCTATGTTATTATAAAAAATATTGACCACTACTGGAGTCCGTGAGCCCCCTGAACCAAAACACACTGTGCCTGTGGCTAATACTGTACATAAAGCCCTATAGTGGTAAGTTGCAATAATAAGTTTGTTTAAAAATGTTGTAACTTCAATTAATTTAGAAATCTTTAACCTAATGTATAGTTATAGTTTGAATTTCAAGGCAAACCTCAGAAAATGTCACGACTGCATTGTGGTTTTGCAGTGTCCTTTTAACTCCAGTTCCTGCAGCTTTCCTTGGTAATCTACTCCAGGCTCCAGAACCCATGGTTCAAATCACTGCACTCCCACACACTGAAAAACAGCTGACCAGTCTACAGCTAAAATAAGATAGCATGGCCTAATAACATGCTATAATTATAGGGCTTGCATTAAAAGAGATAAACAAGCAGGAAGTGAGATTACAGAGCTATACAGCACAGCGGCGATGTACACTAACGTGGTAATCACATGCAGATGCATCACTACAGGTGGTCTGCTTCAAAAGTGCCTAATGCCCGGCTCAGAGTGACTGAGTTTGTCTGAGCGGGAGCCAGCGTCGCAAAAGAGACGCCGCACACACAGTTACGCAGGAAGACAACGGATGGCGCCATGTTTTTAGTGACTCTTTCTGTGTGACTGAGGCTCCACTATGATCCAAGATGAACTTGAACTGTGCTGAAAGGTTTAAAGACAGCACTGCAGGGTGTAAATGCCAGCACTGGATCAGGAGGTCTGTCCATAAGCAGAGATAATAAATAAAAAAAGTGAAATCCATAACAAAGGAGCTGTAAATTCAACAGCTAAAATACAGCTAAAATAAAGAGTTTATAACCTAAACAAAACCACACAAGAAGTATGAGCAAGCACGTGCAAGTGACAGCTTTCATTAACTAGTGCATATATATAGATGCGCACCTCGGGATAATTTACCGAGGTGCATTGATATTAACATGCTGCCATTTTATATTTTAAATTTAAGAAAGACATGAAATGTTTTCCTTATGGATTATCTCTGTAATTTCCTTACTAATAATGAGTTTTTATTGATATGTGAATCTTAATTCCATTTAACTTTGTCTATTTATGGATGTCTGCTAGTGTGTGTAATCTTATCTTTTTCTCTATTCTCTTTCTTTACCATCCTTTTAAATAAATTATTCCCTTTTTTAAAAATTGATTAAGGTATGCATTGGAGAGAGCCTTGACTGAGCCCCTCTGAGGGTTTTTTGCACCTCTCCGTCACATTTGTTGTTGTTTATGTAATATCAGCTTGTACCATTTAAATGTGCAAATCAATCAAAATGAGCTCCCATCCATTGTGTTTTCTGTATATCTGTACAAATGTTAAGTCCTTTTTGGATAACTCAGTGACTCTTTAGATGATTCAGGCCCAAACATAATGTTAATATACTTCCTTACCAAGAAAATGTGTTTATTTTCCCCGTAAACTATAGAAGACTACCACTGGCTTTCTTCACCCTAACTGTACATGAACTGACAGTAACACAGTAGGAATCATCTTATAAGTAGTATTTTCACTAGGAGTATGCAGTGTAAACATCGGAAATAAAGTGAAAATATGTGTTTCCAGGTGCAATAAAAAAAAATAAAAAAGGCCATAAACAGGATATTTTACCTGTACATGTACACTAATTTAGATTTTATGTCAAGTGTATTTCTGCATGGGCAGACATGCCATCAGATAAACAGCCAACAGCACATAGAAATACAAGGAGACTGAGCTTAACTCTACTCACCTTTTCACTAGCCTACTGTGTGCATATGTACTGAGGAGAAAACATAGTGTACCGCTTTTCTACTCTCATCACGCCATGCAAACCCTGCAATTATCTCAGCTCCACAATTACAGACAGATGAGCAACAGGTGAACAAGAGGGTGTGTGTGTGTGTGTGTGTGTGTGTGTGTGTGTGTGTGTGTGTGTGTGTGACAGGACATTCATACAGTACAAACACTGACCTATACAACTGTTCAGTAGTTTCTCTGTTAATTATAAGGGTGTTAGCTTACTAAAATGATTGAAACTTTAACATGCTACCCACCACTGGCACTTCAACACAAATTATACTGTATAAAACAAAAAATAGGCCTGTCAGTCAGTTAAAAAAGTTAATCAAGATTGATCACACATTTTTTTATCCGTTCAAAATGTACTTTTAAGGGAGATTTGTCAAGTATTTAATACTCTTATCAAAATGGGAGCGGGCAAATATGCTGCTTTACGGAAATGTATGTATATTTATTATTATTGAAATAAATTAACAAAATAAAACAATGACAGATATTGTCCAGAAACCCTCGCAAGTGCTGTATTCAGCATAAAAAATATGCTCAAATCATAACATGGCAAACTGCAGCCCAGTGTCAGTGTGCTGACTTGACCCTAATTGCATGTGATTATCATGTCTGTAAAGGGGAGACTCGTGGGTACCCATAGAACCCATTTACATTCAAATATCTGGAGGTCAGAGGTCAAGGAACCCCTTTGAAAATGGCCATGACAATTTTTCCTCGCCAAAATGTAGTACAAGTTTGGAGCGTCTGTCGGAAACTCGCTTAAGTTAAGCCATGCTGACAGACAGTATGTGTGACAACGAGGAGTATGAATCCTCCAGCATCACTGCAGCTGCTAATGTAGCACAAACACACACAGTCTGTCAGTCTGTCGGACACTTGCTTAAGTTACGCCGGGCGACAGAGCATCACTACGCCAGGCAGACACACAGCTGACAACCTGCTAAACTAAACTAAATGTGCGATGGAGACTTTTACTGTGAAACTGGCTCTGTGTCCATGACACTACACACAGCACCGTGGCTGCTACAGTAACTTTCCTGACGGTGAACTGGAGACAGTGAACGCAGCACCGTGGCTGCTACAGTAACTCTCCTGACGGTGAACTGGAGACAGTGAACGCAGCACCGTGGCTGCTACAGTAACTCTCCTGACGGTGAACTGTTGACTCAGTTGTCTGTTGTGCTCATATGCTGCAGCTGGTGCACTGCTGCATGCGAGACACTGATCTTGTCGGTTAACGGTTAAAAATCATTAATGAGGATCAGTTATCACGGCCTGTCAGACACTTGTTAACGTTATGCCGAGCTGACAAGAGTACACTCCCGCCACACACACACATACACATACAGTCTCTCAACCATGCTCACCGAGTATGCCAGACTGACAAACAGCTGACAACCTTGCAGATAAATGATGCAGTAGAGACTTACTGGGACAGACCACGCAGTATCGTGGCTGCTACAGTAACTCTCCCGGACGGGTGAACTGGGGACTCTGTTGTCTGTTGTGCTCATACACTGCAGCTGGTGATAAATGATCAATTTAACCTATTTGTGCAATGGTTTTTCGTTGCAGCTGGGTGGCGTGTTAGGCACCAGAAACAGCACTGCTGCATGAAATGTACTTAAATAATCAGTTAAAGAGGGTTGGTTATCAGTAAAAAAAAAAAATAAAATAAAAAATTTTATCATCCCTAAACACAACACAAACGAGGTTGAATTATTTACTGGAATTCGCATTCAAAACAGTTTTTTTTAAACTTAGATTTAAATATATATAGCACTTACGCTATCCCAGGACAGTGATCACTTGGAAGTAATAAATAAATGCACACAGTTGCATATGTTGAATAAGCACTTCAGGCTCAGTTTTTAATTTTCAGAGGATGGATGACCTCACTAGATAGATTGACAATAAGGGGGTTACTGAGCAGTTTACACAACAGACATGCTCCCAAATCACAGCATGGCTTCTTCTATGGTGTTCTTCAAGGTCTTGGTGTCTTAATGTGGTATTTTGGAGGGATTATTGATCATTTGTATCAATTCTCAGGTGGTAAACATTTGTTAAACTTACCACCAAATCTGTGTAACAAATGGTATCAAGCCATAAACTGCTGCAACAACTTATGAGACATAATAGAGACTGTGGATGGACATCATTTACTTCTATCATAATATTCTAAACTCATACACTTCCACTAATTATTCAAAATAATTAATATTTATTTCTGATTAATGACTGGAACAATTTGACACAGTGCTGAGCTGCATCTCAAATAAATTTTCAGGTTCCTAGCTTTCAGATCACTTCTATCTGATATCTCCTGTTGACTATCTACCCCTGAAAGTCCCCTCCACCTCTATTAAAAAAAAAAAAAAAAAAAAAAAAAAAGGTTAAAGCTCTTTTGTGCTATAAATTGTCACAACATGAATCATCAGTTTCTAAATTCATTTGAGAAATTCATTAATTCATTTGAGTTTCTGAGTCGGTTTTCATTTGGAGCTATAGCAGCTTCATTTTATTATTAATTTAATAACTATTTTTTAAATTTAAAATACTAAATGTGTCTCTGAAAGCTCAGATGCTGCTCCAATACAGTGTTAGGTGGTGATACAGCATATTGCACTGGCAGAGGAGCAGCCTCTCAACAGTGCTGTGGAGCCGTTTCCTGTTGTCTGCTTCACCGGCTGTCTTTCTCTGTTGATAGTTGTAAAACGCATTGCTATGCCTACATTACTGATTAGTATTTCCCTTCACAGAATTACTGACAAGCGTCCACCACCACCACCAAATCACGTTCAGCTGTACTAACGACCAGACAGCGGAGATTACAACGGCAGTGCGAGGAGGCAAGCAGACTCAAGACTCACGTGCCTTGCAGCAAAATTCCACCCGGCAACTATACACTGTACCATGGCAACAGCCCTGCCATTGGTCCCCGGTGCGTTTTCAAATGACCAATGGGATGGCCAGCCGCGGGTGATGCTTGTTGCTAGGTAAACATGATGCAGAGGAAAGATAGAGGAGCAGAATTACCATGCTGCTACTGCAGGGTGCTTTCAGCGAGGAGTGGAGGAGGGAGCACTTCACACTCGGAGATACCCTCCTCACTTGGCGGTGCCAGAGAGACAAAAACAAAAATGAAGCAGGAATGACACAGGCAAAGAGGAATAACACAGAAGACTGGGTTAAAGCCTGTGGGAACACTCCTGCACCATTAATGTACAATAAGATAGCCAGTAGGAGAATGAGCATTACTTTCTTCAAACACTTATTCACTAAAACACTCTATTACAAAAAAAGATAACAATTATACACACTATACCTGAATGAACACAGTTAAAAAAAACATATATATATATAAAAATAAATAAAATCCATCAACAGTGAGGCAAAATTATTTAAATACTCTAATTAGAGATGCACCGATGCAACTTTTTCAGTCCCCATACCGACACAAATACCTGGGCTTTGGGTATCGACCGATGCAGAGTATGGATCCGGTACCAGTGCTTAATCAATCATCTGTATGCCTCACTGTGTGGAAGTGACCGTCTATATTACTGACTATATTGGAAGTTTTGACTCAAACATTACTTTCCTAATTTTGTAAAACAAAATGTAACAAATCAATTTTTTTATTTCATTTAAACAAATTGATTTTTTTTATTTCTTAATAAAATAATAAATCACACACCAGTAACTTGGTAAAAAAAAAAATCTAAATTAACAGAATTTAAATTTATTATTAGAATAATAAATCCCAGACCAGCAATGAACCTTGAAATTTAACAAAATGTTTATTTATTATTAAAACAATAAACCATACACCAGTAACTTGGTTAAAAATCTTGAAAATTAACAGAATTTGTATTTATTATTAAAATAATAAAATGTAAACCAGTAATTTGAATTTTTTTTAAATGAATAGAAATTAGAAATAACAGAAATTAGAATAATAGAAATAAATTATCACAACAATAAATCATACACCAGTAACTTGGTAAAAATCTTTAAAAAAATATTTATTATCAAAATAATAATCCATACACCAGTAACTTGGTAAAAAAAAATCTTCAAGAATTCAGAATTTGTATTTCTTATTAAAATAATCAATAACTTTGCAAACAAATCTTCAAAATTAACAAAATATCTCTTTATTATTAAAATAAATCGTAGACCAGTAACTTGGTACAAAGTCTTCAAAATTAACATAATTTGTATTTATTATTAAAATAATAAACTATACACCAGTAACATGGTTAAATAATCTAAAAAATAAATATTTATATTAAAAAGAAAAATATTTATTATTAAAATAATAAATAATTCATCAGCAACTAGGTAAAAAAAAAACCCTCAAAAATAACAGAATTTTTATTGTACACCAGTAACTTGGATAAAAATCTCCAAAATTAACAGAAATTTTAATTATTATTAAAATAATAAACTTTGAAAATTAACAGGAATTCTAGTGTAATTTTTTTTAATGCAACAAAAACTTGGTCAAAATTGAAACAGGAATTAAAATTCCAGTATATAATTTTTAGAGTTTTTAAACATAGAATAGAACTGAATAGTGGATTCATTCTCATCGATACCCAATCCAGCTACTGGAGTCAGTATTTGCCCAATATCTGATCCGGTATCAGTATCGGTACACCCCAAAATCTAATGCAAAAGGACATATAGTCTGTAGTAATTTACTACAAGAGGTCATGCATGCTCATATGACCCGGCTTTGTGTTTTCAATTAGGGCTGTCAATTAATTAAAATACTTAATTGCGATTAATCACGTTATTGTTCATAGTTAATTACAATTAATTCTTTGTAATTTTATATGTCAGAGGAACATGATGATATACCCATCACCAATTAAAATGTAGTTTCAGGACGTTTTGGAGGTTCACTGTCCACCAGCACCGACCGCTCTCTCCTCAGCTCCAGCACCGACACCACACCAGTCTGCACTGTGATTTAATTATTTCTCGAACGGGATTTTTCTCTTGTTGTTCTCTTGCTAAAAGTTGTGCTCCCTGTCGTTCAGACCTGTTAGAAACTGGCTGCTTTCTGTTAATTTATCTCCAGCAGGAGAAGATGATAGAGAGCGAGTGAGAGAGGCATTCAATGTGTTGTATTAACTCTGCCGGTGGATTTCACCCGTTCACCGCCTACACAAAGGCCATTGTGGAAATAAACACAATAAACTAAGGTGGAGGAAAATTAAAATAAAATTAAACCCCTTAGTTAGCTGATGCAATAAGTTGGGATCACTAACTACACCTAACTAGCTAACTACACCTATTGGCTAACTACACCTTACTAGCAAACTACGCCTAGGGGCGGCAGTAGCTCAGTCTGTAGGGAGTTGGCTTGGGAACCGGAGGGTCACCGGTTCAAGTCCCGTCATGGACCAAGAACTGAGTGTGAACTGGTAGCTGGAGAGGTGCCAGTTTACCTCTTGGGCACTGCCGAGGTGCCCCTGAGCAAGGCACTAAACCCTCAACTGCTCGGGGCGCTTGTCAGGAGCTTGTCAGGAGCAGCCCCATCACTCTGACATCTCTCCATTGTTGCATGTTTGTGCATGTGTGTGTTCGGGTCTGCATGTACCGTGTATAAGTTAACAACAGAGTGAAAAAATTGAATTTCCCCTCGTGGGACTAATAAAGGACTATCTTCTTCTTTTTCTTCTTCTTCTTCTTCTAGCTAACTACACCTTACTAGCAAACTACACCTAACTAGCTAACTTCACTGAACTAGCTAACTTCACCAAACTAGCTAACTACATCTAACTCGCTAAATACACTTACTCACTACACCTACTCGCTAACTACAACTAATAGCTAACTACAATTAACTAGCTAACTACGCCTCCTGGCTAACTACACCTCTTAACTAACTACACCTCCTAACTAACTACACTTTACTAGCTAAATACGCTTTACTAGCTAACTACACTCTCTAGTTAACTACACCTGATAGCTAATCACACCTGCTAGCTGACTACACCTCCTAGCTAACTGCATACCTACTAGCTAACCACCTAACTAGCTAAAAAACTGACAGACTTTGCTGTTCAGAATCAAACCATCATGCGAGCTCCTGCAGCTTGGAGGATGACCTTTGACCTGCAGCTTCTACTATAGATGTCATATTCCTGTTTTACCAGCAACCTTTTTTTAAACTTTGGGCATAAATTAAGTTATTTAAAAATTAATAAGGTTGTTTAACAGTGTGACTGATCAACTTAGTCAGCAAATGGCACATAAATATGAAATATAAAAATGCCAAAATACACTGAAGGGGAGATGCTTCATGCAAATGTATGTATATACTTATTAATGGAAATCAATGAACAACACAAAACAATGACAAATATTGTCCAGAAACCCTCAAAGGTACTGCATTTAGCATAAAAATATGCTCATATCATAACATGACAAACTGCAGCCCAACAGGTGACAACAGCTGTCAGTGTGTCAGTGTGCTGACTTGACTATGACTTGTCCCAAACTACATGTGATTATCATGAAGTGGACATGTCTGTAAAGGGGAGACTCGTGGGTACACATAGAACCCATTTACATTCACATATCTGGAGGTCAGAGGTCAAAAATTCTGAACTGATAACTGACCGTTGTTAACCGATGACTGTTAACCAACAAGATATGTGCCTCGCATGCAGCGGTGTGCCAGCTGCAGTATATGGACACAAAAAACAACAGTCAACAGTTCACCATCAGGAGAGTTACTGTAGCAGCCACAGTGCTGCGTTCACTGTCTCCAATTCACTATCAGAGCTACTGTCGCAGCCACAGTGCTGCGTTCACTGTCTCCAGTTCACTGTCCAGGAGCGTTAGCAGACACGATGCTGCGTGTAGTGTCGTGAACATGCAGCCACTTTCCCAGTAAAAGTCTCCACATCATATTTAGTTTAGTTTAGCAGGTTGTCAGCTGTGTCTGCCCAGATTAACGACAGCGATGTCCGACAAACACTATGTTTTTGTGCTATGTTAGCAGCTGCTAACATTGCTCGTGGCTTCATGCCCACTGTAGCGTAACTTTGGCAAGTTTCCGACAGACTGTGTGTGTGTGTGTGTGTGGGTGGTGAGAGCTGGTTTGTTGGTGGTGTTATAGCTGTGAATGTAGCTGCCGCAGACAGTGTGTGTACAGTTTGTCGTTGAATAAATGCTACGAGGCTACAAGTCCTCATCTGAAAGTCCTGAGCCAACTTCCTGTATTAATTATTATTATTTCTTTTAACCGCTTAACCGTTAGCGTCAATTCAATAAAATGCTTAATGTTGGTTATCAGTTAAACAATTAAACAACCAGTAATACAATACATCGTCCAGCTTGCGTGACCACGCCCCCTTTTGGGGGAAACCAATTCGGTGTACCTCATAGATGTTAACAGAGTAAACAGAAGACGTTGAAACGTGTCTCCGAACTTCAACTTTAAACAAACCACTAACAGTAATCACGCTTTGCTGAAGAGTTGCTGTGTAGTTGGTTGAACCAACAATAAATCCAAAAATGCTGATCTCTGATCTGTTCTCCTGTGATGTCCTTAAAAAGATCTAATAGAGGGGCTTTATGGCTCCAAGCTATAGACCAGACCAGCATGGCATCATCTCAGAGGCCGTGCTCCCTTTTGGGGGAAAGAAACTTGCTGTCACAGGAGAGAAAATGATGAAAAGCTGTTGTGTGGTGTGTAGGGATGCCAATTTTGAAAAAACAAATTACTTCAAGGGACTTTTACTTTGGAAGATATCTACATAGAGAACAGAGCTGACAGGAAAGCGAGAGACCACCTTGGAGAAGTTAGAGGAAGTATACATGTGGGACTATGTATGGTTTTCAAAATAAGGTGCTAACAAAGGGAACTGTAAATACAAAATACATATAAGATTGATTGGATTATATTCACCAGAGGAATAAAACATTACACATCCCTTATAAATTAAAAAGAAAATACCACTGATTTGTGAGGGAAATATCTTTATTCGTGGGTTGCTGGAAAAAAAATTAATAAATACTTCCTGACAAGGATCCTAATATATTTGACTTCAGAACATCTTGGACGCAACACATGTTGAATCGGCACCAAAGTGGTGTAACGCTCACCAACAACATGTTACATTCATTAAAACCGAAACCTTGTGCCAACATTAGCCTCATCCCAGTTATAGCAAAAGGGTTCAAATGGGTCACGGTTCTGCTATTACAGCCGATCCATATTATGAGCCTATACAGCTTTGGTCCAGCTGTAGTCGAGACTGGAATAACACGAACACACACACACACACACACACACACACACACACACACACACACACAAGAGTGCATACATATATATACAGGCACTGTTGCCAGGCGAGACATAGTCAGGTTCAGTGTGAGACCCAGAAATAGAGTCCCAGTAAGGACAGGTGGAAGGGTCACATGCAACAACCCCCTCGCCCAAATTACCACCACAAATACACAGAGGGAGGGAGAGAGAGAGAGAGAGACAGACAGAGAGAGAGAGAGAGAGAGAGAGAGAGAGAGAGAGAGAGAGAGAGAGAGAGAGAGAGAGAGAGAGAGAGAGATTGACAGACATGAAGTGAGACAAATAAATTAAAGACACACAAGCTGAGAGACTTGACCAGAAAGTGGATGTGGATTCTACTCAGGCTGGGACAATACGCTTATTTGCTGATTCAATACTATCTCGACACTTGGCTGCCGACTTGATATGTACTGTGATTTTAAAGCATTACGATTCGATTTTACAAGTTCCCCCTTTCCAGACATGCCCACTTCATGATAATGACATGCAGTTTGGGGCAAGTCATAGTCAAGTCAGCACACTGACACACTGACAGCTGTTGTTGCCTGCTGGGCTGCAGTTTGCCTTGTTATGGTCTGAGTATATTTTTTATGCTAAATGCAGTATGTGTGACGGTTTATACAATAATAGTTTATGCAACTATCTGTACCATCTTAAAAATATGTGTGTGTGTGTGTGTGTGTGTGTGTGTGTGTGTGTGTGTGTGTGTATGAAAAATGCAATGCGATTTATTTGCATGTAATCATCGTCACTATTGACAATCGTGTGATTAATCGTGATAAAATATTTTCATAGATAGATAGGAAGATACACCTATTTCTAGATTCTATACTAGGACAATAGTTGAATGCCAATTTGATATGTACTGCAATTCAATGTTACGATTTATTGAGATTTTTGTTAACTTGGAGGGAAGGGACTATGGTCTTTATTGTTGTAATCAGAGTAACATGACATATCTGCTCCGTATCCATCAATTACAACAAACCACAGCAAGCCAAAACGATAAAGTAGAAAACGTTCAAGGATCCATGTGGATACGACCTGCACCCTAACATGTTAAATCCAAAGTGGTACATGCTACACACAGTAAAGTACTGAAACACTTTCACACATTACAGGAAAAGCAGAGCTGGACATCATGGCTAAAGCTGCATGCTAACTCTGTCATGGTCAGGAAACGTTATCGTAACATGGTAATAAGGGTTCACGCTGGCCGTCACTCTCATCTCCGTGGTCAAATAGGACGTAGATCACCCATAAACTTGCATTAATGTGAACATCACTACCACACATTAATGGATGATGCCACAGTGACTACGCCCACTTCTTCTATACAGTCTTTAGGAATGACAGCTCCCTAAAAGTGAAACCAAAATGGAGCACACATTTTAAACATCACAACCGATCATGCTCATCTAATTGCAGGAAGCCAAAATCCTGATTGTAATTAATATCATTGTGCAGCCCTAATATTGAGTATTGTGAATGAAGAGGGCATGAAAAAATGGAGTGAAAAGCTCACTGATGGCCCCAATGCAACGCAGAGAAATCGTACTTCAGTACAGTTTTTGAGTAAGTGCACTTTGTTACTTTCCACCACTGTTAATAATAATATATGAACACTGATATAAATACAGCAATTAGTAGATAAAATAATAAATATGTAAATAAATACTGTATAGTTTACATAATTATGAAATGCATGTATAAATAAATTAAGTAAATAACTTTAATATCTCTGTATATTTATCAAACTAGTTTCCACTCTGGGAATAATCACAACTATCTTTATGGCACATTTAAATAAACACAGCACTGCTTCCTCTTCCATGTTAGGCTAAATTTCTGCTAATGTACAAATCTTTGCATCAAAATAAGACGGGTTCATATTCGCAGTGCTTCTCCTAGAAACAAAATAAAAACATTTCAGCATTTTTGGGCATGGGAGTTGTTTCGTCTTACAGCTTTAACCCGTTCACAGTGTATTTTCAGTTCATCAAAGTTAATCCTAATCTTTTTGATTTACTAAATATGTCTCATTCAGTGTTCAGTTGTTGCAAGTTAGCGACGGCAAAAAACCAAGATGGCCATTGTGACAGCAAAAAAAACAAGATGGCAACAGCCAAAAACCAAGACAAGGATGACTTTAGACTCGGGTAGTCAATCAGTTAGTTTATCATCAGCCACAATATCGATAACTGATTCACTAAAAAGGCCAAATAATCACTGGTTGCAGGCTGGATGTTTAATTTCTGTGGAGTGTAAAATGTTCTGACGGAAGGGCTCAATGCAAGCGTCAGACACCCGGCGTCTTAACAACTCACATGAAGAACAAACATATACAGGATTGTAAATTTCTGGGCCGATACCTACAATTTGGCAGACAGCCGATGCAATACTGATGTTTTTGTTGTTGATTTTGCTGTTATTTATTCCCGTTCTGTGCCAGAGGAACCAAAGACCTCTTCTTTATAAGAAAATAACTGAGCTGTTTTAAAGTCATTCAGCATTTCATTACACTGTCTTAGAATGAGCCCAAATGTATGAAACAACCTTTAATATAACCTTACAGAGAAAAACGTTTTTTTTTTTTTTATTAAATGAGAAGTGAGTGACCACTTGTGAGCAGATCTCACTTCCCCGCTCTACATGCAAATAAACACGTAGTAAACACATGGCTAATACAGCAGATGTTGGGATGTAATATTACAGGAATGTCAGAAGTAATATCCTACACATTTGTGAATTCATGTGCATTTTATTAACATCAAATTATAAAGTTATTGTACCTGCAGTCCCCAGGGGACCTCTCAGGATGCACGTTAACCCTCTGAGACCCACAATAGACCAGTTTTTGTCTTTATTAGGGGGGTCCAGGGGGTCTTTCGGGGGAGATAGCAGGTCAGCAGTAGATGTCACATAGAGGTGGTGAACATCATCTGAAAGCTGAGAACCTGATAATTAATTTGAGATGCAGCTCAGCACTGTGACAAGTTGTTCTAGTCATATATCAGAAACAATCAATTCATTATTTAGAGTACATTGTAAAAGTGTTTATAACATTATGACAGAAGTATATGATGTCCATCCCCATGCTCTATTGTGTCTCAGTTGTTGCAGCAATGTCTTGTTGATACCATCTGTGACACAGATTAGTGCTAAGTTTCACCATTTTTTTTAACCACTGAAGAATTTATGAAAATTATCAATATTCCCCCAAAATACCACATTAAGGCATCAAGACCTTGAGGAACACTAGAGAAAAAGTCATGCTGCTCAGAAACCCCCTTATTTTCAATGTATCTAGGAAAGCCATCCATCCTCTGAATGCTCTAGGTCTCCAGTTTGTGGTTGTAAAGTTTCATGAGGCTGTGATTATCCTAGAGGTCACCACAGTGAGGTCAAGGTGAAAAAATGGTCTCACTACAATGAAATGGCTCCTATGGGGACTAACATCATCACACATGAATACAGTTGGACTCAATGGATCCACAAAAGTCTTTAAAGTGATACTCAATTTATGTAATTCAAGACTGTTTATGGACCCCCAGTATGCAGAAATATCTTAATACACCATAAATAACAAAAATAACATATTTACATTGCATGTCATCATCATAAAGTGTCATGTCTTAAAAGGGGAGACTTGTGGGAACCCACTGAACCCATTTTCATTCACATATCTTGAGGTCAGAGGTCAAGGGACCCCTTTCAAAATGGCCATGACAGTTTTTCCTCACTAAAATTTAGGCCAACTTTGGAGCGTTCTTTAACCTTCGTCCCGACATGGTAGGATGACACGGTGGTTTTTTAGTTTCATATGATATCTGCAGCTTTACTCCAGCCCTACACTTAACCTACTGGAGCTTCTGAAAGGCAGTACAGTCAGTCAGGTCTCAGGGGGGTAATACCAGGTCTGAACAGGGCCTAGCTTGTGTGAGATAAGGGAGTTAAAACATAACCAAAAAAAAAAAGTCAGTCAGAATCGCAGAAACCCAGTGATGAGTGAATGAACAAATAAATTTATCCACTTAAAACGTTGTGTACCAACTGAAAGCTAAGAGAAGGGCCAGGAAATCAGCCAGCAACTGAAACATCCACAGCAATTGGACTCATTCGCTAAGTTAGCTGAAGATATGCCTCCATTCAACACTGCAGAACAAAGGATAGGCTGCATTTGAAAGCTCATACTATGCTGGTAGTACAACCTCATACGACACCAGTAGTACATACTGGTTTGGCCAAAATGTAGTACGTAGTATGCGAACAAAAGCAAAATCTACAGGTGCCAAAAATTCACAGATGTTAAACTGATTTGGAAAAAATCTCCAGTCTGCATCAGACCAGTCTACCTCGCCTACAGTATCCCACAATGCAACATGCTGGAGCACTTCAGGCTACGGTTACAGCTACAACAGCAGCCAATAACAGCTTTTTTTTTTTTTTTTTTTTTTTTTTTTTTTTATTATTTATCACTTCTTGTTTGTTTTTTTGTTTTTTCTCTCCCCTCCCCGCAGAGGTTTTTGGTTCCATTCTTCCTTTCTTCTTTTCTGTTTTTTTGTTTTTTTTTCTCCCCTTTTTGTTTTTTTTTTTTCCCTTTCTCCCCTTCCCCCCCCCATCCAAAACATTTTTTTTAGGTTAATTGATTTTTTTTATTTTCCCTTAGGAGTGGATTTGAGGTGAATGGTTTTTTTTTTTTTTTTTTTTTTTTTTTTTTTTCCCCTGTTGGGTTTGGGACCTCTCCCCGGGGTATCCCCCCCCTTCCCCCTTTCCCCTCGGGTATCCTCCCCACCCCCCGCACCCCTAACGGGATAAGCGGTTGACATGGATGGATGGATTCATTGATTATTTCATCACTAAATTCACTTCTGACATTTTTGAGTCGAGAAATGAACTGTGTAGATTTTGAATCTTGTCAGTTTTACGATTTTAGATGGTAAATTGAACATTTGCTCTGATGTTTTCAGAGTTAAAAGCTCCACAAACTGCAGTGACAGCTAGCTAGCGCCTGCTGGACGCTACCTCACCACAGACCACTATGAGGTGTCTGGAGCTCTCTAGAGACCGGTCTGTAGACAAGAGGCTTTTATTTTCTTGTTGACAGATAGTTTGTTTAAATATCACAACACGAATGTCCATTATAAACTAAAGGTAAACTGTGTTTATCTGCCGGCCAGTGATGCTCACAGAGCAGCAGAATGGAGAGAGCAGAGAAGAGAAAAGAGGAGAGGAGAGAAGGAAGAGGAGAGAGAAGAGAGGAAAGAGGAGAGAGGAGGAGAGAGAAGAGCCTCCTCTGACGGGGCAGATAGATTCCTGCTGAGACAACATGACACTTTTTATCATGACTGATATCTGGAGGGAGATCAGTCCACTGTTTCGTTGCTGGAACTGAAAAATCAGTTTGAGTAAATGTTGAGGATCAGTTAGGGAAGTTAATAATTAACCATTTAACCAATTACAGACATTAAGCATTTTAACCGATAAAAGCTATCAGTTAAACGGTTAAAAGAAATAATAATTAAAAGGCTGAGAAAAACTCAGAGGAGCAGCTCATCACTTCAAGGAGAAAAGCTGGTCCACCTTAAGAGAGAGCCAGCGCAGATACAGGAAGTTGGCTCTGGACTTCAAGCTGAGGAGTTGTAGCTTGTTAATCCAGACAGACACACAGCTGACAACCTGCTAAACTAAACTAAATGGGTGGTGGAGATTTTTACTGGGAAAGTGCCCGCTAACACTCCTTGACGGTGAACTGAGGACAGTGAATGCAGCACCGTGGCTGCTACAGCACCTCTGATGGTGAACTGTTGACTCATTGGTTAACGAGGGTCGGTTATCAGTTCAGAAAATTTTTCAAAATTAGCATCCAAAGGATCAACATTTTACGTTCCCCATCTCCCCTCGTTAATGTTTGTCTGATTTCACTATGAGCAATATGAATAACTAGTTTAAACCTGGAGTATCTGATAAAGTTAACAGTGGTGGTGCAGTGGTAAGCACTGTCGCCTCACAGCAAGAGGGTCACATGCTCCTCTGTGTAGTTTGCATGTTCTCCCCGTGTTAGCGTGGGTTTTCTCCAGGTTCTCTGGCTTCCTCCCACAGTCCAAAGATGTGCAGGTTAGGTTAACTGATGACTGAGCAAAGTGAATGCCAGCATGAATGGTTGTCTGTCTATATGTGCCCTGCGATGGACCGGCAACCTGTCCAGGGTGTACCCCGCCTTCGCCCAATGTCAGCTGGGATCGGCTCCAGCCCCCCTGCGACCCCTCACGGGATAAGCGGTTGCAGATGGATGGATGGATATCATAGTGGTAGGAGTTAGTTTTTTTGTCCAGTACTTTAGTAGCTGGTTGAAAGGCTAAAGCCTGGTCTAACATACTGTAAAATAAATCGCTTTAACTGTTTCATGTTACATACTGAGGAACGCAGTACACAATATGTACTATATACTGTGTACTGCGTTCCTCAGTAGTATGTAGTAAAGTGTAGAGCAGCATTCAAGGAATCACACTCTCCTAACTGTCTGTTTCTATCAGTAAAGTCTTTATCATGAGGAGTCTGAGCCGATACACTGTGAGGATCATTGAGGATCACACAGGACTGAAGCAGACAACGACTTGCTGGAGTTGGAAGGTGGAAACAACACATCTGACACCTGGAAGCAGTCTCTTCGTAACTGGACAGGACCTCTGTTTTTAGGGGGGCACACAGCATACACCTGGCTACAGGTAAGCTGTGTTAGTTAGGATTTTGATGAGTTTTGTTTTTTTTAAAACACACCGGGAGAAAAGAAAGCTTTTCTGAAGAGTAGGCATTTTCTTTTTAATTTATGAGAAGGCTTGTAATGTTTTATACTACTGGTTAATATAATCCTATCAATCTTATTTCTGTGTACTGTATGTATTTTGTATACACAGTTCCATTTGTGAACACCTTCTTTTGATAGTTGTTCATAGTCACATGTGTCTACTTCCTCTAACTTCTCTAAGGTGGTCTCTAGCTCTGTGTCAGCTTCGTTCTCTTTATACATCCATGGTCAGCTCCATCAGGGCCGCCTGAATGTCAGCATATAGGTGCTCTTCATCTGTAACAATATTAGGGCTATCAGTGTATTAACATATTTAACTGCAATTAGTTACATGATTGTCCATAGTTAGGATGAATCAAAAATTTGTTTTTTTATCTGTTCAAAATGTACCTTAATGTCAAGTATTTAATACATCTATCAACATGGGAGTGGATAAATATGTTGCTTTATGCAAATATATGTATATACTTATTATTGGAAATCATTTAACAACACAAAACAATGATAAATATTATCCAGAAACCCTCACATGTAGTGCATTTAGTATAAACCAACAGCTGTAAGTGTGCTTGTGTACTTGACTATCACTTGCCCCAAACTACATCTGATTATCATAAAGTGGGCATGTCTGTAAAGGGGAGACTTGTGGGTACCCACAGAACCCATTTTCACTCACATATCTTGAGGTCAGAGGTCAAGGTACCCCTTTGAAAATGGCCAAGAAAGTTTTTCCTCGCCAAAATTTAGCGCAAGTTTGATGCGTTATTCAGTCTTCCTGATAAAATAGCGAATTAACTTTAACCCTAATATATACATATATTATACACAGTAAAGTACTGAAACACTTTGGCTTTCACACATTACAGGAAAAGCAGAGCTGGACGTCATGGCTAAAGCTGCATGCTAACTCTGTCATGGTCAGGAAACGTTATCGTAACATGGTAATAAGGGTTCGAGATGGCCGTCACTCTCATCTCCGTGGTCAAATGGGACGTAGAGCACTCATATACTTGCATTAATGTGAACATCACTACCACACATTAATGGATGATGCCACAGTGACTACGCCCACTTCTTCTATACAGTCTTAGGAATGACAGCTCCCTAAAAGTGAAACCAAAATGGAGCACACATTTTAAACATCACAACCGATCATGCTCATCTAATTGCGGGAAGCCAAAATCCTGATTGTAATAAATATCATTGTGCAGCCCTAATATTGAGTATTGTGAATGAAGAGGGCATGAAAAAATGAAGTGAAAAGCTCACTGATGGCCCCAATGCAACGCAGAGAAATCATACTTCAGTACAGTTTTTGCGTAAGTGCACTTTGTTACTTTCCACCACTGTTAATAATAATATATGAACACTGATATAAATACAGCAATTAGTTGATAAAATAATAAATATGTAAATAAATACTGTATAGTTTACATAATTATGAAATGCATGTATAAATAAATTAAGTAAATAACTTTAATATCTCTGTATATTTATCAAACTAGTTTCCACTCTTGGAATAATCACAACTATCTTTATGGCACATTTAAATAAACACAGCACTGCTTCCTCTTCCATGTTAGGCTAAATTTCTGCTAATGTACAAATCTTTGCATCAAAATAAGACGGGTTCATATTCACAGTGCTTCTCCTAGAAACAAAATAAATAATATGTTACTGTAGCAGCCACGGTGCTGCCTTCACTGTCTCCGGTTCACGAACAGGGGAGCTACTGTGACAACTACCATGACACCTTGGAGAAGTTAGAGGAAGTAGACACGTGTGACTATGTCTGGTTTTCAAAATAAGGTGTTAACAAAGGGAACAGTATATATAAAATACATGTATGGAAATAAGATTGATTGGATTATATTCACAACAAGTATAAAACATTACATGTCCCTTATAAATTAAAAAGAAAACTAATTTGTGAGGGAAATGTCTGATTTTTGGGCTGCTGGAAAAAAGTAATAAATAATTCCTGACAATGATCCTGATATATTTGACTTGCTTACACGCTTAAAAAAATTTATTGTATTAATTTAGATATTTTTATAAGTAAAAGTCCCCAGAAATGTATGATTCAACCTTTTCCCATGGTCTAATGTTAAAAAAGTTAATAAAAAAATCACATTAATTCATAATATCAAATCGCAATACTTAAAATAGTAATACATATTGAATTGGCACACAAGTATTGTGATAGTATTGAATCGGGAGATAGGTGAATCGTCCCAGCTGTATTTCATACTCGTGGTTCAACCAAGACATGACTTGAGAAGATAAAAAAATGAAGGAAAAGGAAGTTGGGGGGAAATTGTCCACTTTGCGACCCAAATGTGTTCACCATAAGAAAAGCCCATGTTCAGCAAGTGTGTGGGGAGGGGGCACATTATTTGTGACAAACCTCCTTATTTTAAAGATTACAGGCCACATTATATTCTGTTGAGCAACAACACAAAGAGGACCATAGAGACCTGTAGGGATCCTTACCAACCCTCCCAGTTTTCACAAAAGACTCAGTTTTTCATTGCCACTTTCCCCTGGGGTCACAAGTCTCCTGTATATCTCCCAATATATGGCAAATTTTTACACTTTTTTTCGTTATCCCGACCTGCTTCTGGCTTTGTACAGCATCTATAAACTCCGCTGTTTCCGCTGGGACAACAATACAGTTAGACCAAATGTAGTTTCCCAGTGGAAAAGAGCAATCGATGCTCGCGAATCTGTGCAGTTTGCACATCACGGCGTGCAGCATCCAAAGTCGGGCTTTACTCGACGCAGTGAAAAGCCATCATGGTGCGATGCAAGTCGTTGGAAATAACAGGTTTCAGAGCACAACGGCGGCATTGTCGCGTTGTGTCTGAAAGGACCTTTAGCGAGTGAGAGAAGGAGAGAGAAATGGAGAAAACTAAGAGAAAGAAATACTCATTGGTCAGTGGGATGGAGCGTTAACTGGAGAGGTAACACCTATAGACTTCCACTAACACTGTGCACCCAGTCTGAGATCCAACTCACAAGATTTGACTGGATGTGAATGAATGAACTTGATACATATCCTCATTTGGATCGGGACGATACATCTATCCCCTGATTCCATGCTATCATGATACTTGGGTGCTGATTTGTATTGTGATTTTTAAGTACTGCAATTCGATAAAGTGGTTCTTGTTAACTTTTTCAACACTAGATCATTGAAAAAAAGTTGAATCATACACTTCTAGGGACTTTCACTTTGGAAAATATCTAAATTAATACAGTAAAATGTTTGATTTTCAGCATGTATGTAGTCAGAGATGTCGTGAACTCAAATATATCAGGATCATTGTCGGGTATGATTTATTGCATTCTTTCCAGTGACCCAAAAATCAAAGAATGAAGACATTCCCTCACAAATCAGTGGTATTTGCTTTTTAATTTAAAAGGGACATGAAATGTTGTGAATATACTCCAATCAATCTTATTTCCATATAGGCGTTTTGTATATACAGTTCCCTTTGTAAACACATTTTGAATACTGGATGTAGTCCCACGTTTCTACTTCCTGTAACTTCTCCATGGTGGTCTCTAGCTCTCCCATCAGCTCTGTTCTCTTTATTCATCCATGATCAGCTCCATCGGGGCAGCTTGAATGCATTTAACATAAATGTCAGTATATGGTGCTCTACAGTTGTAGCGTCTGCCCATTTGACCACAGAGATGAGAGTGACGTCCGGCTTAACCACACATCACCACAATACGATGACATTTCCTGTCTGTGACAGAGTTAGCATGCAGCTTTATCCATGACGTCTATCTCTGCTGTTCCTGCAATGTGTGAAACCCAAAGTGTTTCCATACTTTAATGTATGTGTAGTGTTTACCACATTGGATTTAACATGTGAGGGTGCAGGTCGTAGCCACGCAGACCCTCCGGTGTTTTCTACTTTTCGTTTTTTTTTCCCGTTTTGACTCGATGCGGTGTGTTTTGGTTGACGGATACAGAACCGATATGACGTCACATTGCTAAGACTACAACAATAAAAGCAGTAACTTCCTTCTACCTCTGCTTGAATTGCGGCCCATTTGACCACAGAAATGAGAGTGACGGCCGGCTTGGCCACACGTTACTGCAATACGATAATGTTTCCTGTCCATGACAGAGTTAGCATGCAGCTTTAGCCGTGATGTCTCGCTCTGCTTTTCTTGGTGTTTCCATACTTTTAGTGTGTGTGCAGTGTTTACCACAGTAAATAAAAACTTATCAATACTGCTTTATACCAGCGATTCACACAAGTTCACACCAGAGGAGTGATTTGTTTTCTTTCCTGAGAATTGAAGGTAAAATAAAAAAATGTAACATAAAATGCTGTTGCAGTGTGCTTATTATTTTCATTAGTTGAGTCACCAGTATGTAGGAAACAATGTCTCTCATACTCAGATTTTTCTGGGGGAGGACTCCCAGACCCCCTGCTTTGGTTTTGAAATCCTCCCTATTTTTAAGGTCTTAAGATTGCTTAGTCTGCCCACAGGCAGACATCTCCCAGCTGTGCATCAGCATCAATCCTATCCTAGGAGCAGCCATCTCCCGGCCACTGAGTCCCTCTACTCCAGGGCAGGGTATGGGCTGGGGCTGATGCAGTAGCTAAGCTAGCGGCTAGCTGCTATATAGCAGATGATTGCTGCTGCAGATCTGCAGAGGACAGTCGGGGGTTGCTGGCTGGCCATCCGCACGCCACATCAGGATATAACCACCAAACTGTATACTAGAGGATATCAACACCATTATGTAGCACACATCATCCATTCATATCCAATCTCTCCCTTTAATGCACCGGTATCCTCTCCCTTTCTATTGGGTGTCGTGCGTTAACTCAGGGCAGGTCGCGATACCTCTGCTACTGAAGCTTGCCTGGATACACACACACACACACACACACACACACACACACACACACACACACACACACACACACGCTCGCATCAATCGTTAGCCTCTTTATGACCAACACTTCGCCAGATGGTTAGCTGTTAGAATCGACACAGTCACAAGGTAAACTGGAAGGACAAGGGGGGGGGGGTGATAGACTTTAGAGGACATTGCATGCTACTAAAACGGGGGTATGTAGTCCATCATCATGCACGTTATCAGCTGCTGTAGCTACGACAGCCAAGCCTTAATTGTTCAACACGATCCATTGTCCAACACCGAACCACCTATTCCACCGAAGCCTGCCCCATCATCAGCCATCTGACCAGCAGCAGAGGAATGGGGACACGAGGCCGGCTGACAGGGGCGAATAACGTAGGAAGGGGTACCATTATGCTACCAAGAAGAGGCACTGTTACCACTGATTGACTGTCACGCCTCGAACACACACATTCCAGCCCCAAATTCATACATGAATAAATAAAAGACAACGCCGACCGGCTATTTCTTACCTCAGGCGGTGTGTCGAACCAAGTTCCGCGTAGCAGCCATGTTCGGAACCCCTATCTCCCTCCGTCCACACGAACCGAGCCCCCTCCCCCGGGTCAGTCGTCCCTCTTCCACAGCAGAAATCCAAAATAGTGTCTTGAATGGTTTGCAGATAAAATCCCGGTGAGATTAGCTTCCAGTAAAATTGTCTCCGGAGCTCAAGAGAGCGGGTTGTCGATGGGGACTGATTGCCGGCGCAGCACAGCTAGCCGTGCCTAAGGGGAGGTGGGCAGCCCGCCGCCTCAACCGCGGACACCCCGGACTCTTTCTATACAGCAAACTTGATTCGAGATTTATTCTCAGATACACACCTTGTAATCACAATCGCTTGTATTACCGACAGCTTTTTAAAATTAATTTAAAAGGCAAGAAGCTAACATTAGCTAGCTAGCTATTAGCTAGCATGCTAGCTGTCTAATAAAACACTGCCATTGAAATTTGGAGGAAGACAGTCCGCACACTGCAGGCTGCTTGGCGGGCAACGGCCAGTCGATTGGCCGCTGGACAGTACAGGCGGACGCTATGAAGAACTAAATATATTTTAGCAGGCACAGCTACAGCTAGCTCTACGCTGGCCAGCCCCTCCGTGATGGTAATATCGGTCAAAGGAGAGGGGCTGCATTGAGAGCGCACTCCCGACACCAGGCAAGTACGGCCCAGCGCGTTCCAGAGAAATTTCCCACAAAATGGCTGCCAAAACAAATCCACCGCGGACAGTCCGCACAAGTAACTTCCCAAAGTTTATAGGAACAGGATGGACGGATTATTTACCGTGTCATGGACCCATTAGATGCAAATGGAGATGTATTACTTCACAATCATTTTTGCCGTCAATATGACTTTGATTGCATCGCTAAAGAATTTAAATCCCTTATCAGTTCCATAACAGTACACCCCTTATTAAATACTCCTTATTACTATTATTGAAAAAAAAATAGTACACTTCAAGTTTAGTTTATTAAGTATACTTAAATAAAGGTAATGTATATTTCCCCCAGCATACTTTATGCAGTAAGTACATATCAATATACGGTGGTACACTTGTAAGTATACTACTTCAATACTTACTGGGACTAAATTGTCCCTCTTTTTAGTTTACAAAAGTATACTTTTAAGTGTACTTTAAGTATAAGAATACTAAACTTTGAGCACTCAACTAGTTTACATCCAAGTTGTATTTTGTACTTAATTTTATACTTTATAGTATTTCTATTTACAGTATATATACAGTATACATACTATGAAAATAAAATTCCTTCCAAAAAAAGTATACTTCAGGCTCATTTTATGAAGTAAACTTAAGTATACTTTAACTACTGTATATTCCCTAGTATACCTCATGTAATAAGTATACTAACATCAATGTACCAGCAGGAGATGTACCAGCAGGACAGGACACAAATTGTCCCGATTTCTAGTTTATGAAAGTACATTTTTAAGTATATTTTAAGTGTAAGAATACATTGTATTTTGTACTGCAACTATGAACTATGTCAATGCAGTATACAGTATATATATATATATGCTATAAAAATAAAATCCCTTTAAAAAAGAAGTATACCTCAAATTTATTTTATGACATAAACTTAAATATATAAGTACTGTATATTCCCAAATATACTTTATGTAATAAGTGTATTAATATCAACATATTAGTCGTATACTTGTAAGTGTACTACTTCAGTACTTCTTGGGACTAAAGTGACCCCCTTTTAATTTTTAAAAGTAAACTTTTACATAAACGTCATCATACCAGTCTACCTTGCCTATTGTATCCCACAATGCAAAGCGTTGGAATGGTCACGCTCATGCTGTTTGCTTCTGTTTTTTCAAAACCAGAAACCCATGAAACTCAGCCTCGTGCGCTACACAATAAGTCGATTTACATATATTACATACTACTGATATCAGTAGCATGTAGTATGCGGTTTCAAAAACAGCCACTGTCAGTGTCAGGAGTCAGTTTCCTTCACATTAGGGAAGTTGGTGCCACACCAGCATGGTACCAGTATGGGTCATCTGGTCATCATCTCAGCTGGATATGCTGGTGTTGCACTAACAATTAGTGGGGCAGCTAAGCTGAAATATTCATAATGCATTTTCTGATAAAAGCACCACATTTGGCACAGATGTAGGTTTATATATTATAAAAGATATAGATAACAGGGCCTTGCAAATTTGGCCCCTGAGGGCCGTGGCAGCCATTTTTCCCCCAGTGTCCCACCTCCTCAGGTCTTTTATCATGCTGTGAATCGACCACAGTGATTTAAAAAATAATAATAAAAAATATATATACATAAAGTGCTATTGCATATCAAAAAAATAAATAAGACTAAAAACTGTAATCCTATAGGAGTTGGCACACTGTCGTGGTGGATTAGCTTGTGTGACTGTGAATTATTCCAACAGGAGACTGATCTTAGTTTCCTTATAACCCAGTGGGTTCGGTCACAGGTTAGAGACCAGACTAATATCAGCTCCCTTACTCAGGTATGAAGGCCGTTCAAGAAGTAAAACATTGTTGTATGAACCTGAAGTGAATACCCAACAAAGTTCTCAGTTTACTTTTTATGTACTTATCAGAGATAAACTTAAAATTACACTTCAGTATGCTTTGGCCAAGTACTTTAAGTTCTCTTAAAATTAAGTATACTTGCAGTAAAAAATAGTAAACTAGTAGTTTACTGAGTATACTTTAAAGTGTAATTTCATAAACTAAAAAAATGGGTTACAAGTATATACAGTAACTAGTAATAATAAACAGTATACCTACAAGTTCACTTGTAGTATACTGTTCATATTATATTTGCAGCACAAAATACAACTTGGATGTAAGTGAAGTGACGGTATGCTTTCAGTTTACTTTTTATGTACTTATTAGAGATAAATTTAACAAAATTATACTTAAGTACACTTGGCTTATACCAATAAGTATACAGAAAAGTCTAAGTCTACTTGGTAAGTATAGAGAAAAAGAAGTGTACTTGAATACAGAAAAGTAAATTTAAAATAATAGTAAATAGTAAAATAAGTACTACACAGTACATTCACTTAACACTGACAAGTGTACTTGCAGTAAAAACGATTAAACTACTAGTTTACTGAGAGTATATTTTAAAGTACACTTTCATAAACTAAAAATGGGCAACAAGTATAAACTAAAAGTATACCTAGATGTTCACTTGTAGTAGTTCATACTGTAATACAGTTGCAGTACAACTTGGATGTGTACTTAAGGTTTACTACTCTTTTACTACATTTAAAGTATAGTCTTATAAACTAAAAAGTGGGCCAAGTTAGTCCCAAGAAGCATTGAAGCAGTACACTTACAAGTATATATTAACAAAAAAGTTTATTCAAGTATATTAACATACTTTTAAACTATAAAATAAGAGTATGCTTTCAGATTATTTTTATGTTCAACATTATACTCAAGCATACTTTTCTTAAGTATACAGTGTACTTGGCAAGTATACAGAAAAGTCCAAGTATACTTGGCTTATACTGAAAAGTATATTTGGTTAAGTACGACACAGTACGTTCACTTTAGAACACTTCCAAGTGTACTTGCAGTAAAAACTATTAAACAAGTAGTTTACTGACATACTTTAAAGTGTACTATCATAAACTTAAAAATGGACTACAAGTATATAACTAGTAAACAGTATTCCTATCAGTTCATTTGTAGTATAGTTCATATTGTAGTTGCATTACAAAATACAACCTGGATATAAACTAGTGGTGTTTACTATTCTCACAATTAATTGTACTTTTACAAACTAAAACGTGGCCCAATTTAGTCCCGAGAAGGATGGAAGTAGTGCACTTGGAAGTGTACTACTAGTACACCGATATTAGTATACTTACTACATGAAGTATACTTGGGAATATGCTTAAGTTTACTTCATAAAATGATCTTGAAGTATACTTTTTGTAAAGGATTTTATGCTCAATTTAATCATAAACACATTGGTTGTATAGAGAATATTCAATAATATTTAAACAATATCTCAAGCGATCACCTTCATTTAATTGTGGGAAAACAAAATCGTGATTAATATTTGATTAATGGTGCAGCCCCAGTTCTAACAGGAGGACCTGAACCTCAATGAAAATGTCAAGATGACAATAGTTTGTGTAGTGTAAAAGGTACGATTATCAGGTAATTTAGTCAAGAACATAACAATCATAAACATTTTATTAAAACAAAGTTGCTGGTTATGTCAAAAACAAATATATAAACTGTTCAAAGCATACATGTTGCAACCATTCTGTTTCATTGGGTGTCAACACAAAAGCAATACTACTATCAAACTACAAGTCAAAGTGAAAAAGTCACCATCTATGTTTGTCTGTACACAAGTTTACCACCTCACCACGAAACAGATCAGCATTACGGGTTCCTCACCGGTGTAAGGTAAAGTGTAGGGGTCAAGAGATCAGTATATTTTACAACAGGTAACTTATTAGACACTAGAAATACCAGCCATTTGAGGGGTGGATGACTGGGATATCCCTGCCAGTATGGGATCAGAAGCATCCTGATAAAAGGCAGTAAAACAGAAGAGCAGAAAAACATGAAAGAGGTAACACTTTATTTACAGGTCTGCAGATTTCATAGCAATTAGGGGGTAATTAGCAAGTATTTCAAATTTCTTTGGAATTACTGCCAAATTACTCCAATATTTACCTCAAGATTCATCAAAAATGTCTTTAATATAAACATGATTTTATAATTATATGCTAAAATATCATATAATGGTTAAAATAGGACCGTTAGGCTTGAGAAGCAGCACAAATCTGACCATTGTGACTTACTGTCTCCATAAATATCGTCTGGTAGCTAATGTCATGATTTTCATCTATTTATCAGCATACATGGGAATAAAGAATATCAATGAACTTTTTCTGGAAATGTATTAAATAAATTACCAGCTATTGGGAAATAGTGGAATATTATAATAAAATAATGTTTATAATAAAGTATTTTGATAAATATTGAGGTAAATATTGGGGTAATCTGGCAGTAATTCCAGGTACGTTAGTATTCCAATAGGTTACTTGCTAATTAGTACCCAATTACTATAAAATTTGCCCGTAAAATGAAGCGTTAAGAAGAGGATTAGGTGCACAGAGATGGAATAAAATACTGAAACAAAAGTACTGACAAAACACATCTAAGGCTGAGGACACATGGCTCAGGCTGTATCCGAAACCTCATACTATACTAGTAGTACAACCTCATACTATACTAGTAGTATGTAGTGATTTGGCCAAAATGTATGTAGTATGTGAACAAAAGCAACATCAATATGCCAAAAGTACCTGGATGTTGTACTGATTTCGAAAAAATCTCCACTCTGTCTACTGTATCCCACAATGCAATGCATTTACAACAGCAGCCAAGAACAGCTAGTTTTAATTATTAGTATTTTTTTTTTTTACATTTTTCGTAGCCACTAAATTAACTTCTGAACATTTTTAAAGTGAGCGCAGTACGCAGTATGTACTATATACTGAACACTGCATTTGTCATTAGTATATAGTCTGTGGTTTCAAATACAGCCTTGACATTTAACACTTGACCACTGTCATTTACTTTCTGCTAGTCCTCCTGGTGTGCGGCTGCACAGGAACCTGATAAATCAGCTGGCTATACGCATCACTTGTGCATAACAGGTGTGAAAATAAGGGTGAGACTTTACACATTATAAAACATGTACTACTAACATGACTGGCTCCCATCTGGCAATCAACTCAGATGACAATATGTGGCTGAAATGGCCCCAGATGTCATGCAGCAAGCTCCCAAACCTCATCAGTTGGATGCTCAGTTGACAGTTAAGGGACTCATATTTAAAAAAAAAAAAAAAAAAAAAAAGGAAACCCAGTCAAACTTGACCCTGATTGCTGGTCATGGTTTCATGACATGACAGGCAGGTGGAGGTGGAAAGGAGGGCGCTGGACAAGTATTAAAAAGTAGATGGTGGTTGAAAATGGTAATCAGCTTCCCTGAGCCTTCATTTCTTCTGTTTAGGTGGAGGTCTGAGGAGGGATGGAAAAAGAAGACGTTACCACAATGTATGAAAAAGAGCAGGCTCTATACGGTATATGTAGAGCTGACGGCAGCGGTTTGGGAGGATCTGGATCTACATATGTGTCAACTTGTCACCATAACTGAGCTCTGGGAACCTTAGTAGGGAGGAGAAACTGTTAAACCTCACAGCCCTGGTCATGCAGCTGTGGAGCTGCACCATGACCATTTGTTCCTGTCTGTTTACGATACATCCATCTCCCAATACAATACTTCTGTGCCAATTTGATAAGTACTGCAATTTTTGTAACTTTTTTCAACACTAGACAATGGAAAAAAAAAAGCTGAATCATACACTTCTAGAGACTTGAACTTTGAAAAATATCCAATTTTTTTACAGTAAAAGGTCCCTTGACCTCTGACTTCCAGATATGGGAATGAAAATGGGTTCTAAGGGTACCAACGAGTCTCCCCTTTACTGACATGCCCACTTTATGATAATCACATGCAGTTTGAGGCAAGTCATAGTCAAGTCAGCACACTGACAGCTGTTGTTACCTGTTGGGCTGCAGTTTGCAATGTTATGATTTGAGCATATTTTTACGCAAAATGCAGTACCTGTGAGGGTTTCTAGACAATATCTGTTATTGTGTTGGGATTATCATAAAGTGGGCATGTCTGTAAAGGGGAGACTCGTTGGTACCCATAGAACCCATTTTCATTCACATATCTGGAGGTCAGAGGTCAAGGGACCCCTTTGAAAATGGCCATGACAGTTTTTCCACACCAAAATTTAGCTCAAGTTTGGAGCATTATTTAACCTCCTTTACAACAAGCTAGCATGACACGGTTGGTACTGATTGATTCTCTAGGTTTGCTCATTTCATATGATACCAGTATCATCACTCTAGCTTTAAAACCGCTATAACCTCCGAAATATTGATGGTGTTAATATGTTAAAGAAATGTGTAATTAAAACAAACTTGCATTAATGCATTATTAGTGTTAACTTTGACAGCTATGTTTTGTGTTGTTAACTGATTCCCAACAATAAATATACAGTATACATACGTTTGTGTAAAGCAGCATATTTGTCCACTCCCATGTTGATAAGAGTATTATATTTTGAACAGATAATACACAAACAGGTATTTGTTTTCGCTAAAACGTTAGTGTTTTTGTGAAGCACTATTTCTGAGGTGTTCTGGGAGAGCAGTGTGATATCGGCGTACCTGTAAATGCCCACCACCACAGCGTGGTCTCTCTCGTAGGGCTCCAGTGTGAGCTGCTCCTGTGGCTTCATGTTCTCAGCACTCATCTTCTTCACTTCTGAGGCAAACACTGCCTCTGGAGCTGCCGTCGAGTCTATACAGTTAGCCTAAAGAAAAAAAAAAGAAAGGAAGACAGCTCAGAGTCCACACAGCTGACAGTACACGCAGTATGAACAAACAGATCTAAGCCAGTCACAAGCAGCTTCATTCAGGACCTGTGGATTTGACCTGAGCACTGTACTGAACCTGACATTTTACTGTAACACCGGGTTCACACTACTTGAGAATCCAGCTGATTTTGGGCCCGATTCCACCCGACGATCATCAGTGAAGCACCGATTGTTTAATGGTTCTAACGATTATCTTTCCAGATGTTTCTGTGGTGTGAGGTGCATTAAGTGTTTTTTTTAAATCCTCCAATCAGCTTGGAAGCCGTCCTGGATGCACCAATCTCTCAATATTAACATGTTCAATATTTCTGATGGGATATCCTGTTATGTGTGGGGAACCTTAAGGACAGCTGACAACGCAGTCAAGTGGGAACCAAGCTGACAGAAGGAAAGACAACCACGGCCGTCATGGCGACCGCGGCTAACGCATGAGCTAATTCTAAACATGAAGCATAAAGTAGTAGTGAGATGGAGGAGAAACTTGTTGATTATGTTTTACATGTTTCCATGACTTCATCAAGCCTTCCTTTGTGAATCTTCAGTAAAGTAAAACCTAACATCAAATTCTTCCTGCCCGTCTGCCATATTTGTTTACACATTTGATTGACAGAGATTTTGCAAGATTTCCGTTTATTTTACGCAGGACTCTTGTTGCTTATGAATGAATCTGTTAATGTGTGTTGTGCTGTTTTGGCCAAATTGTTACTCTCTGCACACTATAGGAACAAAACTGTTATGTGTGGGCTTTCTCACTTTTTACACATCTGTTAAGATTTGAAAAATCTTTTAGTGTGGGACAGACTTGAGCAGCAATATCCGAAACATGTTTTTTGCCCCTAATTCAAAAGGGGTGTAAGAAAATATTGATACACGAGCATCACAAAATGTTTTTTGATACTGTATTGATTCTCCAAAATACTATAGATTTTTAATTAACCTCTTAAAAATCTGGTGGACCGTCTGTGGACCCGACCGCTATTCTGTCTTTCAGAGGGTGTAGCGGCTCAGTTTGAAAGCCAGAGTGAAGACGTTGGCATCCAATGAAAGTAGAAAACCTAAAGAATCTATCAGTACCAATCATAATCATACTTCCATGATGTAAAGGATGTTAAATAACGTTACAAAGATATGTAAAATTTTGGCAAGGAAAAACTGTCATGGCCATTTTCAGAGGAGTCCCTTGACCTCTGATCTCCAGATATATGAATGAACATGTTTTCTATGGGTACCCACGTTTACCACCATGGATTTAAAATGTGAGGGTGCAGGTTGTGTCCACTCAGAGCCTCCACTGTTTTCTACTTTCTCCATTCAGCACTGCGATTGGCTCCAGTTTTGGTACACGGATACTGAACGGATATGACGTCACATTTCTCAGACTACAATGACAAAAGCAATATCTTCCTTCTTCCTCCACATAGACTCAAATGGTGCAAACATAATGATTTATGGATTTTAAAAAATCAAATTCAAAACCAGCAAAAACAAAACGTGACAAGGCAAATCAATTTTTTTTCCCCACCCCAAAATTATACTGGCCTCTTTCTTTTAAAAAGCTCCTTTTATCAGTCCAGACTCCCCCAGTCAGCCTCACCTCAGCTGTTTAAGACTAAAACTTGATTTTACAATCACTTCGACATCACCGTCTCGTTACTAGTTCACCAACAGTACTTTATGTGTTACAGGTTGGAGGGCTGCTGTGCTTCAGCGTACCTTGATGGAGATGACGAAGTGTCCCCCATTCTTCAGGAAGTTGTGGGCGTTCAAAGCAACAATTCTTGTCTGGTCAGGTTGGGCAACATCAGCAAATATCACGTCCACCATGCCTAGAGAGAGACAGACCATTACTGTCTGGACACAAAGCATTCATGCTGCTGTGCATCCAGGCTGACTTCATGTTGGATATGAGCCTGACGACTTCATCAGGCTTTTTTTCTATTATCCAGCACCACCTTCAACAAAACAACCAATCAGGCTACATGCCATAATCTCAGTTTATTCATTATAGTTCATATTTGATCAGACTGCATTCATAGTTCAGTTGATTGTTCAGATCAGGCTGCTACAAGAACCATGACAACTCTACTCCTCTGCAGTTTAAAGGTCCTGACACATCTGACCGTCAGACACTTTGGAGCTGTTGGTGAGAGTTTGAGGGAGAGTGTGTCTCCCGTTTGCCTTTCTGAATGACTAATACAGACTACCACCACCTGCTGGTGTGGAGTCATTTCCTCTCACACAGGTACAGAACGCAGGCGCTAACTGGCCGTTGGCTGTGTTTGGGTGCAACTTTTTGGCTGAAACAAAGGCGACACAAGGTCAACAGGTGGCCTTCGTCACCGCTAGCTGTTTGGTGCCGGCTTGGTGTATCCCCGACTTTACTGCATCTGTTCGAGACTACCTACCAACCAGCATGCGGTATTTGTGAGGGTGACGTGCGTCTTCGATGATCGGAATGATGTTGGTGCGTTTCTTTGCCACGTTGAGAAGGTCACGACCTGATCGATGGGAAAACTCCACAGCGTAGACCAGCCCGTCCTGTAACACACAAGATGCAGCTTACTTCAATGTAACCTTTAAAGTTAAGCTGTTTTCACTTATGGTCCTTTTTAAACAAACAAAACTCTTAAAGTGGACCAAAAAGTGGACCAATAAAAAAAGAAGGAAAATGGTTCTTTTTGCCTTCACATTGTCAGTTTGTTTGAAATAGGACTCATTATGTCTTCTCTCTATTCACACTATAGATCCTTAATCACTGCTGGTCAATGCTTTCCTCTTCATGGCATTTCAGGGGGCACAGGCACCTCCACACAGAATACTGTCCAGTTTGTTGTAAAAGGGACATCTGTGTTTTATGTCAGCGGATTCCCCGCTTTTCTCATTTTACTGCGTGTGGTAAAGTACTTTTGGTGTAGTTTTTTACTTTGATGCAACACTGCAGTGTGATCCTAATGAAGCCCCTCACTTTCATATGACCTGAAAACTGGAGGAAAACCTCAGCGTTTCTCTGCGTTGTAGACAGGGATGTTAATAATTTACGTTTAACCGATATTAGACATTAAGCATTTTCCCAGATGCAATTGGTGAAAAGAAATACTAATAATTAATTAAAAAGTTCAGAAAAACTCAAGAGCGGCTTGTCACTTTAAGGAGAAAAGCTGGTTGACCTCAAAAAAAGAGCCAGTGCAGATACAGGAAGTTGGCTCAGGACTTCCAGATGAGGAGTTGTAGCTTGTAGCATGTATTCACTGACAAACTGTACACACTGTCTGCTACAGCTACAGCTATTTTACCTTTACACCAAATAATCATTAAATTAACGCGAAGATCAGCTTAACATTACAGTAAAGGGGAACTATGCCCATTTTCAAAAGTTCATACATGTTCTTCCTATGGTCCGAGATGGTCCAAAAATATTAGTTAACATGAAAAACTCTCTCTCAAATGCAAAATCCAGAGCGCTAAAACTCTCATTGCTTTATAATGATTTTGCGTTACTGCCTTAACTTTGACGGCCCAAACTTAAATTAGGACAATTTAAACCTTTGCGAATCACTGACTGAGTCGAACTCACCGGTCCAACAATGTCAGAGACGTGGGACACCGTGGTGCCGGAGGCAGCTCCCAGGTACATGACCTTTGCTCCGGGCTTGATATGGATCTGGTCCACTCCTCCCAAGATGGCTGCTGCCAGCTTGGAGCGGAACGGATTCCAGGCTCTGTACTCCGTCTTCGCCTCTCCTTCCTAACAAAGAGGAAGAAAAAAAAACTAGTCATTCTATGAAGTCTGGCCATAAGATTTTCAGATTTCACTAGACAAGGGCAGCGTTTGAAACCACCAACTACATATTACTGCTGAAAGTAGTATTCAGTACATACTCCACTCCTCAGTAGTATGTGGTATGAAGCGGTTAAAGTTATGCATTTTGCAGCATGCTAGACCACGCTTTAGCCTTTGAACCAGCTCTTAAAGCAGTGGACAAAAACTACTGTACCACTATTTAATATCTAAAAAACAACTTTTTTCTACAATTTTTTCATTGGCCCTCAGAGGCATCTCTTCCCGTTGTCACTCTGCTGCTCTGTAGCCGGTTGGGGAACAAGCTACGCCTGTAGATGATTTAAACTCCAAAAATCAGTTTGACATCCTGGTACTTTAGGCATATTGTAGATTTTGCTTTTGTTCGCATACTGCAGACTACATTTTGTCCAAATCAGTATGTACTACTAGTATAGTATGAGGGTGTACTACTAGTATAGTATAGTGTATAGTATATGTGATGGGCCAGTGATTTACTCATTATGTATTAGTATGTATTATTATGTTCTCAATGCAACGCAGCAATAATGATGTTAATGACAGATGGATGTGTGGCCACTGTGCTGCTGGGAAATGTAATCTCACCTCTACACTGATCCTCTTCTCTCCGTACACAGACTCTCCGACCACCATGTTCTTGGTCACCAGGGCGTCCTCCTTCCCTCTGCAGATGAACACTCCTGAGTGGACACAAACACACCACGAGTCAGTGTCTGGAGGACTTGAGTCAAATAAACATCTAGTCAGACACAGATAATGAGATGCTGAAATTTAACTGCTTTCGGTGAGTTTTGCTTCAGTTTATCAAGAGGTTGATGTACGCATCCTCTGGGTTTATATGGCTGCATCACTTCACATCTGCATTATTTAGTTCAGAATATAAACAAAAGAAACAACGGACAAAGAGAAACAGATCTCAGCCTGAAGTTGACCACTACACATCTAAAGCTGGGCATACACCGTCTGACTTTAGAGATGTCATTGAGTAGTTCCTACTGCTACTGTAGGAGGAGATCATTTGCAAAGTAAAGCCAAAACTCACGATTTACGTGCTAACACTGTACGGTCTGATTGTCGGCCACGACCTGAGTGATCACACTGAACGTGTAAAATAGAAAAAAAAAAAAAAATAAATACATGGGTCGTTAGCCACTGAGGGCTGTTCTGGCTGTTGAAAGTTGTCCATAAAAATTTGTTTGTCTGAGGCAGGTAAAGCTAGCAGAGGTCTGTACAGGTCACAACACAATGCTAACAAGGCAGAAACATGCTGCCCTGATCATCTGTGACTTCCTGTCTGCTGGGAAAAAAAAAAAAAAAAAAAAGAGGCGCCGCTGTAGAGAAAGAAGGAAGGAAGGAAAGAAGATGTGGACAGTATGGCTTGTCTATTTTGCAGAGAATTGGAGGTAAGCTAGCTACCTATTGTACATTGTTATCTTGATAGCTACGCTCTCATTACTTTAAGAAAAGCAGGAAAATAAAGCGCAGACGTTGGGGAATTAGCTCACGGTTCTGCTGTGTGAGAGCACGTAGACGTACAACCAACATTTCTGGCATCAGAAATTGACCCAACTGTCTGACCAAGAAGAGTTGATCAGTCCTCGGCCCCCTGTATACTGCACATCAAACGATACCTGACCAAACTGAAATTCAGTCCGACTCTAAAATGAGTCGCATAGCCCAAATTTTGGGCCAGAAACAGGCTAAAAATCATAGACTATGACCAGCTTAACCCAAGCACCAATGGGCTCCCTGCACATATAATCAGAAATCATACTAATACTAACCTTCATGTCTGTGTGGCTCAACCAAAACCTTCTTCCCCCCTCCAAAGCCTCCTCTGCCTCCCCTCCCTCTTGGGGTGCCTCTGCCACCCCCTCGGCCTCGAAATCCTCCACCGTCTGGGGACCTGAATCCACCACCTGAAACATAGACAGACATGTTTTAATAGCAATGACATCATCAGGAACAACATCTGTGCCCCTAATACAAACCCACTTATGGTTTTATTGGAGGTTCGACTCTAAATGTGTTGTACGATGTCACATTTCTCCAAACCCACGATTCGATTTGATTTGAACATGCTAGACTATGGAATCTTGGTTCATACAGATCAACAGATCATTGGTTTTATTCTCTGACAACAGTCACATAATCTTTCAAACTCTTCTTTAAAATAACAACGGAACTTCATCTGTGTGACCCACCTCACGACATAATTATTACAAACAGAAATCCTTCTGCAGTGCATTGTGCAAGTGTGCTGTAATATACAAAATACATATATATATAATAATATATACTAAAATGGAAGAACTGTATTTCCACTGGGATCAATAGAGTATTTCTGATTCTGTGGTCATTTATTAAACACTGTTTATTTTGGGTTATCTTTGGAAAACAGCGCCCCCGCTGGTGCAAATGGTGAGTGGTACTGCAGCACTGAAGATGAGAGGCTTCCTCAACAAAAACCCACAAAACAATAATAAATTCAGATGAAGTTCTTTTGAGAACTTCTCTAATGAGGGAAAAGACGTTAAAACCAGGAAAAGAAGACAATAACTGTAGAAAGAGCTGTGTTGTGTTGAAGCAGTGTGAAGAGAAAGAGCCTCTCTGTCCTGTAATTACTTTAAAAGGTTGTTGTCATGCCTACAATAATGTACATGATTTTGACATGAAAGTCATAACACTTCTTCCAGCCTCACCTCTTCCCCTGAATCCTCCCCGTCCTCCGCGGTCACCGAATCCTCCTCCCCGTCCTCCTCGTCCTCCCCGGTCGCCGAATCCTCCTCTACCTCCCCCTCGTCCTCTTCCTCCTCGGTCCCCGCGAGGACTGAACCCTGAAAAACAAAAACCCAGATAACGGGGGAGATTAGAGCCTCCACATGTAGCTGAAGGAGAACGAGATTAAGACCACATGGACTGAAAGAGCTGTGGCTGATCACACTGGACTGGAAAGGACTGTCACTAAAAACATGCAGCAAGTTGAACTACAAAACTCATGCCATCAGGACCCTCGCTGCAGGATGTATAATAACCTCTTGAACTCTAGGTATGGTTCTCCTAGACAGACATACCCAAAATAAATCAAGAACAGCAACTACCTGGTCTATATACATGATCTTGGTCTCTATGGATAGGTAAGACCTTAGAGGATTCATCCCCAGTGTCAGTAACATTGTGACTGTTACTATGTCTGACTAAACTGGGATGAACCAAAGGAAAAATTTACATTTTTATCGACACCTAAAATGTTTTCTAGATTAGATAGTGAATAACACCATTATACGAATGAGGCCATGCACACAGATGTCACTCAATTCATTCAACATCTCCTTGACAACAAAGCAGATATAAATAACACCAAGCATAAAGATTCAACAAAGTTTTAGTCAGGATAGGACCAAGAGGACTCTAGATTTGGCTACTTGGATACCCAAAGTGTACCAAATGGGATTTCTAACACTTAAAAGGGAATCTAGTTATAAAATACTGATATCCACTACAGGAGGCTATGTGCACACAATGGAGCCTTTGGCCACGACATTTACCCTGTGCATCACCACATTCTGCCATTGAGCACAGTATAAAATCAATACAAAAACAGCTAAATTGTATTATTTTAGTTCTATTATAATAGTGAAAAATGATCAAGTAAAACTTAAATAACAAATAAATCCAATAACAATGCAAATAAGATAACAAAAAATAAACTAAAGTCAAGTTTGTACATTCAATATAAAAAATCAAAAATATAAAGTACAAATACAATTTCTCATGTGTTGATTTTGTAACCAAAATATTGAAATTATTGGCAAACACCACTGTTTTGGCTCAATACACTTAGAGAGTTGTTTTACTAGTGTTAAGGCCTTGTCTTTTAGAAATTATTCAGAAAAAAAACAGCAATATTTTATGAAGTTTGTAAGACAGTGTTTTAACACACAGCTCATCTGAACTCAGTGCTGGGTCCAACGGGTAAAAGGGCTTAATACACTGTAGTGACAGAAAACAGCATTTTATTTCAACACAGGTTCGTAGTCACCCATCAATTTGCTGCCTAAGTGAATAAAAAGGAGGCTGCATGTGACTTTGAAGTAAGCCGAGCAAAAATGCAAAGTTACAAACTAAAAATGTTTGCAATCCAAAATCAAGTCAGATATATATATATATATATGAAGTGATCAATCATAGTGTGGTCGTTTGTTTTGGGCTCATTTTTACAGACCTAGTTGTTTGTTTCTCTCGCGAGATCTGGCAGCACAGCTCGGGGTAACGCACCTTTTAAACTGACCCACAAGGAAAGTGGACACATCGTGGGCAGAGTATGAATTGCTGCAATGTACTATGTATATATGAAACACGTGGGTTTCTGCTTGTTTTCGAAGTACATTTGAACATTTTTTCCATATAACCACCCAGGATATGATTTAACCAGCGTTTATATGAGTCCTGGAACCGAGCATTAACTTAGCTAGCTACACTAGCATAAATGCGATGTAAACTTATCATTACACATCTCACAAAAGCGGTTTTAAAGTTGCATGTAACGTCATATCCACACCTCTAGTATTAGTTTAAAAGCAATACGACACTAGGAACACGATCCTACCGACTATATGTACATACAAATACACGAGGATCCTGTCCAGGCTAATGCTAGCTCAAAGCTAACTTCCGAGCTTTAGCCTCGTGGTACAAAGTAAAAACAACTTCATCAAAACATGCCCGCGTAGCCACGGAAAACGGTGAAACACAGACAATAATGTGCCATGAAACACGTTTGTCTGGTTGCGTTATGATGACTCGTGGTTGGTTTCGTGCTGCAGACGGAGGCTCAACACGTGTATTTGGCGACACGAAGGCTGCACAGCATGAACGCCTATTCACTCATTAATCTAACGTTAGCATGTTAGCGTCACTGCTATAATTCACCCACATTAACGGAGAAAGCGTCCACACACTTGGCGGCACTTTTCTCTCCGGTGGAAACAGTTTACCGTGAAGTTAACGGAGCAGCATGGCGGTGTAGGCCGAGCACACAGCAGCGCCTTTAACTCCAAACACAGCACGGACAACTTAACCAAGTACACACTTGACGTTATATACAAATATATGTATAAAAACACAACCGTATCTACTGTACCTGGTTTCATGTTATCTGATGTAAAGCGTTATATCGGTGCAGCCAACCGGTCTCCTGTGCTTCCCTTCTCCGGTAGATCTCGATGAACTGCAGCGGTGTGACGGTCGGTGACCACATGTGCAGAGACTTCTTTTTCTTTACTGCGTGTTTTAGCGGATTGTGATACCAGCTTTTAGGTGCATACCGCCACCTACCGTACCGGAGTATGTAGAACAGGATCCACTTTACCGTAGTCTGTACAATAAAATAAAATAAAATAAAATAAAATAAAATAAAATAAAATAAAATAAAATAAAATAAAATAAAATAAAATAAATTCACTAATCTAGTTTACCTTAGTATGTAAAAATAAAAATAATGTAAAATAAAGTAAAATAATAATAAAAGAAAAAAAAGACTACTAAACAACCCTGTGTTTATTATGTATCCCCCCTACATGTGCAGCTGCCAAACTAACTTACTACTTCACATGTAGTACAGATGTGGTTTTATAATGTATTGTCCTAGTGGATTAGCTTGTGCGTCTTGAACGTTAAGATATCAATAATTTGACACAAAACTCCATAGTCTGACATCTAAACTGCACCCGTAGCAATGGTCTATTATACATAGCAACCGTTTCCTATACATAGCAAAGGTCCGTTATACATGGCAACAGTCTGTTATACATTGCAACCGTCTGCTATACATAGCAACGGTCTGGCATACATAGCAATGGTCTGTTATACATCGCAATGGTCTGGCATACATAGCAATAGTCTGTTATACATAGCAGCGGTCTGGTATACATAGCAGCAGTCTGCTATATTTAGCAATGGTCTGCTATACATGGCAACAGTCTATTATACACTGCACCGGTCTGTTATACAAAGCAGCGGTCTGCTATACATTGCAATGGTCTGTTATACATAGCAACGGTCTGTTATACATGGCAATGGTCTGTTATACATAGCAGCAGTCTGCTATACATAGTAGCGGTCTGCTATACATAGCAGCGGTTTGCTATACATGGCAATAGTCTATTATACATAGAAATGGTCTGTTATACATGGCAACAGTCTGTTATACATGGCAACGGGCTGTTATACATGGCAATGGTCTGTTATACATGGAAACGGTCTGTTATACATAGTAACGGTCTGTTATACATGGCAATGGTCTGTTATACATGGAAACGGTCTGTTATACATGGCAACGGGCTGTTATACATGGCAATGGTCTGTTATACATAGTAACGGTCTGTTATACATAGTAACGGTCTGTTATACATGGCAACGGTCTGTTATACATGGCAACAGTCTGTTATACATGGCAACGGGCTGTTATACATGGCAATGGTCTGTTATACATAGTAACGGTCTGTTATACATGGCAACGGTCTGTTATACATAGTAACGGTCTGTTATACATGGCAACGGTCTGTTATACATAGTAATGGTCTGTTATACATAGTAATGGTCTGTTATACATGGCAATGGTCTGTTATACATGGCAACAGTCTGCAGTCAGAATTGAGTATCCAACAAAGTAAAAATACAGCTATAAAATCTTATAAATTCAAAAAAGTCAAAATAACATTCAATTTCGATTAAAACAACTTTAAATGTGGGGCTGTGTTAAGAAATGTAGCTTTTGGAATATGAGATTTCCCTAATAGGTAAAAATGGTTAACAATAGAACATAAAGAGACTGAAGTGACGTTTGGGGCAACGGCGCCATCTTGCGTCTCTTTGCGGCAGCCTGCATTTCACTTCCTCCAACGGCTGGTGGCGGAAGTAGCCGGTGTGTGTCGCTGACACGTCACTGAGGTCAAACGGGAGGAAAGATGGCGAGCACCTATGAGAGTTTCAACTTGTAAGTGATGCGGATTACTACCGTAACATATCACAGCTTTATCTAATGTTTGTACTGAGTGAAGAGGCACGAAGAGAGTCTCCGCCAGGACTGTATAGTGACGCGGCTAGCGATGATCAACACTTAAAGACTACCTACCTCGTCAGCGCAGATATCGTCTTGCTGGTCCTGCAACCGACGTTACATCCGATTCCACTGAAAGTTTTCTCCACTAATGAGCATTTTAGGATTTGATAACGGGACATCATTAACACCACTTAATGTAAGCTAGATTTGAGAAGGTTTAATGAATACGACGCTGCAACCAGCTGCTTCAAATCGGTTACATGGTTGCATTAGCACAAATAGCTAATAGGTACTTCCAGTCAGCTCACTGTGTTGTCTGCCTCCAGCAGTCTCTGGGTCGCATTATCCCGTATGACGGCGTTATTACACAAGGCCCGTTGTACACAGAGTGGTGGTGGTGGTGGTGGTATGATGTTAGTACTTGTTGGTTTGGAAACATCTGTCTGTGTCCCATCAGGCGCACCACACCAGAGAAGTTTTACATAGAGGCTTGTGATGATGGATCTGAGGATGTCATGGCCATTGACAGGGTGTCAACTGAGATGACTCTCACAGGTAAGTACAAGGTTAGGTGATTGAGCTCTGGCACATATATAACTGAATGAGAACAAAGAAAGGCTGTACCAGTGTGTGTTTATATGTATGCGGATGGATTACTGAGCACAGGCCTTCCTGGCACAGTAGAGTCAGGGCCCCACCTACAAATAATCACTGTAAGAGACACATACCAACCAGGAAGAGAGTCAACATTACCACAAAGAAACACAAAACGACTACAAAAGACATAAAATGATTACAAAGAGACACAAAATGACTACTAAGAGACACAAAAACAGCTACACTGAGACATAAAATGACTACAAATACACAAAAACAACTACACTGAGACAAAATGATTACAAAGAAACACAAAACAACTACACATAGATTTAATACGACTACAAAGAGACACAAACCAACTACAAAGAGACAAAACAACAACTTTAAAACCCATGTGTCCATAGTAATAGCACATAACCAGTATGGAGACCCAGGGAGAACATTAGCTGTTGGGCCTCTAATATGCCCCCGCTCTTCACAGTAGAGGTCGTAAAACTATATTTTGATCTAGTTCTAGTTTGTCTTGGTTGCCTGGTTGGTAATCCAGCTTTGCTCAGTAGTCCCACTCCACACACACACACACACACACACACCCACACACACACACACACACACACACACACACACTCTTGCTCTGTAATCGCTATGAGCTCCAGTTAATATTATTATGTCTGCAGTTTCATCACCTGACTTAGTTGTGTTAATCCTTTAGTAAGTAAAACTGCCAAACTGCTTGTGCTTATACAATTATGATGACTGCTTCTTTTCTACAAAGAGACAAAACAACTACATCAAGACAGAAAATTACTTCAAAGTAACACAAAACTATTACAAAAAGACACAAAATGACTATAATGACATAAGATGTCTACAGAGACACACAAAAACAACTACACTGAGAGACAAAATTACTACAAAATAACACAAACAACCACAAAGAGACACAAAAACAACAACACAGAGACAAAATGACTACAGAGACACAAAACGACTACAAAGAGACACAAAAACAATAATAGAGTGACACGAAATGACTACAGAGAGACACAAAACAACTACAGAGAGACACAAAACAACTACAGAGAGACACAAAACAACTACACTAATAACTGCTATCTTTTCTCTGTCTTCTTTTATTTGTATTTGTTAATCAGAGTTTGTCGGGAGAGTAGGTAATCAATTAATAGAGTAATTCAGAAAGTCATTAATGGTAAAATATGAGTTCAGATCATTCTACAGCTGTTTGTCTTCACACACTGTCACGACCATTGTTGTGTCCCTGCTTTGGTCCTCAGTGAGGAGGGACATCCCTGCATCTGCTGAGACCAGGCCAATATGTGGACTCATGGGGACTATACGTTTGGTGGCTGGTAAGTTCTGTATGTTATGCAGGGAGGTTATGGTACATATGGTAACCATCAGGAGGTTGTGGTGAGCTCTGCGGTGCATTTTCATTTCCAACCCTGTTTGTGTTAGGCATGTACCTGGTTGTCATCACAAAGAAGAAGAAGGTGGGAGATTTGCTGGGCCATGCTGTGTGGAAGGCTCTGGACTTTGACATCATCTCCTATAAGAAGACAATACTTCACCTGACAGACAACCAGGTAGGATCCTATGGTTCCAGGTTGTGCTTGTGGCAGAGAAAGCTGGATGATCGAGCCCTTAGCTACCACTCAGAAGGCAGAGTACCCAAGTACCCAAAACTAAAATGATCTGTTCTGCTATCTCATACTAGGTGTTATTAAAACCAAATAAGTACTGATGTTGGCAAGGATCTGGCGATATGATACATATCATGATACGGGGTAACAATTCAATTTGTGCAATATGTTGCAATTCTGTAAGCAAGGCAATATATTGAGATTTTTTCAATTCAATTTTAGGAAAACAATCATGTAATAAAACACAAAACAGAAATATACCACAGTAGAATGGGCAAAAATAAGACATTCATACTGCATGGAAAAAAATGGCATGGTTTTTGTCCTAAACTGCATGTGATTATCATCAAGATGGCATGTCTGTAAAGGGGAGACTCGTCGGTACCCATAGAACCCATTTTCATTCACATATCTGGAGGTCAGAGGTCAAGGCGCCCCTTTGAAAATGGACATGCCAGTTTTTCACCTGTGATAATGCAGGTCTCAGAGGGTTACGCTAGCAAGCTAGCTAGCTTTGTTAAGATCAAATTGGTTCAAATTACCAATGTTAATGCAACATGAAGCAGTTAGTTAGCTATAGTTTGCTCTAATTGTGTCATCAAAGTCACATGTAATGGTGAAATGATGTAAGACTGTGACACAAGGTAAGTTGAATCATGCTGAGAACAAATGCATAGTCACTGATTCGACTGATATGAATGAGGCAAAGTTGCAGGGCAAAAAAGGAAGTTCAGTTGCTACTGGATATTCCTGTTCTACGTAAACCAGTGATCTACAGTGGTGTTCCTGTCAAGCTCAACAGGAATCAGACTCTGCTGCTGGTTTCTGATCTACTAGCAGTAGCTTTTTCTTCTTTATCTTCTTCTCTTACTGACTGTGATCCACAGCAGCACCCTTCTCCAATCAGTGTTTTCATCTCTCACCTCTGCTGCTGGATGTGTTTCAGATGCAAGACAACAAGACTTTCCTGTCCATGATCAACAGTGTGCTGCATACAGACGGCTTCTACTTTGCAACAGACTACGACCTGACCCACACTCTGCAGCGCCTGGCCAACACCAGCCCTGAGTTTCAGGAGATGAGCCTTCTGGAGAGGGTAAGATATACCCTATATACAGGGGCACTGTAGTATGACTTGAGGTCCCGGGGCTGCGGATGTTTTGGAGGTCCTCCCCACTCTTCATAATATGCTACAGCAACTTTAGTTCAGAACGACCCGTCAATGGACTGCAGCAAATATTAAAAGGAGTGCCCTCCTAATCAGTAATCAGAATATCAGATTGGGTTCACATCTAAAGGTCTGGTTCCTGAACCAAATCTACCTGGCCTACAAACATACATCATCCCTGGAGCACTCTATTGCTTATATACCATATATTGTCCAATCTCTGTGAATTTATGAGCTCATAGTGGCCAGAATTAAATACCCAAGCAGAAATGTTCTAGCCATGTCTGTCTACCTGTATATTTGGCTTTGTATTAACATGTGGTAACTTCCTTTGTTGCAGGCAGATCAGCGGTTTGTCTGGAACGGCCACCTGTTGAGGGAATTTATTGCACAGCCAGAGGTGAGACACAGTTAATGTCCTCTTTCACAGCATTTATTTAGACGTCTCACTCACGGATACGTTCCCCCCGAGTATTCCCTGTAACATCAGGTCTTCAGGTTCAGCTGCCTTCAACAGAGGAAGGATAGTTGACTACAGTAGCCTGTCTTCAGACAGCAGACTACAGTAATAGCAGTGACACGGGGTCGGCCACTGAAGCACCAGGAGCCTGCAGCACATGTTTGACCACTGAAACATTACTTTACATTTTGATTCAACAGCCAAATTCAACTGTTATTAAAGCTCAACACCCAGCAAAACAACTGTAGTGCCAATTCAGGACATCTGTGATGACAAGAGGAGAATTTCTACACTGAGAGGCTTTCGCTTCACAGCATCACATAAATTTCTTGCTTAAGTTAAAATATTCAACCTACCAATGTTTGTGTTGTGTCATTTGCATAGCCTGGTGCAAAGTCAGTCTATTCGCCTCTTTGCATCGACTTTGTATGTAATTGTGACTTGCGAAAAGTTCACTTGGCTCTTAGTGTGAACACACCATTAACGATAAACTTGTCAGTTTCTGTGTCTCCATGGATGTCTCCATAATGACACATCGAAAATAATACTTAATGTTGCTTGTGTAAGCCCAATTCTGTGAGTACATCTCGTTCTCTTCAGAGAACAAAGGTTACGTAGGTAACATTAAGTTTTATTTCAGAAGTATTGTACACAGAGTGATAAAAAACAGCATGACAGCACAGCATTATATCATCTAACACTGCTCTTATCTTACAGTTACACAAGTTTGTGTATCCTGTTGTCCATGGCTGTATCCTTTCCTGTTGTTGTCTGGCTGCCACACTTCAAATAGACCATTCCATCTTAGTGGATGTGAGATCTTGGTAACTCTTCATTTTACAGCTCTGCAAATGTCATGGTAATTAGGTGGTAATTAGCAAGTAACTTATTTGAAACTTTGTTGGAATTACTGCCAAATTATTCCAATATTTACCTCAAAAGTGATCAAAAAATACGTTCTCTGTCTTGACTTGGGACTTGACTCTGGACTTTTATTATTAATATTTTAATAATTAGATTCCGCTATGTGTATAGCACTGACTCCTTACTATTCCATGTCAGTTTCTTAACACATCTGTTGACTAGTCATCACCATGAGGTCAAACTGCATCAATGGAAAGCTGTTTGAGTGGAGTATTATCTCCAGGAGGAGCTGTTTCAGAGCCGGTGTCCGCTACTATGTCCGCGGTAAGTGGTATTTTACCAACACTTTTTGTGTTACAAACATATTGCAAACACATTTGCAGCTCATTTATGGCAGGAAAAAAAGAGAGACAGATTCAATGCATTGTCACGTTAGTTTCACGTCACCTGCTCCAGCAAAGATGCACTACGCAGGCACATCCAGACAGTCAGTCAGTGAAAAGCATTAGATGTCTAATTTCTCAAACACTTCTTTGTGTTTTGTCTGCAGGTATTGATTCAGAAGGCCATCCTGCTAACTATGTGGAAACAGAGCAGATAGTGCAGTACAACAGCGCCAAGGCTTCGTTTGTCCAGGTGAGCCAAAGCAATAATGCTACCGAAGAGTAGGGATGTTAATAATTAACCATTTAACCGATTACAGGCATTTTAACCGGTTAACACTATGAGTTAAACGGTTTAAAGAAATATTAATAATTATAAAACAAAAAACAGGAGCAGCTCGTTACTTTGCTAGCACTAGTTGAGTTAGCTGTGCTAGGTTAGGAAATAAGTTAGTTCTGATTTTTTGGGCTGTTGTATATATACCCTTGTGTGTTCTGTGAGGTAAAAATTACCGGTACTGTTTTTTGTGGGCTTTGAAGAGAGCACTATGACAGCTTCAGTTCCCCGTCAGACATGGCTGTCTGAAGCTGAGGTATACTGGCTGTGAACAGGAGGAGCAGACATACAAAAAATCAATGAGTTTAAGTGTACGCTATTTTTAGAATATTTTCACAGCTTTACCTCACCGTCAGACAACCTGTTCTGGTGGTTAACTAAAACTGTGATATTGCTATCTTCAAAACCACCAGACTCCATTGACAAAAGCAGTAATTTTACCTCGTAGACCACAGGAGTTTCTGGTCTACCGCTGCATCAATCAGTTAGCTTGATTGTGTTACTGTATGACTTTCGGATCTGAGTGCTGTAAACTCAGTGCAAACTGGGGCTTTGATAGGTTTTGTTTTGTTTTTGTTTTTGTTTGCTGTTTTAATGGAGGGATAAGTTTATGAAAGCAGGGTCATGGCATGCTTATCCACTGTGCCCTTTTTCATCATAGACAAGAGGCTCCATCCCCTTCTACTGGTCCCAAAGGCCCAATCTCAAGTACAAGCCAAAACCACAGATCAGCAAAACAGTGAACCACGTAAGCTGTCTTTACATTTACGAAACAAGGCCCTCTGTGTATCTGAAGTCTTATTTGTCTTCATTTCTCATGTATTTTCTCTCCGTTTCTCTCTTTAGTTGGATGGATTCCAGAGACACTTTGACTCACAGATTATTCTCTATGGGAGACAAGTCATTTTGAACTTGGTGAGATGAAAATAATGTCACATTTATTAATTATATCACCTGCGTTACTGTCATTTTATGGAGTCAATGTGCCAGCTAGGTGTTGATGTCACACTGTTTAATCCACAGACCCAGTGGGTGATCCCAACTGACTAAAACTGAATAAAACCTTTAAGGTCTTGATGTCCTTTTTTCACAGATCAACCAAAAGGGCTCAGAAAAACCTCTGGAGCTGGCATTTGACAAGATGGTGACCGACTTGGGTAATGGCATGATCAAGTAAGGCTACCACCAGCTCCGTCGTTTACCCCTCACATGTAGCTGTGCCTCGTATTCACACCACCTCAGGGTCATTCTATGTTTTGATAAATGCTTTTCTACAGGTACGTAGCCTTTGACTTCCATAAGGAGTGCAGTCGGATGAGGTGGCATCGCCTGCAGATCTTACTGGACATGGTCTCTGAAATGCAGGATGAATTTGGGTCAGTGTGCGTGAGTCGATATACCAGGTAGATGTCTCGGTACTCTTCATCAGAAGTAACAGTGTGTATGTGGATTCAGATATTTCCTGGTGGATGCAGATGGGAAGGTGCTGTTGAGCCAGGAGGGGACCTTTCGGAGCAACTGCATGGACTGTCTGGACCGTACCAATGTCATCCAGAGCATGCTGGCCCAGCGCTCGATGCAGTCACAGCTACGGGTATGACTGTAATCCTACGTAGTAATTAGTCCAACATAATATGAATTTTAACATTATTTCCCTGCAGTTTCTGAATAGAGTGCTCCAGGGGTGAAGTATTTTTGTTGTCCAACCAGGAAGTTAGCATCACCCTGGTTCCCTCGACAAAAAGCTAATGGGATTGTTCTTAACCGCTCCTTGAATTGTTTGTAGAACAGCTGAGTAGGAGAGCATGAAACATGTTTCAATATCACCTTTACAGAAAGAGAAAGTAGAGTTTCTTTTATTTTCGCTGGAACAGCAGATTAAAACAGGAGCAGGTCAGAAAACAAAAGAAGAAATATCGTGAAACACGCTAGTAGGTTTTCTCGTAGCCTTTTACAAATGAGTGCGAAGGTTAATTTTGGACAGTGTGTGTCTGCAGAGAATGGGAGTCCTCCACGTGGGCCAGCAGCTCGAGGAGCAGGCCGACTTTGGGAAGATGTACAAGAACGGTGGGTTCAGCAGTCTCCTTTGAAACCTGGCACCTAGACGTTAATATGTTTCCTCTGTCTGATGTGTGTTGTATCTGTTCACACACAGCCTGGGCAGACAACGCTGATGCCTGTGCCAAGCAGTATGCCGGTACTGGTGCCTTGAAGACCGACTTCACCAGGTCAGTTTTCACACAGCTGAACACATGCTAACTACCTGCTAATGGCAAAGGAACAGCTTCAGGATGGAGATGTGGGCTAGTTTGTCTATCCATCCATGTGTCCTTCAGGTGACCAAAGTGACAAGGCCTGGAGACAATGGACATTAAAGTATCAGACATGAGGTAACGAGAATCAGGGAGAGAGAGCCAGGAAACTCCATGAAAAAGGAACTTTACTTAGATGAATTTAACCTCCTCAAAAGGTGTATTTTAGATGCCTGGGTGAAAGCAGGGGATCATGTAAAGCTGGTAGCATGCAGGGCAAATGAAGGAATGTTCTTCCTTCCTAGTTATAGGAGCACTGATTCAGTTGGGCTCCTCAGTTGCCTCTAGGCAGCACAGGTGAGCTGGTGGCTCCTCACAGAATTCATCAGGACCATGAAAGGCTGGGGCTGCGGTCGAAAAGTCAAAAAATGACGTCCTAATATCTTTTCCTTACTACTTTTTCTTGACCTCGATGGAAAACACCATGAGGTCAAAGAAAGATGAGAAGGAGAATTCAGAGGGAAAAGACAGTTGCAGTGTTACACTACAGGCTCTGTGATTATGATACAATGACAGTGGATGTTGTGGTGCCTTCAAATGGGGTCGTGTTTACCACGTTTATGAGTTGGGCCCATATGAACGCCCCCCTCATGTTGTATTCAAGACCTCGGAAGGGGAAAATTTCTGAAAGCCCTGAGTTCGCGCGCCCATGGAAATTCATTTATCGGTGCATAATAAGTTAATATTGTACAGTATGTTGTAATTGTAGTCATATATTGTTTGTCTTGGTAATTTTAGAATATGTCTGAGGAAAATGTTGATATTCTCAGTGACCTCATCTTTGTCATCTGTCTTTTCCTGAATTATGTTACCCACTCGGTAAGTCGTTAGCCTCTGTGGCTTCTAGACCCAGACGGTAATGTTAATATTGCCGTTGCTTAGCAGCAGTGTTCTTCACGACTTAACCGCTTGAATGTGATGCATGTCATGTTCATGAATTCCCATGTCGTGACTACCAGTTCACAAGTTCCATTTGAAGGCACCATATGATGCAACACCGGCGGATGTTAGTGATGCGGGTCTGCTGTGGTGAAACTACAATGTTCTGAGGATGGACTACAAAAGGTGCTGCTTCCCCCCGTGTGGTCTTAAATAGGCCTTTCAGAGACAAACTGCTTTACCTGTGTGAAAGACAAGTACTGCAGGTCCTTCTGCCGCTGGACACTTTACACCAACAGATAATAAAGGATCATCTGACCTAATGAGGACGACAACCAGTGAAAAATATCACTTTATTACCAAGGCTGGCATTAAAATACAAAAGGAATAACCTACAGGCTGTTAATTTACACATTCACACATCGGCAGTTTTGCCAGCTATCCTTCCTGCAGCTTCAAATGTGTTCATTTTATTCTGGATTATGTGATTATGTGCTTCTTCATATTTGTCTAATTATATTATTTGTTCTTGGTTTGTAAGATGTGCTGCTCTGTTGACAGTAGACTTGTCCATGTCTGTGATTGGTCGTATGCTACAAACCCCGCCCCATTTATGTGAACATGCTCATAGCCACATTGAGAGACCCTGGGTTGATTTACTGAGTTGATAACCAGCGTCATACGATGACGGGATCTCGATTGTTAGGTTTAGTTAAACCAGATAAGGAGAAGACACTCGGGGTATGTTGAACACACTTTGTAGTACAGGCCTCTGGTTAGACAGGTGGAGAGGTCGCCGGCTGCAGCCGTAATAATACTCGTCATTTAGAGTCCGATAGTGTAAATGGTGATGCCAGAGGACATTTTCTACATGCTGTTGAACTACATGATGATCTCTCAGGACAGGGAAGAGGACTCATTGGGGACTGCTGATGGATGGCTGGAACTCCATGATCCGATATTACAAAAACAACTTCTCTGATGGTTTCAGACAGGTGGGTTCAAACCTTCATGGATTTGATGTGTGAGTTAGTAATTTGTGTGTTATAGTCCCACAATGAGTATGTAGTAGTGTAGGTATTAGGAGCATCTCTGCCAGATTTAAGTTGAAATGCAAACCTGTCTGTTATGTCCAGTTACAGTATACTATTAAGGAGAATCGTCCATGAGTGATAATGATCACAAGTCTTAAGAACCATTTGCTGACACAACGTAGAGACAAAAATAATAATGAATGAGGCACATTTGAAAATAACCAGGGCTCTCAATCAATTAAACTAGTTAATTGTGATTAAACACAAACACATTTTGTGTTGTCTGTTCAAAATGCACCTTAAAGGGAGATTTGTCAAGTATTTAATACTCTCATCAACAGAATGGACAAATATGCTGCTTTATGTAAATGTATGTATTTATTTATTAATGGGAATCAATTAACAACACAAAACAATGACAGATATTGTCTAGAAACCCTCACAGGTACTGCATTTAGCATAAAAATATGCTCAAATCTTAACATGGCAAACTGCAGCCCAACAGGCAACAACAGCTGTCAGTGTGTCAGTGTGCTGACTCGACTATAACGATCCAAACTGACTGTGATTATCATAAAGTGGGCATGTCTGTAAAGGGGAGACTGGTGGGCACCCAGAGAACCCATTTACATTCACATATCTGGAGGTCAGAGGTCAAGGGACCCCTTAGAAAATGGCCAACTTTTTTAGCACAAGTTTAGGGTGTTATTTAACTTCCTTCACAACAAGCTACTATGACGTGGTTGGTACCGATGGATTCTTTAGGTTTTCTAGTTTCGTATGATAACGGTATCTTCACTCGAGCAAAATTGCAAGTTGCATTAATGCATTAAAGATATTAGTGGCCTTAAAACAGATTTGTGTTGATGCGTTATTGTTGCATTTAACAGCCCTAAAAGATAGTAATCAATGAGATATTTGAAAATAGAAGAGAAACTGTTGAAACAGTTGGTGTGTTTTAATGCAGGACTCCATTGATCTGTTCCTGGGGAACTACGCTGTGGATGAAGCTGACTGGACCACCCCGCTGCGTGACCCCAAAGACTGGAAGTTCTTGACGGTAAGAAGGCCTCTGAAAGACAGACTGAGATGTTTCTCTCTTTCCGATGGCTTTAATGAGACTCTTTTCCTTTTCTAGTTGCCTATCGTCATGGTGGTAGCGTTCTCCATGTGCATCATCTGCCTGCTAATGGCTGGTAAGACGAACCGCAATAAGCTTCAATTATTTTCATACCTACAAACATAACATTAGGGGTTTAAAGTTGGGCTGTCAATTGATTAAAATGTTTAATTGCAAATTATTCACAATTTTTAACATGGGAGTGGGCAAGTTAATTAACAACACAAAACAATAACAGATATTGTCCAGAATCCCTCACAGGTACTGCATTTAGCATAAAAAATGTGCTCAGATCATAACATGGCAAACTGCTGCCCAACAGGCAGCAACAGCTGTCAGTGTGTCAGTGTGCTGACTTGACTATGACTTGCCCCAAACTGCATGTGATTATCGTAAAGGGGGGACTCGTGGGTAACCATAGGAGCTATTTTCATTCCCATATCTGGAGGTCAGAGGTCAAGGGATCCCTTTGAAAATGGCTATGACAGTTTTTTTTTTTTTTTTCTCGCCAAAATTTAGCACAAGTTTGGGGCGTTGTTTAACCTCCTTTGCAATAAGCTAGTATGACACAATTGGCACCAGTGGTTTCTTTAGGTTTTCCAGTTTCATATGATACCAGTATCTTCACTATGCAAGCTGAGCCCACTACAACCATAAAATCACAAGTTGCGTTGTGGAAATTTACATTTGACAGCCCTAGTTCATTTATCTTAAAATTAATAGTTATCAGGCTCAAAAATGTATGCACTAATTACTAGTTTTGTAAAGTTCCCCTATATTTATGACAGAGTATGCAGAATGAGTTTTGCCCTGACTTGGTATGACCTGCTATCCCCTGTCAGGTGACACGTGGACTGAGACTCTGGCTTACGTTCTGTTCTGGGGATCCGCCAGCGTGGTGACGGGTGGCCTCATCCTCTTTAACGGACTGGACTTTGTAGATGCTCCCAAGCTGGTCCAGAAGGAGAAGCTGGACTGAATGTGTGTGTGTGGAAAGCAGCTGGGTCCTGGCGACCTCACCGCCTCATCCTCTAGCTCTTCATCGCTTTACCCCCAGCACCAGCATCAGCAGGCCTGGAGCCTTTATTGAAGGGGGGTGGGGTGGAGGAGGGCGGTGGGAAGCAGGGCTGGCCTCGTGTACGACGACAACGGTGGAAAGACAGAGACTGGGAGTGCACGGGCCCGCTGCTGTCCACACTGTAGCTACCGTCATGTGGACGGGACTGTCTGTCCACAGCTTTACTGGAACCTCGGGAGTTTATTCTTACTGGATGTGATTGTATTGATTTCTGAGGAATGCTGTGGGAACAAGTGTTTGTCCCACTGCATTCCCTTCATGGGTGCGCTGGGATCAGATTCACAACAGCTGCTGTGATGGCACAGCACAGCTGGAAATGAATTACTGTATTTACCATTAATTTGCCTTTTGTCTTTTTCTCTTTGCCATTGCCAATATATGTTTATCCATGTACAGTTGCTCTGTCCTGGGTTAGACGCTGCCTGTTTCCAAGGATTTAAGACCAGTAATGGGTCCATACCGCTCCAGGAAATCTCCTTTGCTACAATTTAAATTACGCAGCCTGTGTATCATTGGAAATCTTCAGTATCGCAATTGTCTGCTGGCAACTTGTTGAATGGTGTATTTGAACGGTCTTTATCACTTCATTGTAAATCATCATATGAGGTTGATCGATTAAAAGGCCACTGCAGAATGTAAATAATCCCGTCGGAGGTTTGTTCCTGTTAGTAGTCTGTTCATCACTACATGTAGACTGTTCATTACAGACTTCATGGAACCTGTCACTTGGTCTGTACTCCTATTTATTTACCATGAAAAGTCATTTGTGCACAGAAGTATTTTTTGCTTTCTATTTACTTAATTCTTGCTCTCAAATGAGTCATTTGTGAGCAGGAATAAACAGCATTTTCTTAAACAGTATTGACATTTTAATACTTTAAGGGATGTCAGACACTATGTTGTTTAAACATTCTCTATATGATATCCAGAACATTAATATAGCAGCAAACAACCATTTAGCTATATTATTATATATTTATACATTATTATATTTAGATATATTGGAGTGATGTCTACCTGAGCAGAGAATGAAGTCTCTCTTCCTTTGTGTGTGTGCTGTAATCGCAGCTTCTGTGCTTTGTTGACATCGCCGGGCTGCTCACACATGCGTTTTAGTTATGTTAGTGTGCCCGGCTGGCTAACATTATAGCATTCATAATAATTTTCTTTAAAGATACAGTTGTGGTGCTATGTTGGATGTTGCTACATCTGGTCAGCTTTGAGGGCCGTCAGTTAAGCTGGGCATTCACTGTATGATTTTAGAAATGTCGTTGTGTACTTTCTGCTCCTACTGTACGAGTAGATCGTTTGCAATGTAAAGCCAAAGCTCACGATTTATGTGATCACACTGTGTGGTCCGATCGTCAGCCACTGCCTGAGTGATCACACTGTACAGTCCGATCGTCAGTCACGACCTGAGTGATCACACTGTATGATCCGACTGTCAGCCCTGAGTGATCACACTGTATGATCCGACTGTCAGCTACGACCTGAGTGATCACACTGTACAGTCCGATCGTCAATCACTGTATGATCCGACTGTCAGCTACGACCTGAGTGATCACACTGTATGATCCGACTGTCAGCTACGACCTGAGTGATCACACTGTATGATCCGACTGTCAGCTACGACCTGAGTGATCACACTGTATGATCCGACTGTCAGCTACGACCTGAGTGATCACATTGTATGATCCGATTGTCAGCTACGACCTGAGTGATCACATTGTAGACGTTCTTACTGTTGACAGTTGTCAATAAAGATTTGTTTGATAGCTCCGAGGCAGGTAAAGTTTGTTTGCTAGCAGAGGTTCGTACAGGTCACAATGCTGACAAGGCAGAAACGTGCTGCCTTGATCATCTGTGACTTCCTGTCTGCTGAAACATCTAAAAAAAAAAGAGGCGCCGGCGTAGATGGATTCACAGGTGGTGAGGAAGACGTCGACAGTATGGCTTGTCCATTTTGCAGTGAGAATTGGAGGCAAGCTAGCTGCGTTTTACTATATCTATTGTACATTATCTTGATAGCTACATTCTGATAACTGAGAAAAAAGGTGCTGACGTTGGGGGACCGGCTCGTGGTTCTGCTTCAACTGTGTGAGAAACTGGAAGACCGACGGCCTGTCGGGAGGAGTTAATCGGTCATCGGTCCACCCCCGTACACTACGCGGAAAACGACGCCTGACGAAGCTGAAATTTAGTCTGACTCTAAAATGAGTTGTGTGGCTCAAAATTCGGATCAGAAACTAAAAGCTAAAATCGTACAGTGTATGACAATCTGAACTAAAAGACTGCTTGGTTTTATTTGGGACAGAGACGCATGGATTTACTTCAGATTTTGCCTGTTGGACAATTTTGTGTTATCGCTGACATTCCTAAAATATATTTGTTAAATGTTAACTATAGTGTTTAATGTTATCATTTCTAATTTTTTTTCCCGCCTCCATGACACCTGCCGGGCTCCAGGCGGTTCTCCTGCTAAGAATGTTCCACTTGATGTGGATCACCCAAATGCATCATTAACTTTGTCTCTGTAAAGGTAGATTTATGCTTCTATTTAATGAGTGACTGAAGAGAATTTATGGCACTCACATTTAGAGTTCTTGCTAAAGTACAAACTAAATTCAGAGGTGGTCCAGACCTTTAGTACGAGTCATGAACACAAATCATTTGATTTAAGAACTGTAATGCCTTAATCTGAATGAATTTGGAGTTTAGTGATACTGAAACTAACTGAAATAAAATATATAAGGCAAACCTACTGCAAAACTAATATTCTTTTCATCATCATCATGGCTGCCAGAACTGTAACATCACATCACAGTACTTGTTCTCTCAATCTGTCCAATACCATCCTCTACTGGCTAAAAAGTATACTACCCTCAGCTACTTAATATGAGAGCAGGGGAGTTTTCTACTGGCTTTCAAGTGGCGCATAGCCTTTTAAATAATAATAATAATAATAATAACCACAAAATTAATGGTGGGAGAACCAAAGTAATAACACAATTAATGCAATCATAATTCTGAGCATAATATTAATCACTAAAACGTCCATGCTTTATAGTTGTCATAGTGCGAAAAAGAGTAAGCTCAGAAGTGGAAAATAACACATCACATTGAACTCTGTTCACTGTTATTTTGTTGTGATTTCTGTCCACCTGGAGTCAGCTGAACAGGCTGAAAACACAACTCATTTATGGCCTTGTTCTGGTGAATATGTTAGCAAACAATATTTTCAAATACTGCTTTCATGAAGGTCAGGGATTTAAAGAGGAATGGTTGGATCTGGTGTTTGGTTGTAATGTGACATGAATGTGGTTTGCAGTAAAAGAGCTCAAATATAGAAATACACCACACAGTAAGAATAAAAGTAATCTGATCAGATGTGACAGGGCCAGTTTAAGGCATCGGCCATATAGGCGGCCACCTAGGGCGCCACCTTCTGGGGACGCTAATCGCCCTCTAAAAAAGAAAAAATACAGATGGGCGCCCTTCCTCTTTTTTTCCTGTAGGCCTATAAGGTAAGTATACGTAATTATACTTTTATACTTATATATACTATACTTATATTAGGTAAGTAGGCCTATAAGCCAAATATTCACAGACTTTTCTGTATACTTGGCAGTATGAGCTATGTATACTTAGACTTTTAACTCTACTTGTCAGTGTAAGCCAAGTATACTTAGACAATTCTGTGTACTTATCAGTATGAGCTAACTATACTTAGACATTTGAGTCTACTTGCCAGTATGAGCTAAGTATACTTAGACTTTTCTATATATTTGTCAGTATGAGTTAAGTATACTTAGACATTTGAGTCTACTTGCCTGTATGAGCCAAGTATACTTAGACTTTTCTGTATGCTTGTCGGTATGAGCTAAGTATACTCAGACTTTTAACAACATATTTTTGAAAAGGGCTGTATAACTAGTTATGATTATATTATTATATACTCATAGCTTGTATAAGGTCAATTTCTGGCACAATACTTTGTGGCTATGTCTTATCAGCTGCAGGAAATGAAGCTTCATGACCCATAAAAAAAAGACATACACCTGTATGGTGCTTTAAAAAGTCCTCTGATTTAGTATTGAACTGAAAGCTCAAAGACAGTACACCATAAAACTTAATGACTCAGACGTTTCCACACAATTGAATTGATACCTTTGTGATGCAGTGTCAATAAAAAATGTAGTGAAATGCTCAAAGGTGATATTTATGGCCGGATTAACTGCAGTCCCACATGCATAACCTGGTGTGAGAAACATAAAGGAGAAATCCTCACATTTCAGTCCACACTCAGGAAACAATCCTCCATCCCACAGTCTCTGGAGTTGACCACAAATATGAACCGGTTACATAAAGCAGTTTGTGGTTATATGTTTCTGCTCCAGCCCCTGAAACAGTGGGACTGTTTACTGTTGGGGTCTATTTCAGGGTCTCTTTATCAGCTTCTGAGCTATAAGATGTTAACAGTTATGTTATTTATCAGACTCAGATTTATGACAGCAGTACTTTGAACAGCCTTGATGTGTTTGCCCCGTTTATTGTTTTAGTGTATGTTTATTGCTTCTGAGCCTGTTTTTTTCTTTGTATTTTTTCTTTATCATTGTTTTATGAGTCTCTTGCTATTTAATTTTATTGTGTACTTTGTAACATTTTTTTAAAAAAAAAGCACTTTAATACAGTGTTTATCATGAGTCTGTTATGTGATGCTCGCTTGCTCGTACTAGTACTTTCACCTATGATGTCATTCATTTGTTAGATACTTTTACTTACATGAACATTTGGATGCATGTGTTTCAGTGTGCTGTTAATCCACTGTGGTGTTCATTTGGGTTCTTGTGTAAATGTTTTTTACAGCTGTTTCTATCAGTGGCAGCACCATTATTTTTTGTGGCTTATTTAAATGGATGGGGATCAGATGATGACGAAACAACAAGCTTAAAATGCCGGTTCAGATTAGGCTCAGTGAGCTCGAAGAGAGAGGCCCGCTGGGTGAGGTCAAACCTGCAAGACACCGAGGAATTTAACTCCATTCAATAAAATACTGTGTATAAGCCAAAATGTGGTTTCTGTTTATTCTTGACTGACAATCTTTCAAAATGTATGAAAGCACAAAAAAAAAAATATTGAATGCACTTTCTGATGATAATCATAACTCAAGGTCAAGTTACAAACAGCTCTCAGCTGCGTATCACATCACAGTCTGCAGGCAGCTTTCTCAGTTAATCATCACTTGACCTGCGTAAAGGTGAACGTCCTATACTGACTCCAAGCCCCCAGGAAGAGCGCCGAGCACTAATCGCTGAATCCAGAGTTATTTCCTTCTTCTGTTTCCGTCTATGAAGACCCAGACTGTGACGACAGCGCAAGCCGTGACGTTGGGACCCCGTGAGTCATGTAACCGAGTGGAAGCTACTGTACATATCAAACATGCACAGTAGGGCTGAATAAGACCCAGAAGATCCAGGTACTTTTCCAAACGGGAGTTGAGCCATTTTGGCTTCATGCACCGCTGAGCAACTTTGAACGGGGCTCCGCCTCCAACGCTGTATCCAGTTCTCTTTATACATCCATGACTGACTCCTGGTTGATGACCTTTGACCTCTTCCCAGTAGAAGCTGTCAGGGTTTTGGTCTGGTATTTACTGGCAGTTGTACATCTGTATCTGGACACATTATATGTGTAAACTGAAAACTGATGTTAACCCTTCAAGTATACTATTAGTATACATCTTTTAAACTTAAAATAAGACTGTATACTTTCACTTTACTTTTTATGTATCAGAGATATACTTTACAAAATTATTACAAGTATGCTTGGCTTATACTAAAAAGTATATTTGGCTAAGTACTATAAGTTCACTTAAGAAAACTTACAAGTATACTTACAGTAAAAACTATTAAACTAGTAGTTTACTGAGAGTTTACTTTAAAATGTACTTTCATAAATTAAAAAATGGGCAACAAACATAATTGGTAAACTAACAGTATACCTATACAGTAAATTCACTTGTAGTCTAGTTCATATTATAGTTGCAATACCAAATACAGCTTGATGTAAACTAACTGTGTAGTTAAAGTTTGAAAACTTCAGAACCAATAAGTATGTTGGACCTTGTGTTGAGATTTATGTTGTGAAGCTAATGTTTCCAATAAACTCTGAAAAATAGCATCCATATTGTTGGGTTGCATATTTAACAGATGGCTTATCATTGAAAACCTGAATGCAGGACAGGATCTGTTTGCAGGAAAATACGGATTTCTCCCTCTTGTTATAGTGTGACTGCATTATAGACCACACACACACACACACACACACACACACACACACACACACACACGTTTCCATCATTTCCTAACTTACCATAACCATAATCTCTACTTACCAAATCCTAAACCCATATCTTACTCTAATATTAACAGTGGGGCAGCTAAGCTGAAATATTCATAACAATTGTACATTTTGCGATAAAAGCACCACATTTGGTACAGATGTAGGTTTATATGTTATGAAAAGATAAAGATATCAGGGCCCTGCAAATTTGGCCCCTGAGGGCCGTGGCAGCCATTTTGCCTCCAGTAACCCGCCTCCTCAGTTCATGTATTATGTCATAAATGGACCACTCTTTTCTATGTTTTACAACAATATACATTGTTTTGAAACCCACAAAACATAGAAAAAAATGCTTTTGTGTATATAAAAAAATTGCTCCCTTACTCAGATATGAAGACCGTTCAAGAAGTAAAACATTGTTGTATGAACCTGAAGTAAATACCCAACTAAAAAGTTCCCATGTAACCCGGGACAAGAGGTTACCGGCAATCCTGAACTCTATCCAGCGATATCTCTGGCACTTGTACAGCTAATAAAAACAGAAATGCACCGATGAAATCAGCTAATCAACTTTGACACACAGGAAATCACCAAGAGTCATAAAATCAGTTTTCTGCAACATTTAGTTATATTCCCAAGTGTGTTTCTCTTTGTTAGCCATTTTTGAAAAATGGCTGCCACCGCCCTTGGGGGCCAAATTTGCATCGCCCTGATGACTATATCTTTTCATAACATATAAACCTACATCTGTGGCAATGTGGTGCTTTTATCACAAAACGTTATGCTTAACTGCCGTGCTATAAACCAAGTCTTCACCTTGCAAAATGATTGACATTATGGGGTCTTTGGGCATGTTGTCCCACATTGAGCCCGGCTAAACGAATTTACATCCCCACAACACGAGTAAAACATGGCCACACACACACACACAAATCATTAACATCAACAGCTTGCTTTAATAAAAAAAAAAACTGCTCATCAACTTATAATTAGCATTAAATTAAAATGCTGAAAGACAACAAAATTAATAGCATACTACTCATGAGATGTTACATTAATGATGCTTTTGATTTGATTCTAATCAACATCAAACTAGTTTTTAATAGCAGTACATTGTCTACGGTAGTTACTAGCACACAAAGGCACAAACAAAAAGAAAAAAAAATCACATATTTGCAGTATAGTATTGCATCATTAGATAATTAGATGACACATATCTACAGTATGTACACATTTTACAGCATTAAATTTAAATTTGCCACAGTAGATCTATTACTGGTTAATACAAGTGACTCTATGTGCTCTCTGTTTAACATACATCTCTTATAGGGAAGGTATCATCGCGAATGCCAGCACTTTCAAAACAGATATAAAACTAGCTCTAAAAAAAGATAGATACAGATAGGTACAGATAATTTGTACAACCTTGTTACAAAAGAGCACATATATAAATCCACTTACCGGACAACTCAGTACAAGCTGTTATTCAATGACTAGATTATTAAAAGATCGACACCTCCAATATCTTATTTTCGTAAAGGACCAATATGTAATATATTTACTGTAATAAATCATAAAATGACCATGCTCTGTCATCAGAGATTAAGGGAACATGGTGAAATGAAATACTGGCTTCTCCGACGGTCTGGAGAGTCTGTTTTTGCCTTGACCGGTGTGATCCCGTCCACGACCCATTTCAACACCTCGTTGCCAAATATGAAACAAACTAGCACTCAAACGCAGCCTTCTGCAGCCATGGAAGAAAGCAAACGGGCTGGATCAACACAGATGACGTTAGATTGTACCCGACCTGAAAAGCCTCTGCACATCTCCCTGTGGTCCGTGTGCAGCTGGGTTATCAGGGCAGCAGCCTAAAGTCAGATCACCAGCATCAGCCGGGTTTGCTTCCTCCTTATTTCAGTGGTAACGTGAAAGAGATTCAGAGAAGGACACAGGTTGGTTGCTGACATATTTTTAAGATGATATGAATTATTGTTAGCCAGAAAAGATGAGGGCTAATGTTCCTCTGTTTATATTATCTCTGTAACAGTTCTGGCACACCAGGTCGATAGTGGGCCGTCCGACAGCTTAGGGCCGACGGTGAGCGTCTGCCGGTCTAGTGTTTTTTTGGCGTGGCCCGCACCGTTGGCTCTAGTCTACCCTTGTCTGAGTTTTTCAGCCGATTCAGCATGTTGAATCGGTGGCGAAGCGAAATCACTCTGATTGGCTGTTCAGGGTAAACAAATCAGCCCACGAGAAGAAAAACAGAAGTGAGGAAAGCAGAGATATGGATGTGTCCAGGAATGAGGGTGATGGCGGGAGGTTCATCTCTGTCATCGTCTGGTCACTAAGTAGAGATTGTGCTGATTGTGCGCTGCTTCTTGTGATATTTCCCATGTTTCCTCTTCTTGTAGAAGGCGTACAGAGCTGTGAGGGGAACGCAGCTGACGGACGACACCAGCAGCAGCCCGATGAAGACTTGACCAAAGATAGGATAGTCCGTCATCACTGACTGACCCTGAGGAAACAACAGGTACACCAATTATCACCTGTCTTCATCCATTAGTTACTTACTCAGGCATTTTAGCAGAATATCAAACAATCATCTGTCAAGCCAATGCAGTGCAGTCAAATAACACTAAGAAGTGAAAGTCAGTTGTTCATTCCACTGTAACGTCAGCAGAGCTACGCTTCCTCCATTTTAGACTAAAAGTGACTACCAGACGCCAGTAAAGCGCCTACAAAGTGCTGTACAAAATTAAACCTAATTTCTATTTTGTTGTCATATTTAATGTCTACTGAAATGGTCTGTGCTGAACGATAAAAAACATTATAAATATGCATATTATCATAACTATCTACTTACTTACTTGGAAGTGATAAAAATCCAGCACACAGATTTTTAGAGCAAGCTCAAACTTTTTCATGTCAAGGATCCCAAATGGTCCAACAGACCTCAGACCATGGATGTAGCAGAGGTTGTGTCCTGTGCTTTTACCCTGCGATTTCATAAATAATCTGAATTACAGCCAATAGGTCCATTATTACAGCCACATGCAGGGCGGTGCAGTCCCCTGGGTCTGATGTACATTTATTCCATCCATCCATCCATCGTCAACCGCTATCCCGTTAGGGGTCGCGGGGTGGCTGGAGCCGATCCCAGCTGGCTGGGCGAAGGCAGGGTACACCCTGGACAGGTCGCCAGTCCATCGCAGGGCACAAGAAACAGACAACATATAGACAGACAACCATTCACACTCACATCCCACCACGGGCAATTAGAGAATCAATTAACCAAACACAGCTTTGGACTGTGGGAGGAACCGGAGTACCCGGAGAAAACCCACGCACACGGGGAGAACATGCAAACTCCACACAGAAGAGCCGCAAGCTGGAATCGAACCTGCGACCCTCTTCTGTGAGGCGACAGCGCAACCACACACCACCGTGCAGCGACATTTATTACGATGAGGAAAATAACTCTGGATTCAGCTGTTATTTCATTTCACAACTTTTAGGATGTAACGGTTTAAATGAGGGATATTTAGGTGATATTTAATAATGACCCTCTGATTTACAAATGTCTCTTTACACATCCATGGCCATGGACTTGTCGGTGTTTTCGGTACAAAATGGCAGCAGAGCTGCTGCAGCGCCATCTAGCGACACCAGAGTTTCACCTCTTTGCTTCTAGACTTTTTAGTGTACTACAAACCGGTTATCACAGACACAGGGCAAGTTTCACAGCTTCATTTGGGAGAAACACGCACACACACCTCTCTGAAATCATTAAACACCGTTTTTATGTCATACTCAGTTTTTTTTCATCATATTAAACTGAGGACTTATGGCATTGAAAAAGACAAGTGCTCTGCCTGAGCCTATAGTCGGTGTTACGCTGTATTCTGTGACCCATCACATTCTGTGACCTGTAGATACGCAATAACGAATTTGACTTCAGTTAACAATTAGTGCATTGTGTATGCAGAAAAAAAAATTTGCCATTTCATTAACTGATATTTGCATGATGAAGACGTGGAAAGGATATTATTATTCTACTGTGTTTACTTTAGCTTCTATGGCTTCTTCAGCTGCATAATTAGTAAATGTCACAGTGCAGTGACCTGAGGAAAGCAAGCCAACGGGTTAAAGTCAGCAGGAAAAACATAGAAGCATCTTCTCATTTTTCATTTTTATCTCATCTGATCATTCAGACACGCAGATATTTTCACAGCGACATGAACATCTGGAATGAAGCTAAGTGGTGAGTGAGAGTGGCGTGAAAATGGTTGCTTTATTTCATGTCAGTATCATAACAATGGCTTGTGTATCCGCTGGCCTCCATCTTCCAGCTTCTATTTTCAAATGACGAATATAGACTACTGCCACCTGCTGGTGTGGAAAGTTATGTCCTCTCATGAAGAACGTACGAGCTAACTGGCCATTGTAGTTTTTGCAGTGTGTTAGGCAAAGTGACGCACAAAAGTTTCACTCTTGGTGGAAGATTAGTCTTGTTTGCCTCGCCTGGAAAGTGAGGCAAAAGTATCAAAGGAGTAAAGTAAAAAAACAAAACAAAAATTCAGCTAACATTAGTTAAGGTTTTTCCGGATGTCCTCATGAAAGAACAGAGCCAAAGTGAACACTGTAATAATGTAATGTAATGTAATAATGCCAGTCCAAGACACACATCCACAGTGAGATACTGTAGTAAAGGAGGGAGGTAAGGGAGCTGAACTGGTTGGGATGAACCTGGTGGATAAACTCCCAGTAACAGATGGAGTCAGTACGTACGAGTCAGGGTTGATTATTTCACAAAAGGGGCAGAGACCTACTCACTGAAGAGCAAAACAGCAGATGAGGTGACCAATTGTATTCTTGATTTATTCTACAATTTTGGGTACAGTGATGATGCATTTTGCTTTAATTTCTTTGTGTCTTTCAGATTGAGTGCACCACCCGCGGTATCACACAAGATGTGTTGGCCATCGCTCTGCAGATCAAGACTACTTTTTTTTAAACTGCATGTTTAAAATAAAGCGATTGATGAACTTCCTGCACCAGCTCAGGTGAACTGTGCTGGAAAAATGCAAACATGCAGCCGTTCCTACGGTCCTGACAGCTGTCTCACTGTCCTTGAAGTCTATTTCAGCTTTTGGTGTTGCCTTCCTAATCAATGAATATGCAGAGTCTATTTGAGGATCGATACCTTTAAAGGACAGAAGTATCAGTCGGAGAAGACAATGTGAGATATACGACTGTGAGCATTCACAGAGAGGTAGAAATACAGCTAAACAGAGAGACCCAGGGCTCTAAGCCTTTAGCATTTCATGTTGATGGCTGCGTGCCCACTTGTACGTCTGTGCAATAAAACTCAGAAAGACGCTCTCTTGTGTTTGAGTCCTATTGTAGCAGAAATTGCCACTGCACAAACATAGCATGGAGTTGAACCTTTTGAGAAGTTTACTTAATGTGCGTTAACAGAATATTGAACTGGGGAACATTGCATTATGGGAACATAGATATGCTCCCACATTAAGGTCTGGAAGGTGCTCTTTAATATTCACTCAAGCTTGGTTTCTGAATGCCCCGAATCACCCTCAATCAGAAAAGATTAAGATAGCACAAAAGTGTCAAAAAGGCCTAAAGACCAGAGTCTCCGGCTGAAATGAGGTTTGCATGAAGTGGAGGAAGGATCAGAGCGCTCTGGGTGTGCAGATCCCCTCTTCTCTTCTGCCTTAAAGAAAGGGCGTCGTCACACTGTGATTGGCCCAGAGAGGAAATGCACCAAGCTGCCTCTCAGTTGTTAATTAGGAGCCAATAGTCCTGAACAACAGGTGATCTGAATCACCCTGTGACATTCAGCTGAAATGATTTCAGGGAAATGACAGCAAGAAATAAAGGACGACAGACTATTAAAGGGTAGCTCACCCTAATATTATGCAGCTAAACTCTTTTTGATGTGCACAGATGTGCCAATTTAGTCGACACCATGTAGTATACCAGACATGTCTGTTGAGTTTCTACATGTACTACTACCAGTGCCCATGATTCAATTCCAACTAATGTTCAACAGAGATGAACCGATCTGACATTTCTGTCCTGATACCTGGGCTCAGGGTATCGGCCGATACTGAGTGTTTAATAAGCTGTATGCCTCACTGTGTGGACTATGAAAATGTGGAAAATAAATACATAGATATCAATTTACTGAACTGTAATTTACAAGGCTGTCAATAAATTAAAATATTTAATTGGGATTAATTGCATGATTGTTCAAGATAAATCGCAATTACTCACACACTTTTTATCTGTTCAAAATATATCTATATCTATATCTATCTATATATATATATACATATATATGTGTGTGTGTGTGTGTGTGTGTGTGTGTGTGTGTGGATGGATGATATATAAATAAATAACTAAATAAATAAATGTAGTATATTTTTAAAATCTCAAATCAAAATCATCAATTCAAGTCAAATAGCAAAAGGAGTGTCTTTATGTAATACTGTAATGCATAAATTATTGGCTAAGCACTATAATTTAATGTATACAAAGCACACTTTCAAGAGCTAAAAAGCAGAAATGCTCAAAAGTCATTTTTTGCAAGTCCAAGTCAAGTTTCAAGTCTTTGTGTTCTGTTATAGGCCAGCCGGACACTACAAACGAATATTTTATAGATTTATTTGTCTGCATGAGTAGCCTATATAACCATATATTGTTCATCAAGAAGTGTTTGTTTGGGCGGTGTGAGAACATGAGATATTTACGATACTGGAGGAGATAAAGCCATGTGAACTCTGCTCTGACCCAGTTTAACCCCTGAGCACACACACATTAACACCAGCTTGGAGGTGAAATGCAGTATGTACAAGACATCAGTACAGGAGAAGAAGAAAGCTCACCAGCTCTTGGTTCCATGCTTGGTAGCTGGGTGTCCCTCCTCGGATGTAGTTGATGATATAAATGACAAAGAGGGTGATAAGGAGAAGAGGACTGACTCCTGCCCACATGATCTTCCAGTACCAGTTGGGACGATGACCGAGCATGTCCTCTATGTCTTTTTCAAACCTAAAATGAGAAGATATTAAACCTTTTAAAATCACTAGCCAGTGGTTGAGCCAGAACAACTGAACGCAAACCATACACAATGACACAAACCTTTTAATTCCATACACGTAACTGACAATTATGACCTCGATGAGGACGACGAAGAGCAGGGAGAAATTGGCTCCGTAGTCGTTGAACATGGTAAACCAGTAATTCCCTGACGTGGTGGTGAATCCAAGGCCGAGCAGCAGACAAAACAAACACACTAAACCTGCAAGAAAAACACAGCACTCAGTCTCTGATACGTCCAATTATTATGTTTTAACGTTCGCTGCATAGCAACACATACCACTGTATATAACAGCAGACATGTAAAGTGAGGGAACGTGATTTCAAAGGTGAAATTTCCACCAGTTGTAATATATTTACTAGGGCTGTCAATCAATTAAAATAGTTAATTGCGATTAATCTCAAAATAAGCGCACATTTGACTTTGACTTGATCCAAACTGCATGATTATCATAAAGAGGGCATGTCTGTAAAGGGGAGACTTGAAGGTACCCAGAGAACCCATTTACATTCACATATCACAACAAAGCCTTTAAATACTTCATAAAATACTGTGGTGGTCTTTTTTCTGAATAGTTTCTGAAAGACGAGGCCATAATGCTGAAAGTGTATTTAGTGCACACAATATTTCTTTGGCAACGATTTCAATATTTTAGTTGCAAAATCATCACACAAGAAATTGTATTTTTACTTAATACAAATAATACATTTTTTACTTAATCTCGAAGTATTTTTTTTATTTTTAACTGTTATATATTATATATTGATGTACATGCTTGACTTTGGATTCTTTTTTGTTATGTTGTTTATATTGTTATTGATCTAATTTGATATTAAGTTTTACTTGATCATATTTCATTATTATAATAAAACTACTCCATTTGGAATCAAAGTTCTACAATTTAGTGTTTTTTATTGATGTTATACTGTGCTCAGTGGTAGAATGTGATGATTCACAGGTTAAATGTTGTGGCCAAAGGCTCCATTGTGTGCACATAACCTCCTGTAGTGGATATCAGTAGTATTTTAAAGCCAGAGTCACTTTCAAGAGGTAGAAAACCCATTTGGCACACTTTGGGTATCCAAGTGGCCACATGTAGAGTCCTCCTGGTCCTATCCTGAATAAAACCTTTGTAGCATCTATGAGCTTTGTGTTATTTATATCTGCTTTGGCTCAGTTGTAGTCAAGGAGATGCTGAATGAATTCAATGGCATCTCTTTGCATGGGATCATTGCTATAATGGTGTTATCTACTGTCTAACATTTTAGCTCAGGATAAAATGTAAATTTTAACTTTATTTCATCACAGTTTACTCAGACAAAGTAACAGTCACAATGTTACTGACACTGGAGATGAATCCATAGAGACCAAGATCATGTATGTAGACCTGGTAGTTGTGGAGCTATTCTTGATTTATTTTGGGTATGTCCAAAATACACAAAAATACCACACCTTTCAGCACCCTAGGGGGCTTAAGAGGTTAAGCCAGCGGTTCTTAACCCCTGGGGAGTGTAGAGTCATTGCATATTTTCAGCAGAAAACCAACTTCAGAAGTTCTCCTATTGAGGATAGATGTCTGGTGCTTCTCTTTACTGTAGTGTGTAAACAGGATACCTCATCTGATTTTGTTTGTAACCCAAACCTGTATGAACATCACCAACATGGCACACACTTCCTGGGACTCTGCCTCGACAATGATGACGGCAACAGCAGCCTGGATCTTACCGTTGAGCAACTCGTCGCTCAAGTTTGACAAAGGCTTGAAGTCTCGTAGCGGGGTGATGATGGCAGTGACGTTGCCCAGCATGCTGCCCATTCCCAACAGCAGGAGCATGACGAAGTACAGCACTGACCACAGCTGGGACAATGGCATGTTCTTTATGGCCTCACTGTACACAATGAAGGCCAGACCTGTTCCCTCCACTGCCTGAAACACATGAAACAGAAAGACAAACACTTTGTGACTGCGATGGAATATACAGTAAAGTGGGCCCATTATGGCTCGGCGTCGTGAAAAGAGAACAGGCTGCATTTAGATGGCTTTTGATCTACAAAGTAGAAGTGATGAGGGAGAAAGATAGCGTGATATTAACTTATTTCTTCAAAACATGAATGCAGTTTGAGATTTTTAGGTTGTAGCAGGCCCAGTTTTAAAGCTAGTGTGAAACTTTGGTGAAAGGAAGGAAAGGAAAAAACTGTCACAACCATTTTCAAAGGGGTCTTTTGACCTCTGACCTCCAGATATGTGAATGTAAATGGGTTCTCTGGGTCCCCACCAGTCTCCCCTTTACAGACATGCCCACTTTATGATAATCACATTCAGTCTGGATCAAGTCATAGTCAAGTCAGCACACTGACACACTGACAGCTGTTGTTACCTGTTGTGCTACAGTTTGCCATTTTATGATTTGTGCATATTTTTTATACTAAATCCAGTACCTGTGAGGGTTTCTGGACAATATTTGTTGCTGTTTTATGTTGTTAATTTATTTACAATAATAAATATATACAGCATATATACAATATACAGAGGATCTAGCTTTCCTAACTAGACTGACAGTAACAGGGTTCCTCAGCAGTTTGCATAACAGAAGTGCTCACCATCTAATTGCTGAAAAATGCAATTCTTGCAGAAATCTTCCAAATGTCAAAAAAAATGATACCAGATCACAGCATGACTTGTTCTATGGTGTTCCTCAAGGTCTTGGTGTGTTAATCTGTATTTGGAGGATTATTGATCATTTTGATCAATTCTCGAGTTGAAAAGAAAGCACCAAATCTGTGTAACAAATGGTATCAATGCAAAAACTGCTGCAAGTACTTATGAGACCTAATAGAGCATGGAGATGGACATCATATCACAATGGTCTAACCCCTAAAACACTTTCACAATTTATTTTAATTTATTAACTAATATTTATTTCTGATTAATGACTAGAACAACTTGACACATGGTGCTGAGCTGCATTTCAAATTAATGTTCAGGTTCCCAGCTTCCACTTCTATGTGACATCTACTGCTGACCTTCTACCTCCCCCTAAAGACCACCTGGATCCCCCTAAAAAAGACAAAAACTGGTCTATTGTGGGTCTCAGAGGGTTCAAATATATTTCTGTCCCTCATAATCAGTGTGAACCAACTGCATCTCATTCTATTGATAATTATACATACTGCACTGTATATTGTGATGATGAGGAACGTACCGTGTCCAGCTCACTCTCCAGGTCACAGCCTTCCAGTTTGTGGCTGATTTCAGCAAACTGCTCAGGGAATGTTGTGTTCAGCTTCTCGATCCACTCAAACACATTGTCCATGGTGATGCTGTCCTCTGCTAGATTAAAGGTATTCAGCAGCAGTAAGCGTGTCCTGGAAGAGGAACAAAAAGGGCTGGTACATGAAGAGTACAGCATCTTGACCCTGAATATTAAGCACCAGACCAGCTGTGTACTTGGTGAATGGACTTGCATTTATGTACCACCTTTTCTAGTCTTTCGACCGTTAAAAGCACTTTACACTACATGTCAGCATTCACCAATTAACACACATTCATACACCGATAAAGCTGCCATACAAGGTGCCAACCTGCCCATCAGGATCTAATCTGAATACCCATTCACACACTGATGGCACATGCACACTGTATCTGCGTACTGCTCACACACACATGCACACATGTTTAAGGGTGCACTCACATATACACATTAGCACAACACACACCTCTCCAGACAGTTCTCGAAGTTGACGGTGGCCTTGAACCCGTAGATGGAGAAGGTGACGATGCTGGCAAAGATGGAGGTTCCGCAGTTGATGAAGGAAACGGTGATGGCCTGCTGCTCAAAGTTGTTGTTGTACTGGTTGTAGCTGGCAAAAGCTATGAGTGTCCCAAAACCCAAACCCAGGGAGAAAAAGATCTGAGTGGCCGCATTGATCCAGGTAGTTGGGTTGGCAAGCTGGTCCATCTGAAAGCAGACATATGCACATACAAAGCACATAAAGCTCAAAACATTACACATTACATTTTAAGACATTTTTTACAGTAGCTTCACCGTCTGGATGTCAAGTTAGAGATACATAAGCACAATAAGATAATTCATGAGCTGTGTGGTTTCATAGCTCAAATACCATAATGTGTTTTATTAATACTTTATATGGCTCAGTGGACTGTCTGACTCATACCATGGACATCTGCCACATTTTGAAATGTGATTTACTGGTTGTTCATATATTAGGGTGACCAGGTGTTTCACTTTATGAGGGACTGCAAAGCATTTTTATCCCTTTTCACAATGAAACGGATCACTTTGTGATCCTGTGGTCTGGTCTTGTGGTGCCTGACTGGCAGCACCTGGAGCTCAAAACAAGAGTCAACACCAACAGGAGAAAACACTGTCTAGTGTTGGCAGAGAATTTTGGCAAATTTCACTTGGACGCTACCAACATAATCAGCTGTGCTGCTCGTCCCACAATTGCATGATCCTCACAAGTTGGACATCATTGTGAAGGTAAATAAACAGGATTTCCAACCATTTGGTGTCAAACAAAAAGCAAAAAGCGTCTATTTGTCAATATTTCAGATCTAAACCAAATGCTATAAGGGAACCATGATGTTACTGAGGTAATTGCCGTGAGGAGTGGTCACAGCCGGTGTGTGCGAAAGAAGCGGCGCTGGGTGGAAACCTGCAGCCCCACAGTGAAAGCTGAACCGGAGAGACCAGACACACGATGGTAAAGGTCAAAGTAAGCGCTCTACACATATTGAGCTTCATCTTTTCTTGTGAAATGTCCGGTGTAATCTGTAACACCATCACATCTCTAGTATTCCATTGAATGAAACTACATAAGGCCCACATATCTTTTACTTCTACTATTGATGCACAATACAGTGTGCCAGCAGTTTGTTATTTAACCTCTTGGCTGGAATGCAAAGCACCCTGTTCGTCTGTATGCCTACTGTCTGATCTCCAACACAACCTTACCTTGGGTGTGAACATGTATTTGACACCATTGATGGCACCGTGAAGAGTGATGCCCCGGATCAGGTAGATGAAGAGGACCACATATGGAAATATGGCTGTGAAGTACACCACCTATAGATGGAGCCAAACAGCAAAGTTAGGGTCAGAGTTCAAACATGGAAGTGAATGCGTTGTGAGGAGGGGGGCATGCTGGGATATGATGAAGTTACATCGTCCTTTCTGGTCAAAAGCAAAACACTTGCATACTCCACAATTTTGGTGTACAGGTCTAACAAACTTGTAAAGTGTTAGATCCTGTGATTGGACATGATTACATGACCAAAGACCTTTCATATGGTTAACACGTAAGAGAAAATGTACAGAGAGACGTGTCATTGTGGTGAAAGAATACCCGACAGGGTGCTGCTGCACCCCAACACTAAGGAGAGGTCTCTCATCACGCTGAAGGGGTTTATTATTTCACAACAATGACCCACTAGCTGTATAGTGTCCTGCTTATTACATTAAGAAATCAATAATTTGACACAAAAATGGTCCTCCAGAGTCCGACATCAGAACTGCACCCACAGCAATGGTCTGCTATAAAGAAATAACCGACCGTAGAACGCCATGATTGACCAATCAGAATCGAGTATCAAAGCCATGTAATAAATATTGTTATGTGACTATCAAAGCCTTTTTTCACAGAGAGAAGAAGACAGTCTGACACGCTGAGTCCATGGATGTAATAGAAGCCATTACTCAGGTTATAAGTATATATTTAGCCTTTTAGTAACATATATTTATAAGTGAAATAAACAAAAATTAAAAATACATGTTTTTATTCCGACCACCAAAGATATCTACACCCCCACCTCACCTCTCTCTTTCAAGCTCACCATTGTATAAATATGTATTTAGTATGGCAAACATATTTTAAGTCTCTCTCTGTTCAGTAGGCCGGATGAACAGAATGATCCCAGTCACTTCCACACAGTGAGGCATACAGCTTATTAATGAAACACCGGTATCGGATCGGTACTCTGTATCGGCTGACACCCAAAGTCCAGGCATCGGGACTGAAGAAGTTGGATCTGTGCATCCCTATCCTTGAAGTGTCTCTTAAAAGTTGTCAGTTACAACTGGCAGACTAGACCATGTACAATGAGGAATAACCTCAGTGCTCCAAATATCTGCAGTCGGAGGGACTTGGAGAAGTCTCACCTTTCCTGTAGACTTTACTCCTCGGACAATGAACAGGTAGGTAATCCCCCAGGCTAGCACAAGGCACAGTGCCTGGCCTGTATGAATGCCTCCATTCACTTCAATAGAAGAAGAGATGTTCAGTGTTTCCCTGTAGAAGAAGTACTGGGTGGGTGTCGCCCTTTCACACTCCTCTATTGGTCCTGTGAGGTTGGCATTGATGGGGCACTCAGCCCAGGGCAGGACTGACTGGGATGGGAGGGAACACACAACAGCACAGGCGTGTTACCTTACTGTCGAAATAAGACCAAACACTTTGTGTATATATAGATATATATGCATATATAGTATCAGCTACTGAAAAATTAGGTAACACTTCATTTTACAGGTTTGCAAATTTCATGGCAATTAGGTAAAAAATAGCAAGTAACCTATTGATTTTTTTTTTTTAGAATTACTGCCAAATTACCCCAATATTTACCAAAAATTTATTGAAAATTACTTTATTATCAACTTTATTTAATAAGTATATGCTAAAAGGGCCCTTGGGCTTTAGAAGCAGCTGCTCTTTAGTTTTTAAAAAATTTCAAATAATTTATTTACTAGTTGTTTACTATATATTTATAAAATAGAATAAAGCATATCCATTATGCTTTATTTCATGCTTTAAATTGAAGTGTTGGAAGCAGAAAAAATGGGCAAGCATAAGGATGTGGACGACTTTGACAAGGATCAGACTAGCTAGACGACTCAGTCACAGCATCTCCAAAACTGTAGCTCTTGTGAGATGTTCCCGGTCTGCAGTGGTCCGGACCTACCAAAACCAGTAGAGGAGCCCATGCTGATCTAATGTTATGGCCGATCAGTGTAATTATTAAATAATGATTATAAGAAGGTCATTTTCAATACATTTTGAGGTAAATATTGAGGTAATTTGGCAGTAATTATAAGGACATTTCAAAAAGGTTACTTGTGAATCATCACCTTATTATCATAAAACTTACAGACCTGTAAAATATAGTGTTGCCAAAAATGACAGTAGTTTGTTTTTTAGCAGCTCACTTGAAATGAATGAAAGAGGTACCAGAAACTCCATGCATTGATGACGTTGTAATAGAGACACAGATACAGGGATGTCACAACACTAGAAAGACCTAAAACAAGAAAATTATACAAAACAAGACAAAACAAATAAATCAAAAATCATTACAAAGGACAATTTGTCATATTACAGAAAACAACCACATGTAAAAACTTCAGCAGGCAACATTTTTTGGTATCAGTAGGGCAAAAAATCCATAATAACCTTTCAGCATATTGTAATTCAAGTCAAAACGAGACTTCCGCACCTCCTCATGGCTGTTTTCAGGATTTAAAAAAAACCTAACCTGTGACGGGAGACTTTGACCAATCATAGGTCATTTCAGAGAGAGAGCGTTCCTATTGGCTGTGCTCCAGCTGGTGAGCGTTTTTTGGTATTTCCTCAACTGATCTCAACATGGTTGCCAGGTCACAAACTTTCTCATTTTACAGCTAAACAGTAACTACAAGATGTTTCTGAAAACGTGAGGAGAGAAATAGACATTACAGTAACAGTAAGTATTAATTTATATTTGATCAGTGCTGCCTAGTTTGACCGTTTGATCTCAGTTGACAAATGATTGACTTGTGGCTCACACAGACAGTAGGTTTGTCATGGTAGTTGGTGTTACACGGTGGTAAGACACACACCAATTACATTTTTACAGAAATATAACCCATTTAGTTCATTTTGCCGTATCAACACCGTGGTATCAATAGATAGTCGGATGACGGACGCTACACAGTGGAGTGAAAGCATCTGCTCCATATGGAGTCTCAGCTCAGAGAAGCAGGAGTCAGATTTCATACATGTGACGAGAGACAGTTGACGGACTGGGAGATGGGGAAGCGAAAAGCAAACACACCTATTTGGCAACATATCGGATTTAAACTGAAATGCTGTAAGGGAATAATGATGTCAGTGAGGCCATCGCCACAAGGAGAACGGAGCAGTCGCAGCCAGTGTGCTCGCTTCGGTTTGTTTTGGTTGGCAGATATGGAAAGGATACGGGTCACGTTACTCAGACTACGACAATAAAACCGGTAACTTCCCTCTACCGCCACATAGACTCAGAAGAAGCAAATATAACGATTCTGGTGTTAAAACAAATCAATTTCAAAACTGTACAATTGATCGAGTCAAAAAGTCCAAGGCCATTTTTCATTCCCAGTCTGTCAGTTCAGTCAGCACTTACCTACTCCTCCTAAGTAAGGGCTGATGGCGGTCCACGCCCCGATGCTGCCCAGACTCATCTTCTGACCGATGGCCAGCTCCAGGTAGAATAAGGGAACGCCCTCCAGAAACAGCATGATGAAGTATGGAATCAAGAACCCCCCTGAAGGAGAAAGGTAGTACGCTAGTAAAAAACAGACAACAAAAAACCTATACATAATGACTGTTGCTGCTAGTCCAGGCACTCATCTTTAAACAATAAATATGTAGCAAAGAATGCCATACGAGTATAGCACAGATTTTACCGGAAGATACTGAAAAACTAAACTTAATAAACTTGGAAAAAAAAGTTTGGAAATTTGTGTTTGGTGGATTATTTCTCTGTTGTTACAATGCTTATTGTTGTCGTATTTTACATGGTTAGAACGCCTGTTTATTTATCTTCACAATGATGTCCAAATTGTGAGGATCATGTATTTGTGGGACGAGCAGCACAGCTGATTATGTGGGTAGCACCCAAGTGAAAATGGCCAAAATTCTCTGCCAATGCTAAACAATGTTTTCTCCTATTGGTGTTGACTCTTGTTTTGAGCTCCAGGTGCTGCTGATCAGACACCACGAGACCAGACCACAGGATCACCAAGTGATCCGTTTCATCCTGAAAAGTCCTTTTTCGAAACCAACATGGCTCAGTTCAAAATTTGGTTTCAAAACAAAACTCCTCACCTCTTCTCAGACATCAGGTGCCTGATTAGCAGCACTGATCGACAGCAAATCATCTGATGCTAAAATCATGTCAGAGAAGAGATGAGGAGTTTTGTTTTGAAACCAAATTTTGAATTCACTTGCAGTTTCCTTGCACTAAATGATATTGACTACATAGCGCAGCGCTAAAGGTTGTCCAGCCTTGAGAGCAGGCAGTCACGTGTCTCACTGTTTTCCTGCTCGGAAGTTAAGTACAGTAATTACAGTAGATATAGTGATAGTGTATGCTCATTGTTCAGTGATCCGTGAGTAGGACCAATAAATACATAACAATAAATACATAACATCGGAACTCGTGATATCTCCTCTGAACACTTTATGATGGACACTGACAAAGCCCCCGTTTATTATTATCCATACTGTTCCACACAGGACAAATAGGAAGAAACTCTTCGTTCTCATTTGAATCTTAAAACATACAAACAAAAGTTTTAGTTACCAACCTGTAGTGTGGACTATATCTGCCTTTTATCAGCTACACCTGTGTTTACATACAGTACATCATGTATTATCCTTCTTGGTATAACTGCACTGAGCACAACTATTAACCTCTTAAGCCCTATAGGGTGATGAAAGGTGTGCTTCACCTAGACAGACAAACCCAAAATAAAAGAGCAGCTCCACAACTACCAGGTCTATATGCATGATCTCAGTCTATATGGATAGATAAGACCTCAGAGGATTCATCCCCAGTGTCAGTAACATTGTGACTGTTACTATGTCTGAGTAAACTGTGATGAACCAAAGGAAAAATTTAAATTTTTATCCTGGCCTAAAATGTTTTCTAGATTGGACAGTAGATAACACCATTATATCAATAATGTCATGCACAGAAATGCTACTGGATTCATTCAGCAACTCCTTAACTACAACTGAGCCAAAGCAGATATAAACTAGAAAAGCACTCGGAGAGCGCAGACCTCCACCAAGCACCATAGTTTCCCCCCTGGCGGTTTCTTCTGGATCTATCTCCTCAAGTATTAAAGCTAGATCAAATTCTTTGACATCCTTTCAGATGCGGAATTGTCTCAGCTACATGATGCCGCTTGTTAGAAATCTCTACCTCTAATATTAAATGCACAGTAGGCCAAAATGTAAGAGTACCCCCATTTTTTATATAAATTGCTATAAAATCCACCATCTGGATCACATCTGGATCAGCCTTTGGGATTTGATAGAAGTACACATTGTAAATCCCTGAGTCAAATTTCATGAGCTTTGGGCAACAATTACCAGAGATATTGAGAAACAATTTTTTGGGTCCCATTTACCCAATGTTAACGAAAATTTCAAAGTGATCCAGAATCCAGGATTTCCTCCGGATCACCCCCAAAATTAAAACAGTTCTTCCTTTTCACATTTTCGACACACCCTGAAAATTTCATCAAAATCCGTCCATAAGTTTTTGAGTTATCTTGAACACAGACAAACAAACAAACAGACAGATAAACGCCGGCAAAAACATAACCTCCTTGGTGGAGGTAATAACACAACGCTCATAGATTCTACAAAGGTTTTATTCAGGATAGGACCAGGAGGACTCTACATTTGACCACTTGGATACCCAAAGTGTGCCAAATGGGTTTTCTACCTCTTGAAAGAGATTCTGGTTGTAAAATACTATTGATATCCACTACAGGAGGTTATGTGCACACAATGGAGCCCCTTTGGCCACAACATTTAACCTGTGCATCATCATATTCTACCATTGAGCACAGTATAAAAAAACAACTAAATTGTATAATTTTGACTCTTAATGGAGTAGTTTTATTATTATAATGAAAAATGATCAAGTAAAACTTAAATAATAACTAATAAAACCAATAACAATGTAAATAAGATAACAAAAAATAATCTAAAGTTTAGTTTGTACATTCAATATAAAAACGGTCAATCATATTAAAAATGTGTTGATTTTGTAACTAAAACATTAAAATCATTGCCAAACAAACATTGATTGGACTAAATTGGAGTGTTGTTTTAGTAGCGTTAAGGCCTTGTCTTTTAGAAACTATTCAGAAAAAAACATCACCACAGCTGAACCTGGTCCGTCGGGTGAAAGAGGCTTTTGTATTTTTGTTGGGTAAAAAGTCAAACATGGCAATAAAATATGATTTGGATCAAATATTAAAGAAACATTTTGAAAGAACTGGGTGAAACATAACACCATGACACCTCTAGACTGTAAAAGCAATGGAACATCCATTGCTTTTACAGGGAACAATTGTGCAATAGGTTTTATGTAAATGGTAACCAGTGAATGGACTTACATTTACAGTACACAACCCTTTCTAGTCCTCTGACCACTCAACTCGCTTCTACACTACATGTCAGCGTTCACACACTCGTTCATACACTGATGACTGAGGCTGTCATGCAAGGAGCCAACTTCGCTCATCAGGATCTAATCTAAATACTCATTCACACATCGATGGCACAGCTTTCAGGAGCAGTTTGGGGTTAAGTGTCTTGCTCAAGGAAACATCGACGTGTGACAGGAGGAGCCGGGGATCGAACCACCGACCTTCTGATCAGTGGACGACTTGCTCTACCCTCTGTAGCCGTCCTTGCATTTTCAAACAACCATAAATATACAAACTTTGAACAGAAAGAGTGGACTTGCTTGACTAGATTCAAACACATTACATTACAACATTATATATTATTGTGTTTTAAGTTATTATTTCATAAAGAACCAGGTGCAAGAAAACAGACTCGTCTTACAGAACCACCTCAGAATAATGAATTTGAGGCTTCTGGGGCTGTCAGAGTTAACTCGATAATAACACGTTTATGTAAATTTGTTTTAATTTCTCTAACTTCTTTAATGCATTAATGCAACTTTGGATTTTTAGGTGGTGGCGGAATCAATTTTAAACCAGAGCGAAGATACTGGCATCATGTGAAACTATAAACCTGAATCAATCCATTGGTACCAACCATGTCATACCAGCTCGTTGCGAAGGAAAAAAAATTTCAATGGCAGTTTTCAAAGGAATCTCTTGACCTCTGACCTCCAGATATGTGAGTGTAAATGGGTTCTGTGGGTACCGACAAGTCTCCCCTTTACAGACATGCCCACTTCATGATAATCACATGCAGTTTGGGTCAAGTCATAGTCAAGTCAGCACACTGACAGCTGTTGTTGCTGTTAGGCTGCAGTTTGTCATATTATGATTTGAGCATATTTGTATGCTAAATGCAGTACCTGTGAGGTTTCTGGACCATATCTGTCATCGGTTTGTGTAATTCACTGATTTCTAATAAAGCAGCATATTTGTAAACTCCCATGTTGATAAGAGTATTACATTCCTGGTAAATCTCCCTTGAAGGTACATTTTGAACCGTAATTAATTGCAATTAAATATTATTGACAGCCCTAGTTTCTTCTGCTTATCACTTTGCTTATCACCCATTCTCATTATTAATTTTAACTGAGAGTTCTGCACATATTACAACTAGCTCTGATAAAGTGATTTGTTGTTAGTGATAAATATGGCTCTCTTATCTTATTACTTACTGTACCACAGCGCTACTATTCTATAGGTAGGAAGTTTTTATGTTTTCTACTGACTCTGCAGAAGCCAACTGCCACCTTGGGTCATGCTGACAAGTTACTGTCTTTGGTGGAAGTGCTTTTAAAGTATTTGCTCCTTCATCTTGGTGTAAGCCACCGGATCACCTTAACGTACATGCTTTTAGAAACATGCAAGACTTTAAAAAACAGGATTATTTGACCACACTTGGCCTGGTCCCGGCCAACATTTCTAATTCACTGTTTTATGTTACTTGTTTCCTTCTCATGTTGTTGTTTTTGATCTTTTTGCTGTTTGTTTTTTTTTATGTGAAACATATTCTGCTGTCTCGGCCAGCCATTACTCAAAGTTTACTCTTCTTACACTTACAAGTATACTTTTATAAACTAAAATTGGGCCAATTTAGTCCCAAGATGTACTGAAGTAGTATACTTACAAGTATACTACTAATACATTGCTATTAGTATAATTACTACATGAAGTGGTGATACAGAAGTGACTCCCTTGGAAAAGAGATTTTGAATCTCACTGGGAAATATCCTGGAAAATAAAAGTTTACTGCGGAAATTACACAAACAAAACAAAACAATGAAATAGTAATTGTGTATATTATTGAAAATGTTGCTCTGTAGGCCTCCATGTGTTTGTGAATTGGGCCCTGTAATCACTTCACTGTGGTACTACAGCAGCACTTAGAGAGTAAAGTCTGTAGATAAGCTACATATGGTCGAGGTGTCTACTAATTCTGGTTTTACCTAAGTTTATGACCTGCAAGTCATTAACAATAACTCATTCAGTCTTTATGCCAGAAACAGCCCACCTGCATGACTCAGATTACAGGCAACAAGTACTAAACCACAGGATAATATGCTCCCCTGTACTACAAATCACTCTCATTTATTCATTAATTTACTACTACTTCTGTACCTCTTGGGACTAAATTGGCCAACTTAAGTTTATGAAAGTATACTTGTAAGTGTACTTTAAGTGTAATGGTAAACTTTGAGTACACAGCTAGTTTACATCTTGTAGTTGTATTTTACATTGTTACTTTACAGTATTATGAAGTGTACTACATGCAAACTTACGGGTGTGCTGTTAGTTTACTAGTTAAATACTTGTAGCCCACTTTTTAGTTTATGAAAGTACAGTTTAAAGTATACTCTCGGTAAACTACTATTTGCTGCAAGTATACTTGTAAGTTTTCTCTAACTTATAGTACTTAGCCAATGATTTATGCATTACATAAAGAGACTTTTGCTATTTTATGTTTCCAAAGTATTCTTTATGTAGTAAGTATACTAATATATAGTTTAAGAAGAGTAAACTTTGAGTAAACAATTAGTTTACATCTAAGTTGCATTTTGTACCGCAAGTATATTATGAAGTGTACTACAAGTGGTTTATTCATTTTAGCCCACTTTTTAGTTTATGAAAGTACACTTTAAAGTATACTCTCTGTAAACTATTAGTTTAATATGTTTCACTGCAAGTATACTTGCACGTTTTCTTAAGTGAATTCATAGTACTTAGCCAAATATACTTACTGCTATATACTACTATACTTTTCTGAATGCTTTTAAACAAAGTACTATTAGTTTTTACTGCAAGTACACTTGTAGATTTTCTTACCGATGAGACTTTTGCTATTTGACTTGATATTTTGTGACGAGATTTAAAAAATAAAAATAAAATATTTAATCTCATGTCTTCACAGTGAATGGAAAATACAAAAATGTAGAAATAAATTTTTAAAATTAATATCAAAACATATTTTTACAGTCACACCATCTACTAGGCTACTCTATCACGTACTTAGACTTGTCTGTATACTTGTCAACAGAAGCCAAGTGTAGTTTTGTTAAGTCTAATATCTCTGATAAGTACATAAAAAGTAAACTTAAAGTACAATCTCTTGAATAATTTTGGTATGGGTATGAGAAGTTTAAAGGAGCGTAATATTATTTACCCTGATGAAATAAAAATGAACGGGAATTTAAAATGCAATTAGACTTTGTGTGTATGAATAATTATTTGCCCAGGCCTCATAACCGCACCAATGGAAGGCACAGTCCTTGCTACAGATTAACCTGCCAATATTCAGTAGTATGGGCCTATTACGCAAGTGGTCTCCGGTCTGGAATCGGCCACTTACCTCCACCGTGCATTTGACAGAGGTATGGAAAACGCCATACGTTCCCCAGCCCGACTGCATATGATACACATGCCAGAACAAACTGGACGGGATTGTCCCAGTTGGGTCTCGCTTCTCTTCCCATGTCTGCGTCCCGTGAACGTGTCCAGGCGGTTCGCGCTGCGCAGCCGAACCAGTGGAACAATAACAACAAGTGGATCTGTGCGCGCTCGGTATGTCACCGTGCGCCCTGCCAACGGTTTATAAGCAGCTCACTGACTGTAATGTCTCAGGAGGAGGTGGAGGAGGAGGGTCAGGACGATTCTTATTTTTGTGTTATTACTTAACTACTCCTCCCATGAGCCTTTGACTTCACAGCGCTGTAAAACCTTCGTGTAGTTGTTATGTGGTCCCTGGATGACGTCTGTTAAAATGAGGCGCTGTTAAACACCTGTGTCAAGCAGACCTACAGCGCATGTCCTGTTTACTGAAGGTGCAAACGCTTGCATGTGCTAAGAATGTCTCAGTCATCACATTTATATCTGTGGGATTTTTCCTCTTTGAAGAAATGACCCACATTGTGATGGTGAGGCTGTTGTCAGTCAGGGGTGGTGGGCGGTCATGGAAGATAACCCAAGTGAATGTTTAATTGTACAGATTAACCCACCAGTAATCTGTGTAAAGCACTAGCCAAACCTTTCCACATCGAACCTGAACTGACAGACTATTTTCATGAACTCATAACAGTGACGTGGTTATGTAACTACCACGGTGTGGATCCTGGAGTGTGTAATTATATAGTGTTAAATTATAGCTGAGTAATTCATCAATTAAAAAGCAATTATAGATTGACTGATCAAAGTTGCACAGTGTGCAAGGTTATAGCAGCCCAGTCACACAGCAGTGTGTGAAATAATTTCTGATTTGTGTACATAGACATGAATTTCACTTTGTTTTTTTCTTGACACTCAGCGCGACTTTCAGACCGGGTGCCCCACTTTACGACCGATTGCACAGCATTTTTATCTCTTCTCCCACGTCTCGCATGTTGAGACGATGTCCCACATTCTCCTTGGCTCTAGTTTTCAAAAGTCAAACCACTGCAGGACAGACACGTTTCTAAAATCTGGCTCTGTGAAGAAGGCAGGGAAGGCTGTCATCACAGCGCTGTGTTTGCTGTCAAACTGAGCACACGTGGGTCAAGTGCAGGTTAACATTTCACCATCTTTGCTTCGCTACGCCCAATGGAGAAAATTATGAGTCACTGCAGAGTCACAAGCTCTGCAGAATTAGGCGAGATATGATGGAAACTACCACAAAGAAAAGGAAGAGCAGCTACAACAAAGACTGTGAAACTACTTACAAGTATTTACATGCCGGTGGAAGGTGGATTCGTGGAGTATTTTATGAAATTTGCCAGTTATTCTTCAATTTCACACACAGGGGGAATATGACAGGACGCAACACAGTTCATGTGAGTGACCTATGGATGCATTCGGGCAAAGCATAGAGATGTTACAAGATATGGGGGAAGATTAGAAATGTTTATTTTTTAAGTTAGATAGACATTATATCAGAATTGCAGATTTGGGATATGTTTGGGATGAAATAACACTGGAAGTTGCGTCACTTAAATACCGAAGTTACGTGACAAAAACAACTTAGCTAAGTCTTGAAAAAATCGTGATTTGGGTTAAAATAACACTAGAAGTGGCATAATGTATGTAGTTTAAGGAAAAGATCACGGTTTAGGTTAAAATAACACTGGAAGTGGCGTAACTTAAATACAGAAGTTGCATACAAAAACCACTTAGTTAAGTTTAGGAAAAGATTGCGTTTTTTGTTGAAATAGCACTGGAAGTGGCATAACTTAAAAGAATGGAAGCTGTGTGACAAAAGCTACTTAGCTAAGTTTAGGAAAAGATGGTGGTTTGGGATAAAATAACACTGGAAGTGATGTAACTTAAGTTTGGAGGTTGCATGACAAAAACTACTTAACTAAGTTTAGGAAAAGATTGTGCTTTGAGTTAAAATAACACTGGAAGTGATGTAACTTAAGTAAGGGAAGTTATGTGCTGTGTTTAATAGTATACCGACTATTTACATAAATCACTATGACCAACCATGGACACATTTGGTTAGCAGACATAAGTCACTATGACTTGCCACTGCAGTAATGGTGGCGCCGCTAAATCATGGAACATATAAAGGGGACCCTGGATTTGTCTATATATCAGGAAAGCATCCCTGAGCAATCACTGAATCCTAAATTGTTCGCAATGTCTTATAAAGCGCTTTTCATCAGCCTCTCCATTTTTTTCAGAGACACCTCGCACAGACAAAAGGGTTTGGAGGCAGATGGTTAGCCCTTCTCCTGCAAGATGTTACCCTTTATTCACATCAATCCGGTTTTATTTTTTATAATTATTAGTCTAGCCATTCCATCAAGACTCTTATTGCAAAACTGTTTGATAAGTACTTTTAATTTAAAATGTATAAAGAAGTCAAACTTGGCTCCATTGGTTAATGATTAATTGTATAGCTAATACTTCCTTAACACCTTCTTCAAGTGATGTGATGACCCAGCAGCCTTGTTCAGAGATAACAAACAACAGGTTGAATATAAACCAGGATATGATGAATAATGTGTGACAGTTCCTGCCTGCTAACCTTCACTCTGCCTGAAAACACCAAATTATCCACCGCTTCCTGATGGTCCTATCCCAAACATCTCTTTTGCTTTTGATTTAGTTACTGACTAGAAACAATATACAGCTTCCTTGACGACACTGTGGGTTGAAATGGCGCTATCAATGGTAGCCGTATGAGCACAGTACAGAGCAGCAGCCATTAGCTAGTCAGTGGGGAACAACCAAGACCCCTGGAAAAGCACCAGTCGTTGATGTCATTTTTTTGTAGTGGCCAAACAGTGGTACCACAACTTCTGTGTCTGTCATGTGATGCCATTGGGCCCAAAAGAACACTCTAATAGCCCTTATCTAAATCATGAGGTCCTAAAAGTTGTAAAATAGCTGAATCCAGAATTATTTCCCCTCCTACATTCATGTGAATGAGATCGAAGCTGGAGTGACGGCTGGGAGGTGGGATTAGCAAGCTGCCAACAGTGTGACGGTTGTGAACCGGTGACTGAGCGTGTTAGGACTGGTGAAACAGGCAGGTGTTGACTCAGTTGCAAACACACTGAAGACAGGTTGTGGCAAAAAATCGGCGTCTTTAATAACAGCAAGGTTCGGTACACAGTAATCAAAAGGAAACAGGCAAACAGATCCAAAACAGCAGGCAAAAGGCTATGTCAAAAACCGGGCAGAGTATCGAGGGCACGAGAAGTCAAAAAACACTAGAGATTGCTGGGATGCTTGATCACTGAAAACAGGCAAGATGAACTGGCACAGAGGGGCAGGGGAGAACACATTAAATACCAGTGAAGGCAGTGATTGACGATGCACAGGTGGACACAATCAGGCCGAGGGAAGACAATCGGACGCAGGTGAATGGTGTGGAAACTAGGTCAGAAACCGAGCAGGCAGGAAGTGAAGTGCTCTGAAACGAGAGGGGATGTTAGAATACAAAATAAAACTGGAAGTGTCAACATAAAAGCATGCAACATGCAAAACACAAACACCCTAAGACCCGATCTATCTAACAGAGCGGACACTACAGCACTTGCTCTATGGGCCCAATGGATGTGGAAGATTGCCGAAAGATCTGGATACTTTTCCAGTCAGAAGTTGAGACGTTTTGGCTTCATGCTCCACAAAGCAACTTTCATAGGAATGAACGAGGCCCTGCCTCCAACTCTGAATGTTGGATTTGACTCTACTCACTGGTTTTTCAGCTTTTTGGTGAAGGCAAAAGAAAACACACTGGGGACAAGCTGGTGTTTGTAACAGGCTGAGAGCCCAAGTCCACCGTCCACCCCAGCCCAGTGTCAAACATCCAGTCCAATTTGGTGCCATAAGGAAGATTTTAGCTGGGGCCCCTTGCATCGCAGCCAATTCCACCACTAATCGTCCACTCACACAGAAACTGCATAGCACCACCGACAGCCCCACACTTACGAACTGGGGACCCCGTCGTCTGTTTTGCACTGCATCTGGCGCACCCTCAGCTGGGATTGGCTCCTGAATAGGATAAGAGCTAACACATAATGGATGGGCATATAATAATACTGCAGGTGGGCCCCTAACCTCTATTTTACTGCAGCCTATGCAGCCCTGTTAGGGTTATGTTTGTTTTTGACGTGTCACAAATATGCTTGTAATTTTGCGAAAGTCTGCATAAGGAAGAAGTCAGGCAGGTGGGTGGACTCAAACAAACACTAGACTGTTCATGTCACACAAAAACCAATGTTCACTTATTTTGAATCACATTTGCAGCTTAATAATGTGCTGAACAGTGTCTTTACGAAACCTACCAAGGTCGCTTAGAGAAGAGCTGCCGTTAACGGGCGTGGCCGGTTCCAGGCTACTCGATCTGGTGCTGCATCGGATCATAGCAGGGCAGACGTCTGGAAAGAAGGCAGTTAGATGTTAGGCGAGTCTCCTCGGCACCAGCTTAAATAATTTTCAGTAAATCCTGTCAGTAATACCAGTAGGACCTGGAAATTCGGACCCTTTAAACAGAGTATATCCACAGTAAGAGTATATCAAAGGATGTTACAGTATGTATATATTTATTATTGGAAATCGATTAACAACACAAAATAATGACAAAAAATGGAAAAAAAAATATCCAGAAGCCCTCACAGGTACTGCATTTAACATGAAAAATATGCTCAAATCATAGCATGGCAAACTGCAACCCAACAGGCTAAGTGGTCATGTTTGTAAAGGGGAGACTCGTAGGTACCCATAGAACCCATTTACATTCACCTATCTGGAGGTCAGAGGTCAAGGAACCCCTCTGAAAATGACAGTTTTTCCTCACCAAAATTTAACCTAAATTTGGAGCATTATTTAACCTCCTTCATGATAAATTGGTATTAGCTGTTAAGCTAAAAGTCAGTTCACTCATTATAATCCACGTCTGTAGCAAACAATAACAACTTTAAGCCAAACCATGATGTTTTTTTTTTTTTTTTTAATCTAACCAATTGTTTTGTTTCCTAAACTTAACCAGTTACTGTTGTTGTGTTTTGGACCACCTGTTCAAAACTGTTTAAAACTGCCACCGTAATCCAGGAACTCAAAACACAGTTGAGAATACAGATTAGTATTATGGGAACGTGACAGCGTTAAATCGCCAGATATGTTTGTTCCAGTTAGACTCAAAGTGAGGGAGCAGAGTCTCCATCCTGCATAAAAACATACAGTATAGCCAATGTTATCCTATAGTTCTACCTATCCATCTATGTTTGCTTCCACCACTGTACAGTGCATGTGAATAGTGCTTAAAACATCAGACAATTCAACTTGAAAAGCTCACAGAGTCTAGGCTGCTGCAGGTCACCATGTTTCTCATATGGTGATGCAGCTGGTTGTGTAATGGCCCATGTGTGGTTTCTTGCTGTGTCCCACTTAACTGTTGTTGAGTCCCCCACATGTTTGTCAGTGCCTGTGGGGGGGCTCAGCATCTAGGACTGTGGGCTGTCCAACAGGATACCCGTTTCCTGTTTCATGAACAAACTGAATGAATAAGCTCTTACTGTATGTGTTATTGCTATACAGTGTGAAAAACACTGTTCTTACTTTACCGCAGCTTTAAATATGAGGGAAACTAAGGTTCAAGAGGTTAAAGCCTGCACCGGAGCCCCGACTCTCCTCCATTGAATAAGCACAATAGGAGCAACTGTAAAAGAATTCAATTAGTCTGGATTTCATAAATCTCTCCTGACAGACTCCTCATGCAGAATGAAGACTTTGCTGTTTGATTACAGCTGGAACAAACACATCCTGACAGTCAGACACTGTCAACTTATTACTGGATGGAGGAGGTGCTCCAAACCCTAAGCAAAGATCTTTATCTTTTATTTATAAGTTTTTTTATTTAAGAAAAAAAATTACAATGAAATTATAGAACACAAATATAGAAAAAAATAGAACATGGAGTGCTTTCCATTCAAATAATAATAATAATAATAACAATAATAAAAGTTCACAATTAAACAAAATTTAAACAAAAAGAGCATTGTGGGGAAATATACCTTTCCTTTTCCACATCTTCCAAATTTCTTCAAATTTGCTTTTCCGAAGCCTCATTGTGAATGTAATTCTTTCCATTACAAATATATCATGAATTACATCAAACCTGGTTTAAGCCATTTCTTTGTAAATGCTTTTCTAGCAGGGACACTCAATATTAGGTTGCTGGCTTGATCTCATTCTAATCATTGTAACTGGTCACCGTTACAGTATACGTGGGATAGCCGTTATGTACCAGTGAATGTGCAGTTAAAGTTTAGCTGACTCTCATGTCTGCTTTTGAAATAATTGAATCAAATGGGCACTTGTAACCTTCATTAGACTACACTGTAGGTCCTGGTCTGTGTGACGGGAACCTGATGGGAGTGTCCAGTGTTTAGCCTTCTGCTCCGCATCGCTGGACGCCATGCGTGATGCTATGAACTGGACCTGCAGCTGCACAGCACAGAAGAATCTGTTTTGCCTTGTTCCCCACAGACAGGACAACGTTGTGTCCTAGATACGTCCCCCTGTTTCAGATGCTATGTTTATTTGGGATTTTGTCACAGCTCTGCTTGGGTGGTTAAGAGGCCTGGAAAACAAATTGTGTGAAGTGGAGGGAGCGTTTTCGGAGAGGGATGCTGTTGAGTGGCCAAGGGGGGCGACATGTTTTGTCAACGGAGATGGAATTTTACAATACTGTGTCCTGTTTCCATAAACCAGAGCAGCTTCTCTGCAGTATACTCAACCCCCAAAACGAGGGACAGCTGGGGCCGGCCAAGCACCAAAATAATGTGGAACATCCTCACTTTTCCAGTTAACCTCCTGAGACCTGCAGCGTGCTACCATGTCGGGAAGGAGGTTAAATAACGCTCCAAAGTTGGGCTAAATTTTAGTGAAGAAAGACTGTCATGGCCATTTTCAAAGGGGTCTCTTGACCTCTGACCTCAGTATATGCCAATGAAAATGGGTTCTATGGGCACCCACAAGTCTCCCCTTTATAGACACGCCCACTTTATGATCTTTTTTTTCATGCCGTATAAATGTGTTGTTGTCTCCTATTCTAAACTGGTGTAATTGAATATTTCTGCATACTGGTGTCCCTAAACAGTGTTGAATCACATAAATTGGGTACCACTGTAAAGCTGAGACTCTTGTGGATCCAATGAGCCCGACTGTATTTATGTGTGATAATATTAGTCCCCACAGGAGCCATTTCATTGTAGTGAGACCATTTTTGAAACTTGACCTCACTGTATAAAATGACCTGTGGTGACCTCTAGGATAATCACAGCCTCATGAAACTTTACAGCCACAAACTAGAGACCTAGAGCATTCAGAGGATGGATGGCTTTACTAGACTGACAATAAGGGGGTTTCTGAGCAGTTTACACAAAAGAAGTGCTCGCCATCCAATTGTCGAAAAATGCAATTCCTGCATAAATTGCCAACTGTCAAAAAGTTTACCAAATACTTATCGTACCAAATCACAGCATGACTTTTTCCTTAGTGTTCCTCAAGGTCTTGGTGTCTTAATGTGATATTTTGGAAGATGGCTGAATATTGAAAAATGGCCGCCAAATATGCAGTGCCCCCAATATTTTTTCATAACATATAAATCTACGTCTGTGCCAAATGTGTTGCTTTAATCGCAAAATGCACAGTTGTTATGTTTAACTGCCCTGCTGTACTGGCAGCTTACAAATAGTGTCTAATTCACATTTCTTTTTTTTTTTTTAAATATCATACCATAACTTTGCTTCAACAAGGCACATAGTAAAGTGTCGTAGTTTAAGGATGAACAAGTCAACAGGGTTAACCAGCATGTTTTAATATTTAAAACTGTAACTTTATATGTGTAAATAAATCAAATCAAAATCAAACCTGTGTGGCACATTAGTGATTTGGTCACCTCTCATTAACTGTAAATAAACACACAAATGTTAAAAAGGCCGGCTGACGATCTTACAGTTTTGCTTCCTCCTTTTTTGGCTGGACCACAGCAGTCTGTCACTGAGTCACTGAGTAAGTGATGAAGGCCTATTTCCAAACTACCCCTACAGCCTCAACCTACCCACTTCTACACCATTTGCACATTCACGCCATATCAAGTGCCATCCTAAACCAATCAGTGGGGAGTGGAAGTGCATTATAAAACCCTCCAACATCGAGCCTGCATTGACCTAACCAGCTGCCCTTACTGAGGACGTGCAACGCCGTTTTATGCTCGTCATGGAACATGAGCCAATGTCACCTCCGTGTGACCACAGGTTCAAACAATTACTGTAAACCGCTCAAAATAAGACATTTAATTTATTCTACTTTATTGTACACACTGTCATGTTATCAACTTAAAGTAAATAGGTTGTATTTAGGATCAAATATCCCCTTGTCTAGACTAGAAAACATGTTCCTCGTAAATGTGTGTGTGTATATACAGTTTATAAAACATTCTGTATAGTTATTATTGTTTCACCCCATCAGCAGCTATAACACCATCATTTCTTTTATCTTCCACTGTGAAATAATGAATTCACAGTACAATAATCTAGTGATCTAGTGACAATAATCTAATGATCCACTGTGGTGACTCTACAACAACAATATACATATACTGTATATTTTATATTAATATTCTAGAACAGGAGCAAAACGTAACTGGGGATCAATGAAGTATTTCTCATCCTGTAGTATTTCCTTGCTGGAGAGAGGGAAGTTTGTCCCAAAGTGGCCTCTGTATTTCTACCCTCCACCTTAAAGAAGGAGCTTCACTGAGCTGTGAGTCTGACTACAAACTCAGTTCACAACATCGAGCTGGAGGCCGAAGTTACACCGTTGTTCGGTCGAATGGAGCCTCCTCATTGGCTGTTGCTGTAATCAACAGGGGGGCACATAAATAAGAAGAAAGAAAGTAAGATAAGATAAGATAAGATATTCCTTTATTGGTCCCACAGTGGGGAAATTCACACATTACAGCAGCAAAGTGGATAGTGCAATAAAGACAAGAAGCATAGATTTAAAAACAGTATTAATACAATAAAATAAATAAATTAGTATATACATAATAGAAAAAGTAAGGAAAGCCAGAAGTATGTCCTTTATATCAATAAATAAGTTTGTTGTGAATGTGACTGTGATTGTGGTTTTACTGGGAGCAGTGCTGGTTGTGGAGTCTAACAGCTGCAGGCAGGAAGGACCTTCTGTAACGCTCCTTCGTACACTTAGGGTGTAGCAGCCTGTCACTGAAGGAGCTCTCCAGAGCTCTGATGGTGTCTCTCATGGGGTGGGAGTCCTTCTCCATCATGGATGACAGCTTGACCTTCGTCCTCCTCTCTCCCACCACCTGCACTGAGTCTAGAGAGCATCCCAGGACAAAAATGCAGGACACAGACTGAAATAATAATAATGGATAATGGATTTATTGACAGGGTTCCAGGGGAAGAAGGTGGATGAGGGGGAAAGTCCAGCTGGCAGAGGCAATGGGGGGAGCTGTTGGCTGGTGAAGCGTGGCTGAGCAGCAGGCAGTGAGAGACATGGCTGGAAATGATCCAAATCAAACACACAAGAGATAACTAATCTGCAAGTACACAAGGCCTGAGGCGTGATCCACCACTTTGGCCGAAGCAACGATGAGGTGATGAGTGGATGAAGAAGCGGCGTTGATATACTGCAGAACAGACGAGTAGATGGCTGGCAGGTGTGCCACTTGGAGCAGGTGTGTCGGCTGAGCAGCAATCAGGGAGCTTGGAGACAGACAGAGGAGCACAGGAGACACAAGGGAAAGAGAAAACACAAGAACCACAAGGAATTACTAGAGACATGGCCGTGAGAGTTGCTCCTTCAAAATTAACAGCCGCTGCGGTGTTTTCACCAAGCCCCCGCGAAGAGCGCCGGTCGTTGATTCCATCTTTGGTAGTGGCCAAACGGTGGTACTTCATGTGATGCCATTGGGCCCAAAAAGACTTTTTCCACAGACTTACACTGAGAAAGTGACATCTGTAACCCAGCGGATAATTGTTTGAGGTGAATCAACTTCCCAGTATGAACACTTGAATAGCTCTTGTTTAATCATTAGGCCCTCAAAGTTGAAAAACACACTAATAGCCGAGCTCATGTGAATGAGACCCAGACCGAGGCTGGAGCGAGGGCTGGGAGGCGGAGTTAGCCAGCCGTGACAACAGTGTGAGGACTGTGACCTTGTGACCGAGTCATGTGACTGAGTGGACACTACAGCGCCTGCTCTGTGGGCCCAATGGATGCAGAAGGTCGCTGGAACATCCGGGTACTTTTCCAGTCGGACGTCGAGACGTTTTGGCTTCATGCTCCACAGAGCAACTTTCATAGGAATGAACGAGGCCCTGCCTCCAACTCTGAACGTTGGATTTGACCCTACTCACCAGTTTTTCAGCTTTTTGGTGAAGGCAAAAGAAAACACACTGGGGAAAAGCTGGTGTGTGTAACAGGCTGAGAGCCCAAGTCCACCCTTCACCCCGGCCCAGTGTTCTACTTACAAACATCCAGTCCAATTTGATGCTGAGATTTTGCCTTCATGCGTCACTGAGCAACACTCATAGGAATGAAAGAGGCCCCGCCGCCAACACTGGATCAAATCCTCTTTATACATCCATAGTAACGTCTTAGCCTCCGCAATCAATCTGACCCCCTTCCTCAGTACATGTACGGTTGTTACTCTTCCCCTAAAGCTCAACCCAGAAATCCTCATTTGAGAAATTGAAGGGGCAAGTAGCGTAGTTCAGTGTGCCACCAACCTTGACAACTTAAAAATAGGGAGTTTTTAAAACAAAAATGGGGGGGACGGGGGGCCCCCCCCAGAAACATTTACTTTGTTTTTTGCGTTCTGGTGACTTTTAAAAGGAAATAAAAACAATCCAGATAACAAAATAATAATAAGTACACTGCAACAGCATTTCTGTTAAATGGGCCTACTTTTAAAAATAATTATATACACTAATATTCATAAATTTTCATTCATTTATTGAATTTTGCTTCTGCTAGTATTTCTTTCTGTTAGCTCTCTCATTTTTTAAATGTTGATCTTTTTACAATAAATCTAACTACAAGCACATATACTGAAATTTTGACTTTATTCTTGAAATGCAAAATTAAAAAAACTTATATCTGTTCCTAATACTCTTCTGCACATTTGATGTTACTTCAGTACACAACAAACAATATCCAGGAATTCATTTTGCAGGTAACATGGCCCAGCAGGGATTTCTATCACTTGGTTTAGTTCAGTGAAATGACAAAGTAGAAGTTGTGTCTGGGTTGACATAAACCACTTTAATGTGTATTTCAAATAATGTTACAGTTGTCTTTGTGGGATTTGACAAGTAGCATCACAAATATTACATTTCATAGAGCATTAAAGGAAGAGATTTGTGTCTTCATGACAAATTGCCACTTATTTTGAATGTATTTTTTTAAGGTTTGAAAATAATCTTGCACCGACTAACAGGCTTTATTTAGATGACAATCTTGAGCCTGATATTATTTCATGTTATTGCAGATTGCAGATTCTGTGGAGCAGAAGTGACAAATTATTCTGTAATTATACTGTAAGTGCAGTACCATGCAACAATGGTACAAAAACACTGGTATATGGCTGTGTAAGGAATAGCTTATTTCTCAAAGAAATAGGAATAAGGTATATTTTAACCATAAAAACATGAAGGCACAATGGTGAAGCCAAAAAGAAAATAAGCTGTAGCATTGTTCCTTATGGTGATATGTATTCATGCAACATTTCTGGTGGCTCTCACACCTCCATCCTGTCAAAATGTGACTTTCATCTGTACAGGTAACTGACAGTAGTCACTCAGACTCATAGACCAGGCTGCCGGAATTAAGGTTAGCCAAGTTAGTCATTAAGCTGTTAAGTTAAGGTGACCTTATTAAGGCCAGACACCCCAGATAGAACATGCACTGGTCAATACTGACATATATTAGGCTATTTTGCCTCCATATCATGTCTTCCTTCAGACACTTTATTTTACAGCTTCCCAAACGTCATGTTAATTAGCTGATAATTAGCAAGTAACCTATTTGAGATTTCTTTGGACTTGCTGCCAAAGTACAACAATATTTACCTGAAAATCTATAGAAAATTACTTTATTATAAACATGGTTTAATAACTATATACCACTATTTCCCAACAGCTAGTAATTTATTTAATACATTTCCAGCAAAAGAATACAGAGTTAATTGATATGCATTATTTCCATGTCTGCTGATAAATAAATGATAATTGGCCAGAGTATCGGAGTGGTAGGGGTGGTATTGCATTCACTGTCCTGCACGAAAAGAGTGCTGAGTCGAAAGAGAAAGCTTTTTATCTGCTGGTCAGTCTTCGTTCCTACTCTCACTTGTGGTCATGAGGGCTGGGTCGTGACTGAAAGAACTTGATCGCGGGTACAAGCATCTGAAATGAGTTTTCTCAGGAGGGTGGCTGGTGTCTCCCTTAGAGATAGGGGGAGAAGCTCAGCCATCCGTGAGGGACTCGGAGTAGAGCCAATGCTCCTTTATGTTGAAAGGAGCCAGTTGAGGAGGTTCGGGCATTTGGTAAGGATGCCCCCACTGGCCTGGGAACGCCTCAGGATCCCCCAGTCGGAGCTGGTTAATGTGGCCCGGGAAAGAGAAATTTGGGGTCCTCTGCTGGAGCTGTTGCACCCACAACCAGACCCCGGATAAGAGGTTGATGATGAGGGATGAGTGAGTAATTATTAATGTCTTTGAAATTTCTTAAAAACTCCCTGAATCATGACATCAGCTACCAGGTTGCATGTGTGTAGACAATAAGTCACAATGGTGAGATTTGTGTCTGATCAGAAGTTCTCTGTACTTATCTCTGATAAATACATAAAATGTAAACTGAAAGCATACAAATATTTAAAGTTTAAAATAAGTATACTAATAGCACACTTGAATAAATTGTTTTTTGTGAGGGATGTGTATTTGTGTTTGTCGGTTTCTCCTAAATTGACCTTTCCTGTCGCTAAAAGTGGACCTGGATTCTGTTGGATTATCAGGCATCAGAACGGTGGTTGACTCTCTCTTTGGCTCCTCTTCTGGCTCGCTCCAGGTCAGCCATCATAGGTAGGGGACCCTCATACATGTTGGTCTTGATTGCTCTCAGCTTCTCCTGGTAGTCCCTAGGCAAGCCGTTCTGCTCTGCTCCCATCATAATCACCTGCAGTGGTCAATGAAGCTAAATATAGTGACTGTCCTTAACCCACAACAGACCCACAATAGACCCATTTTAATGTTTTTTAGGGGGGTCCAGGGTTTAGAACATTATGATTGAAGTATAAGATGGTCATCCCCATGCTCACTTATGTCTTATGTCACATTTGGAGACTTCTGCAAGAATTGCATTTTTTGGCGGTTGGACGGCAAGCACTTCTGTTGTATACACTGCTCAGATCCAGCTAGGAAAGCCATCCATCCTCTGAATGCTCTAGGTCTCTAGTTTGTGGCTGTAAAGTTTCATGAGGCTGTGATTATCCCAGAGATCACCACAGGTCATTTATACAGAGGGGTCAGGTTTCAAAAAATGGTCTCACTACAATGAAATAGCTCCTAGGGGGACTAACATCATCACACATGAATACAGTTGGGATCATTGGATCCACAACAGTCTCAGCTTACAGTGATACCCAGTTTATGTAATTCAAGACTGTTTATGGACCCCAGTATACAGAAATATTAAACACACATCATTTTTAGGATAGGAGAAAAATGACACATTTATACTGCATGAAAAAACTGCATGTAATTATCATAAAGTGGGCATGTCTGTGGGTACCCATAGAACCCATTGTCATTCACATATCTGGAGGTCAGAGGTCAAGGGACCCCTTTCAAAATGGCCATGCCAGTTTTTCCTTGCTAAAATTTAACATAACATGTGGCTTCACTATTAGCCCTAAAACTGAACCTGCTAGAGCCTCTGAAAGACAGTAAAGTGGATCAGGATCGCCCCCAGCCCTGCAGGACTCTTAGGGTCACCAGTACCAGATGTAGACTGCGCTGAGTTATATAAGAGACATATTGGATGATATTATAAAGTCACAATTTCGTTCAAGGGACTGTATGTAAGTTTTTGCACATAGAAACATTTTTAATTGTTTTTTATTGCCAATGTCAATGCCAGCAGGATGTAACCTAACCTAAAAAATGAGACCTTCTGGGTTTCCTCTATCAGCTTGTAGACTGCTTTTAATGTAGCAATACAAGGATGCGGGCCAGTTTTTCTGGGAAAATCGAGCAGATGTGACATACATACACACTTGCGAGTGCTTCAGGGCTAACAGTGTGCAACCATAGCGAACATTTTATTAGAAATGGAGTCCTCTAATGCCAACAAATGACCGGCTCCTGGTCTGGTGAAGCCCATCCGGCAAAACAGGAACTTTCATTGACACGATTTATTGATAAAATCTTATGTGAATTTCGTCACAATGTTTTATCATTTCTAAAAAGTGGGTGAGTGTTTACGTGGATCTGCCTACGTCACATTCCTGTATGTTCACATCCATTAGGTGATTTAGACTGTAGCGTGACCATAAAACCAAACTGTGGGCCTGGATTATACAGTACACTGGACAGAGGATTGGACTGAGCAGAGGATAAACATAGTCTTTCCACCTTTGTACTGTTCTGGACATTGTATTATTCTGTACGTAACAGCCAGTGTGAGCTACAGTACGTCAGTATCCAAAGCTCACAGTGAGCGTGAGCACACCTAGCAGCTCACACAGCGACAAGGCTCAGCATAACAGAGGGAAAAGTATAGTTGACTCTTGCGTTATGGAAGACAAAGCTGTGACCACAAAGCCACGCTGTCCCTCTCTGTGAGCTGCCTTTCTCTCAGCCATGTTTGGAGCTCTCACATGTGCAAAAGAACAGTCTGGTGCTGGAGCTCACAAGCCGTCAGATCTGTATATCGTAGCGTGGCAGAGGGGGTGTGTCCCGACTGTTTGGACCTGTTGATTCACAGTCAGGTGACGAGGGGTGTGAGCAGACTGATCCCTATTCCAGATGCTTCACAAAGAGAACTGGGCAGAGGTGAATAGGTGATGCTGCCCCCGACCTGATTCATGATCATATTCTTTTGTCTTCCTAATTCAAAACAACACCATTAACCCCCTGAGACCCGCAGAGGATCACGAGTAACCCAGCCCAACTTTACTGTCTTTCAGATGCTGTAGCAGGTCCAGTTTTAAAGCTAGTGAAGGTAAATAGATCATTTGCAACTAGGAAAACAAAGGAATTAACCACTACCAAACGTCTTTTTAGCTTGGAGGAGGCTAAATGATGCTCCAACTTTTTGCTAAATTTTCAAAGAAGTCCCTTGACCTCTGACCTCAAGTTATGTGAATGAAAATGGGTTCTATGAGTACCGACAGACGTACCAACTTTATGATAATCACATGCAGTTTTTCTTAATGCAGTGTGAATGTGTTATTTTCTCCTGCTCTATAATGGCATGCTTGAATATCTCTGCGTACTGGGGTCCATAAACAGTCCTGAATTATATAAATTATAAATTATATAAATCACTGTAAAGCTGAGACTGTTGTGGATCCGATGAGTCCAACTCCATTCAGGTATGATGATGTTAGTCCCCATAGGAGCCATTTCATTGTAGTGGATTTTTTTTTGAAGCTTGACTTCACTGTATAAAATGACCTGTGGTGACCTCTAGGATAATCACAGCCTCATGAAGCTTTACAGCCACAAACTAGAGACGTAAAGCATTCAGAGGATGGATGGCTTTCCTAGCTAGATTGACAATAAGGGGGTTTCTGAGCAGTTTACACAACAGAAGTGCTCACCATCCAATTGCTGAAAAATGCAATTCTTGCAGAAATCACAGCATGGTTTTTTCAATGGTGTTCCTCAAATTCTTGGTGCCTTAATGTGGTATTTTAGAGGGACTACTGATAATTTTTATCAATTCATGAGAGGTAAAAAAGCATGGGGATGACATATTTCTTTTACAATTAATTTAAAATAATGAATTCATTAAATAAATCTGATTCTGTTTTATGACTAGAACAACTTGACACACAGTGCTGAGCTGCATCACAAATTAATTTTCAGGTTCCCAGCTTTCAGGTGATGTTCATCCCTTTTATGTGACATCTACTATTGACCTCCCCCTAACAAAACTGGTCTCTTATAATTCTACATTACAAGATAGTGCAGCAAATTACTATTATTAATATTATATTACAGTAATTACAGTTAATATTATCATTTTACAGTATCACAGTTTTCATTATCGCAGATTCAAAATATAACACTGCAAGAATTCAATCGTTATCGTAAACTTAACGTAAACAACGTTACATTTTAAATGGTTGCTAAGTGGTGGGCGTAGGGTGGCCAGGTGTCCCACTTAACGAGAAACCACACAGCATTTTTATCCCTTGTCCCACATGTTGAGACAATGTCCCACATTTTCATTGGCTCTAGTTTTTAAAAGTCAAACTGCTGCAGGACAGACACTTTTTTAAAATCTGGCTTCCATCCAACTGGCTGTGAAGAAATGACCACACGGTTGAATCAACAGCTTCAACAAACACTGGACATTATAACCTTCAGGAAGGATTTAGTGCAGGGCTGTTGAGCCTGCATTCGTTTTAGTGAGGAAACGGGCAACTGAGTGCATGTATTGCTTTTTGTCAACAACTTCCATGAGAAGACCAAATCCAGCTAAGAATGTATTATTATTATCATCATCAATGCATAAGTATCAGAGCCTGATGTATATCTTCTTCCTCTGTGCCATAGAGCTCCATTGTTGTTTAAAACAGCATCAATGAGCCTCACTGTTGCACTGAATGAACACACACACTGTAGTTTATTTTGACTCAGTCCCACGTACACCATCCTGCTGCCCTAAATACTCACTAAAGCACCAAATGGGGATTAATCTGCTGCAGAAATTAGATCTTGAGAAAAGCCTACTTAGTTATGGATGATAAAACCTGCCAAAATAAAAATTAAAGGAAAAAATAAATCAATGACTTGACAGATGAATAAATAAATAAATAAATAAATGTCAGTAAAAGTAACACAAAATAACTGTAGCCAATAATTAATTTATAAAATGTGACATAAATTGATATTTCTGTTTTAATTTGCTTATTTATTTAATTGTCGTAGTATCAATTCCCTTATTTATTTACTCTTCTGTTTTTTTCCCCTTTAATTTATTGATCTACTTATTTCTATTATTTTTTAATGATTTTATAGCATTTATTTTTATTTATTTATTTGTTTTTGATTAATTAATTTGATTTATTTTAGATTTATTTTGAAACGTATGTCTTTATTGATGTATTTATCAATTTTTAGCATTTATTTATTTATTAATACATGATTTTCACTTTGCATTTATTCTCCAAACATATTTATTTGTGTATTCATTTTATATTTTTTGTACTTTATATCAACTCAACTACATTTCAGAGATAAATGATACATAAAAACACATATGGTAAGCTTATTATTATTAACATTTTGTTAAGATTAATGCCATGTTTCAGATGTCTATGAGTTGTTAGCAGTTCCACTAAAGAGACATTTCACCTTTAAATTTCTCAGATGAGTTTCTTTAAAATAATTGTTTGAGGCCCAAAGAAGTCGAATGATCAAATATTCACAAAGATTTAAGAAAGTCAGATTTGTGTATCAGAACCCAGTTTTTTTTCCTCTCTTCTTTCCTTCCCAGTTACTGTAATAAACTGACTCCTGGGTCGGGAACCACTGGACTAAGCTGCTGAACTGCATCTAAAGTAGATAAACTAGCTCCATGTCAAGCAGCTACAACAGTAAAATACTGATCAATATTAATAATATCAGCTATCATAATACATATACTATATCTGTCACAGGGGACATTTCTCTGCAGAGCCACTACTTTTACTTCCAATACTTAGTTACTGTGAGGAACTTTTAATTGGTTATGAAACAGTTTCGCTGTGACACTGATGCCTCTATATGACCTACACAAGTAAACAAGAGAAGTTTGGCTGTTTCCATACAATTACTCTTAATGCTTGTCATCGGGTCTGAGTCCCTACAAAATCAGACGAAACAATTCACGGCAGGTGCACCAGAAACTCCTTTAGCTCAGACTCCAGGTAGGCCTTTCTTTTGATGCATTAATGCAAAATACATTTCAGAGGTTTCAGCGGGCTCACTTTTAAAGCTACAGTGAAGATCCTGGTATCACATTAAACTAGAAAACCTAATGAATCCATTGTTATTCTGCAATTTTTAATTGCCAACAATTCCCATAAAATCCCAAGCCAACTATGTGTTAGTCCGTCAACGTTCTAACTTCCTGAGTGGCAGTCGCTCCCAAGCCCACTGGTTCCCACTGAGAATGTAAACCTTTAAAGATGGGTCACAAATATATAGTTTTATATTTCTAAAAGGCTCAGCTGTTCACTGTAGTGGTTGGCAAACAGGAAATAGGGAGAAATAATGCATTTGTTGGGGACTATTTTCAGTGGTGGAAGCAGAGGACAGATCCTTTACTGAAGTAAAAGTACTCCATATTTTATCATTGCAAATTAATCACACATTTTTTTATCTGTTCAAAGTGTATGTTAAAGGGAGATCTGTCCCTTTAATACTCTTATGACATGGTTGTGGATAAATATGCTGCTTTATGCAAATGTATGTATATATTTATTATTGGAAACCAATTTAAAACACAAATCAATAACAAATATTCCAGAAACCGTCACAGGTACTGTACTGTTTTTCCAAGCCAAAATCTAGCATAAGTTTAAAACATCAGCCTTATCCTGAAAAGCATTTGGAAAGATGACCCTTCCTCTCTGAAGAATTTATTTGGCATTCACAAACGCCAGGAAAGAATCAGTCCTCCAGCATTACATGTACAGAAAGCAGTGAAAGCAGTCTTACCTGTAGGTACTGTGGCGATGGTGGGGCATATACACAGCTGTTCATTATGTAGGTACGACAGTTGAGCTCCTGGTATTTTGTCTTCACTGGTAGCTCCACAGGACTGTACGCACCTAACGTCACATTCTCTTGACTGTGTTCATAAAAACACACATATGGTAGATCAGTTTCATAGGAACATATAAAAAATAAATCCAGGAGAGACCCGTTAACGCGACAAACCCTCAGCTGTTTGTTAAAACACTGCCTTTAAAAACTTCATAAAATGCTGTGTGGTCTTTTTTTCTGAATAGTTTCTAACAGACGAGGCCTTAACGCTACTAAAGCGACACTATAAGTGTATTAAGTCCAAACATTATTTGTTTGGCAATGATTTCAATATTTAAATTACAAAATCAACACACGGGAAATTATATTTTTATTTTATAATATTTTTGACTGTTTTTATTTGGATGTACAGACTTGACTATGGATTCTTTTTTGTTGTCTCATTTACATTTTTATTGATCTTATTTGTTATTATCTAAGTTTTACTTAATCATATTTCATTATTATAATAAAACTACTCCATTAGGTGTCAAAATTATACAATTTAGTTGCTTACTATTGATTTTATACTGTCCACAATGGTAGAAAATGATGACAAACAGGGTAAATGTTATGGCCAAATGCTCCACTGTGTGCACATTACCTCCTGTAGTGGATATCAGTAGTATTTTAAAGCCAGAGTCACTTTCAAGAGGTAGAAAACCCATTTGGCACACTTTGAGTATCCAAGTGGTCAAATGTAGAGTCCTCCTGGTCCTATCCTGACTAAAACCTTTGTAGCATCTATGAGCTTTGGTTTATTTATATCTGCTTTGGCTCAGTTGTAGTCAAGGAGATGCTAAATGAATCCAATAGCATCTCTGTGTATGACATCGTTGCTATAATGGTGTTATCTACTGTCTAATCTATAAAACATTTTAGGCAAGGATAAAAAAAATAGATTTTTTTATCACAATTTACTCAGACATAGCAACATTCATAATGTTACTGACACTGGGGATGAATCCTCTGAGGTCTTATCTATCCATAGAGACCAAGATCATGTATGTAGACTTGGTAGTTGTGGAGCTATTCTTGATTTATTTTGAGTATGTCTGTCTAGGTGAACCACACCTTCCAGCACCCTACAGGGCTTAACAGGTTAAAGGAAATGATAAATGAAAACTTTACCTGTCTAGAGACTCCAGATCAGACATGCTCATCCTCCACACCACACCCCACACCTCGTCCCCTGGGCTGTGCTCTATGTTGGCCACACCTCCATGCCACCGGTCACTGGCAAGGCCTTTATGATTCCCAAACACCAATCTATAGTCCTGAAAAGACAAATAGTTGTAAGTGTGTTCAGCTCATATGAGATCGAATACTGATGCTCCTTATATCAGACCTGTACCTTGAGCCTGGCCACACAGTGCACTATCGCTGAGGGATTCTTTAGCTGGAGTCGTTCCTTCAGCAGGTTGCTGCCGTATGCGAAGTAGAGGAAGGTGTGGTTTCTCTCCATGTTGCAACCAGCTTCTGCAAGGGGGAAGATGAGAAGAAAGAGGGTCGAGGTGAGGAAGATTACGAGCAGTCGGAGGAAGGCAATGGTGGCCGAGGTGGAGAGTGGAGCCGAGCCACAGCTGAGTGTTTGGAGGAGCAGAGGCCTGAGGTGAGAGAGCATGAGTTGCAGTGACAGAAATGAAGTACTGGCCTTCCAGCACTCACACGCTATTCTCATGCTAATCCCCTGCACTGCCACTGAGCCCTATTCACACTCACAATACATGGTTTGCCTCATGTGTTGAGCCAACAGCTCTGAGCCATACACACTGACGCACACAGTCATGTTTACATCACTTTAGAGGACATCACTTTGACTTACATTCATTTTCTGGACTTACCCTAACCCTAACCACAGCCACTACTTGCCAAATCCTAACCCCTAAACTAACCTTAAACCTAACCTTAAGTATTCACCCTAAAATGTAATGATTTACATTATGGGGACTTATAAATTGTCCCAAAAAGAAAGACAGTCCCCATAATGTGACTGAGTAAACAGATTTATGCCCCTACAACATGAGTAATACCATACCATAGAAGGTGACCCATGAGTTGGGAACTCTCGCAAGATGGTTAAGGTTAGCTTTGACCTGGAATAGTTACGATAAGGCATCGATCTCAAATAGTAGCAGGTAGGCATTGACCTTGAATGGTTACTATTAGGCATTGACCTTGAATGGTTAAGGTTATATTACCCCGTTGTTGCCAATATATTACCTCCTTATTAAACTGTTGTTGATTACGAATGTGAAGTGTTACAAAAATCTCAGTCAGGCTGCTCTCATACACTATTCATAGCTATACCTATGAAAAATACTGCACTGTAATTCACATATTTTTAATTTTTAATCAACGTTATTATGAACCAGGAAGTATAAAGAGCCGCAAAGCGTGCATGGGCAGGAGGCCAGGGTGGATGGCTGGGTGAGAAAAACACCAGACAGAAGCTGTTCATGTCCCGAATGAAACCAGAAGTCAGCGTTGATTTATTTGTCACATAAATCTAGTACTTAAGTAACACCACTTCCCAAGTTATTTCAACCCAAACCATGATCTTTTCTGAAACCTAACCTAGCAGTTTTGTTGCCCAAACTTAATCAAGCAGTTATTTTAACCCTAACCACAATCTTTGCCAAATGTAACCAAGTAGTTTTCTGTGAAGATGGAAGTTTATTTTGAAAAAAAGACGAATAATAAAATATGTATTATTAATAATAATAATAATAATAATAATAATAATAATAATAATAATAATAATAATAATAATAATAATAGTAAAAATGAATCAAGTTTGACTTTTGAACCCTTTCAGTGTTTACGCGAGTGGTTTTGTTTTACACTTGGTCCGAAGTTGGGGCTGTTTTGTCTCAGATTCTCACTTTGCTAATATTTGCCAATGGTGCTGTTTCATTTTACTCACCAGATGGCAGCATACACACAGTAACACAATACACACAGTAACACAGTGACCACACAAAGGCAAATAGTCTGCATCATGTTCCTGTCTGTTCCCAGGAGTGTTGTACTCTGTGCAGTCATAAGGTGAAGGTGTTCCACCATTCCACCGTTCCACTGTTCCACCGTTCCACTGTTCCACCGTTCCACCGTTCCACTGTTCCACCGTTCCACAGGTCTTCAGCTGTACTAACACACATGTACTGTGTTCACCATCTTACATATTGTACTGTCAGTGCCATGCTGTGGACCTCCTCAGATCACATCTTATATTAGATTTATTTACATTCAGTGGTGAGAAGTATGAAAATACATTTACTCAAATACTTCCCTTATGTACACTCTGGAGGTTCTTTATACTTCCACTGCACTAAATTCCTCCGTTACGTTTATAATAGCTTTAGGTAAAACTTACTTTGGAGTTTCACAGTTGAGATACAAAAGACAAAATCAGTTTACAAAATTTGCATTGTGGTATTGTTGTATGCATTGTTGTAGATTAAACTACTGAACCATGTACTGTATAAAGTAGTAAATATTACAGTAGTTACACCTCAGGCAGTTTGGTTTCCATGTATTGATAATAATAATCCAAGAAGAAGAACAACCTTTATTAGTCCCACGAGGGACTACAGACCACTCTGTTCTGCTCACCCAGAGCAGTTGGGGGATTGGTGCCTTGCTCAGGGGCACCTCGGCAGTGCCCAAGAGGTAAACTGGCACCTCTCCAGCTACCAGTTCACACTCACTTCTTGGTCCATGTCGGGACTTGAACCGGTGACCCCCCGATTCCCAAGCCAACTCCCTACTGCCGCCCCTAATGATGCATACACAGTATGTACATATAATACTATGAATAGGGATTTTCAGCACTATGAGAAATTTGACCTTTGACTTTATTTTACTTCAAGTACAGATTTCTGCTAATTCTTATGTAATGTTACTTCAGTACATTTTTTGAATGCAGAACAATTACTTGTAATGGGGTTTGTTTACATTGTTGTATTAATTTACTTACTTTATGTGAAGGACTTTTTCAGCTCTACGTTAAAGTGTCTGCACCCTCTTTGGACCATTATGAAAAATACACTTAAGAGCTGTCAAGTATACTTAATACCTGTCTGTGTAATTGTCAGTATAAGCCAAGTATACTTACGACCTTTCTGTTTAATTGTCAGTATAAAGGCAAGTATATTTAAGTACAATTTAGTATTTTTTGTTTTGTAAGTGTATCTCTGATAAGTACATAAAAAGTAAACTGAAGGTATTCTCTCTTACTTTAAGTTTAAAAAAGTATACGAATAGCACACTTGACAAACTTTTTGGTAAGAGAAAGACAAGACAGTGAAGAAGCATCCAAGGATCCAGGAGACAACAGATTTGATAAGACTTCTTTATTTTAAACAAAGCTTGTTCAGCCCCCCTTCCCCTGAGACGACGGTCTACAGTCAAGTGTTGCATAGGTTCTGTTATTATTTATCTGGTCAAAGCTTCGTGATGACACAGCAGTACTTCCTGATGACACAGCAGTACTTCCTGCTAGAGACACACCCAGCGAATGACCTAAAACAAATGGTGTTTGGACAGGTAAGTCTGGCTCCGGTGTGATCTTGATTGATTTTCAAATCACTTCATTAATTAGACTGCTTCTACCACAGACTGAGAATAGAGAGAAAGAAGATCAAAAATACTACTGATTATTATACTACTAGGACGATTTGTTTCACGTCACATACTTTGATCCAGACTTTAAAGTACAATAATGATCCATTTTGGTCTGGTACTCCCATGAGAACCTCACTAATATAATCAGTGGACTATTTCACACCACACTGGTGCTGTGATCCTGATCACAGACACACATACGTAGACGCTGCACAGGAAGCTTCAGCCCATTGCAGCGATTCATTAACGTGGGCGTCATGTTGGACCTGGCGAGACTGTCCTGTATCCCTATACAAGTGAAGGGGGGAGCTGACATTTTTCTGGATAAAAAGCACTTGTAACATCTACATTTCTCAACCAATTTCAACAAATCATAAAGCGTTTATGATCTACGAGGAATAGAAAAATAATCTTGCATAGTTAATTCATAGTTAAGCTCTAACCGCTGCGAGACACTCAGGCTGAACTGAGACATGAACTGAATTACTGACCTGATAGAAAATAATTTATCATAAGGAACTGTTAAAACTCATTTTTGTCAAGTATGACTTTGGCTTATTTTTCTTGGTTAAGGTTAATACTTGAACAGAGGACCCTGTATAATATAATATAATATAATATAATATACAATGATATGTCTTTCTCCATATTACTGATCATGCTTTCAATCTATGGGCTACGCCTAACACTGCTACTGCAATTACTATTATGTACTTACTAATAAGTACAATCAGAATAACAAGCAAATAGTAGTACATAAAGAAATAATGGAAACAACAAATAATAGTATAATTAGCTATGATCTGAATTTACTGAAATAATGGTGATAATACAGCAATTATGAAAAGTTAGATAATCTAATGGTGAAATTGTTAAGCAGACATGCCATTGATTATTAGATACATATCATTTTAATACATATCTTATATTTCATGATTTAAACTCGGTTAGCCAATATTAGCTTATTTTGATTAGCTGACAATAATAACATAATAAAATAAAATAATAATAATAACTTAACAGCTGAACAGCTGATGCGAAAAATATTTAAAGGAAAATGTGACATGATCGTACTAGTTTTAACAAATAATTGATTGAATCCACCAAATGAAAGGGCAGACCGGTGATCCATGAACCAGAAGCAGTGACGTTAACTTATTTAATCGTTTTTCACCGAAATATTTGGGAAAAGAAAAAAAAAATCGTAACTTTAATTTAGCATTACTCCCTGTAGATCATAAATGTTTGAATAGAAAATGACCTGTTGAAATGGACTGAGAAAACAGCAGCTCCCCCGTTCACTTGTGTTTGTTTACAGGTCAGTCTTGCCCTGTCCAATATGGCGTCCATGTCTGTGTCCCATCTATGTATATATGTCTATGGTTCTGATCCAAACTACAGACGTATCTACAAAGTGCACTATGGTGCTTATCAGTTACAAATGGCAAACATTCACATACATATCAACCATTAGCCTACTTGTGCCCTATTTGGTCAGAGACAACAGATATATCAATGGATGCCCGATCTCTGAGGTGATGGAGTTTCGGTTTGACACACCTTGTCAGAGGTAGAGCAGGAGGAGCCAGAGAATTACAGGAGGCCAACTCAAGTTAAAGTTACTATGAGGAACTTTCATTTTGTGTGGACAAAAGTGGTAGTGCTTCCGTGATCACCACTGCTTCCTGACGTAAAGAGACGTAGCTGCCAGCGTCTCTTCAGACATCCTCTCATTTTACTGCAGCAGGGTCTGGCACTCAGTCCTGGTTCTGGTTCTTCTGTACCTCCCTTCCCTCCTGCGGGACCACCAATACGGCCAGTGCCATTTTGTCTGATGTTGGGTTGAATCAGACTCAATGACAGCCATTAAGTTTTACTATATAGAAATAACCAATCTTCTCGCTTCCTTATGTAAGTCAGGCATCAGTATTACACTGAGACCGTTTCACAACCCGTTAAAGTTCCTTCTAGTAACTTTAACAAACCATCACATTTGAAAAGCAAAGGTGGAGCCTCTGGTCATAATATACATTTAAACATGAATGGAAATCAATTCTTTTAATAGCTCATCTGTGGATCAACAGGCTAGCTACATAGAGAAAGGGAGCAGCTACAGTCACAGCTAATGCAGCAAAGCTAACTTTGTAAGACTACTCTTTGTCGTTTAGTTTAGCAGTAAAACTACAAGGCTCAGGACATGAACTAGCTTGTTTTATATATCTTGATTTTAACATGGTTGAGTCAGCTCTCCCAAATCTAATAAATGAATAGATAAATAACATAAATGGTCATGTAAAATGTAATTTTTCTGTGCTGTAAGAAGCACAAACTAAATTCAATTTGAGGGCAGATAAAAAGGGACAAATAAAACCAAGAGAGATACCACTAAAGCAGGGGCCTGCAACCTTTACTATCAAAAGAGTCATTTTTGGTCAAAAAATAAATCAAATCTGTCAGGAGCCACAAAACGTATTTGAGCCTTATAATGACGGTAACGCCACCTATTCAGTCTAATGCAGACAGTATAAACGAGAGGCAGGACGCTGACGAATCGTCTTGAGGAGATTTGGCTGGATTATTATTATCTGGAGCTGTGAGTGTTTGTTCTGGAAATTTTGTTAATTTCTCACCCTGTCCACGCACTATTAAATTCTCCATTTTCCTCCATTTTCTTACTCGGAAACTTACTGTAGCTATGGAAACTCAAGACTATAGCCAACGATATTAAGGATCGGCAAAATTAGAGGATAAGTGCCAGGCTGTAGATGTACGTAGGCCATGACACATAATTTAGTTGACTGAATTATTTTATTGTTCAGTGTACAGGTTAGGGATGCATTGATTTCACTTTTCAGTTCTGGTACCGATAGCGATATCTGGGCATTGGCCGATACAGAGCACCGATCCGATACCAGTGTTTAATTAATAAGCTGTATGCCTCACTGTGCGGATGTGACTGGGATCAGTCTGTTATGTTTAAGGCCACATCAGGCTTGAATTAAAAAATGCTTTGCAAACCAGAAATGTAACAAATAAATACATAGAGAGCATCCTACAACAATGATTAATGAAAGTTTAAATGTTAAAAAAATAACCATTTTTCATTTCTATGTATTTTTTTTGTCAAAGCCATATGGAGCCACTGGAGAGGGGCTAAAGGTTGCTGACCCCTGCACTAAAGGGAAGTGAGAGCATATTTTTTGTACAGTAATGTGTGTGAACTGAACCATTAAAGCTAAGTTTAGGCTCAAACTGCAGCAGAGTAAACGTTCCAGTAGGATGGGGCACAGATTCACTTCTTTTCCAGCCACTGTAGTGACGTAATGGTTGACTGGAGGGTTTGTTAGGAAAGTGAAAGTGATGTACAGTATGTGCAATACTTTGAGGATGGAGTCTTCCCCTGATGATTACGACTTAAGATGAAACACCATTTCTTCCCTAAAAAAAGTCGCCTGTCATATTAAGCTTCATTACAGAGGAGATCAGTGAAGCTTCAGCTTCAAATGAAACTAGTGGGACTACATTCGACCCTGCTGCTCTCTGGACTCTATGAAACAGGGTTTGTTTTTCAAAGTGGCTAAACAATCTATCATCCATTTTTACACACACGCACACACATATGTAGTTTACACTATATTATACAGTGAATTGTGCAAAACTGTTGTGACCAACACGGTTGTTTAGTACATTGTGCAAACAACTAAAAAGTGTGAGGTGCAGTAGCCGTTTACAGGGGTTTGTTGCGATCAGATGACAGAAAAAAACGTCCCCAGTCTGTCCATTCTGTCCAAATACTGTAATCTCAAAGGTGGCTGTACCCGAGTAAAATCAGTCTCACCTCAGTGCTGAACCAACATGTATCTGATTGGACAGGTCTGGGACTTTGTCCATTTTCCTCTGCTTGTCTTTGGTACCACTTGTTCTGTCTCTCTCTCTCTCCTCACGTGTGTCGGCCAGCCCTCGGCCTCGATCGCCCCACTTGTTGTCTGGGATTGGACAGCTGCTTCCAAGGCTCCTGGTCAGTGAGCTTTCCACAGAGGGTTGTGGTACACCCAGCCTTCCCCCTGCACACACAGAGCAACAGCAAAATTTCATCATCTTAAAGTGTCAGTAGGCAGAATATTTTTGGTTTCATTGGACAAAAAATCCATAATAACCTTTCAGCATATTGTGATTTAAGTATTCAATTCAGTTCAAGAGGAAACTAGACTTCTGCTCCTCCTCATGGCTCTCTTTTTAGGCTTTAAATAATCTCACCTGTGACAGAAGACTTTGACCAATCATAGATCATTACACAGAGAGAGCATTCCTATTGGCTGTGGTTCAGCTGGTGGGTGGTGCTTGGTATTTCCTCAACTAATCTCAGCATGAATGTCGGGTCACAAACTTTCTCATTTTACAGCTAAACAGTAACTACAAGATGTTTCCAAAAACATTTGAGGAGAGAAATAGTCATTACAGTAACAGAATATTGATTCATATTTGATCAGCGCTGCCTAGTTTGATCGGAGTTGGTGAGTGATTGACAGCTGCTCAGAGACGTCAGGCTCCAGATCAGCTCTGATTGGTTGTTTTCCTCCGCTCTGTGAAATCTACCAGATGCCGTTAGGAGCACCGGAGGACACAAAGGACAATGATTTTTTTGAGACTACCTGTCTCTAAGGTCTGGTTCACACCTATAGGTCTGGTTCCTGAACCAAACCAATAACATGGGGATGATATACTGTTTCAGTTTTACAACTTGTCCGCTTTGCATTCACAAAGGCAAAACTCAAATGGTCCATAAATTGTAAACAAAACTCATGTGGTGGAAATGTTATGATGATGATTATTAGTCAGACAGATGGCGGGTAAAAAGACAAAAAATAAAACAAACAGCTCCTAATTTCTAGCTCGATATCATAAATCATGGAGCACCGTCGGGTTCATATTGGTGTTGATCTGGAGCTCATCTGCAGCTGTTATTAAATCATTTATTAATGCAGACACACCTTCTGGAGTAAATGAATAATGTTTTCTTCCACCCAGATATTCAGGAGTCATCTGACTGCGCTGTGAGTCCAGGTTTGTCCCTGACACCCAACACTTTGCTAGCAAACATGCTCCCCAAAAGAAGAAAAGGAAGACCGGGACCGAGACCACCCCTTCGAGGTGGACCAGGGAGCGGCTGTTTGGTCCGCAGCAGGGTTCAATTCCTGCGTTCACACCAACCCATACGAACCGCACCAAGGGGGTAAAGGCTCCAGGGTTCGGTTCAACCAGACTGAACAGGGCTGGTGTGAACGTGCCCTAAGACAGTGGAGACCTCTGGCGTGCGCTCCTCCTCACCTCTTTAATGAAATATTTGGGTTTCCAGGGGGTTTTAGTTGCAGCTCTCTGTTTGCCCTCGCGGCGCTGCCTCTCTTCCAGGAAGTGTTTGTGTTCTGTGGCTGCGTCCATGTTTCCTGCTTTCAGCGACGCTGTGACATGCTGCCAAAGACGCCTAGACACAGGAAACACAGAACAAGAATAACTGTCATTATTATGTGTGGGGAACAGGGAAAATATAGTTCACTACGCAATCACCATCAAGACACAAAGTCTCTCTCTAGATTCAGTATTTAGTTTGTCCGTTCTGGTCTACTGTAAAAACATGGTCGAAATACAAACTAATCCTTTTCTTTATCCAAACTGATCTGATGAGAGGATGAAGTGCAGGTGGAGAGGTGGGTGGAGAAGCTCAGGTGAGGGGAATGAGGTGTTTGGGCAGGAGAATGATGATTGGCTGGAAGAACTAACAAGGCTGACTGAGAGGTGTGTAGAGGAGGGAAAGGCCGTACAGGAACGCTGGAGGAAAAAACTGAAAACAGTCCAGTCTACAAAAAGTCTGAGAGCATCTGGACTCAGTACCAGATTATATTTTTATACATTTGTTTGACACATGAATAACTGGACTAGACAGCTGTCTGTCTTTACTCAGCACACACAGTATGTCTGCAGTCAAATCTAATATAATGTGGTAGCATGAGGAGGACAGCCTCAGGCTGAGTCACTCTGGACAATGACCAGAGGGCCTACATCACTGTTTTCATTTACTTTTATTCACTAGAATGTCTGGCAGGTTAAGGAGGTAGACTTATTTTGATTGCAACTGGATAGTATATCTCACATCAAACTATAGTTTCCACCCAAAGCACAGAAATTTTGTAAACCCATCCAGGTCATTATGAGATGATCCAAGCAGCTGACATAGTATAAAGAACAAGAAAGTCCGTGTAAGGAGGAGGACGTGGTGGATGGTTGGGTCAGCGACCTCTGTTTGTTTCCTGTGTGAAACCAAGTCAACACTGACTTGTTTTGCCTTTCATAAACAAGCCGATGATGAACTCAATTTGCTATCTGGAGGTTGAGGCGTGGTGATGGCCGAGGTGCGCTAGCAGAGGTCAAAAAACAATATCAGACACAAATCATTATTCAAAACAGATTATTCTTATATGTCTTAAGCTAGGGTTGCCAATCAATTCATTCATCGCAAATTAATCAGATTTTTTATCTGTACTTTAAAGGGAGATTAATACTCTTATCAACATGGGAGCGGGCAAATCTGTTTGCTTTTGCAAATGTATTTATATATTTATTATTGGCAATCAATATACAACACAAAACAATGACATATTATCCAAAATCCCACACAGGTCCTGCATTTAGCATAAAAATATTCTCAAATCATAACATTACCCAACAGACAACAACAGCTGTCAGTGTGTCAGTGTGCTGACTTGACTATGACTTGCCTCAAATTGCATGTGATTATCATGAAGTGGGCGTGTCTGTAAATAGGGGAGACTGGTGGGTACCCAGAGAACCCATTTTCAGTTGCCAGTTTTTCAGTTTTAAGCGCCTCTTTCACAACCAGCTAGTATGACTGGTGGGCACCAATGTATTCCTCAGGTTTTCTAGTTTCATGTGATACCAGTTGCTTTAAATCTGAGCCTGCTACAACCTAAGAATTGCAAGTTGTGTTAATGTGTTAAAGAAATTAGTGGTGTTAAAGCGCCTTATCTTAAACCATCTCTTGAGGGGATTTCTAAACTTAGAGAACTGCTGCCAGTAGAAATGTGTCATGTGCATTTAGCGTGAGGCTGATCTGTACACAGCGTGATGGCCCCTGCCAAACCTACTTGTGCAAGTGTGTTTGAGATACTGCGTTTTCCTGTGTGTCCTTGAAGGCACCAGGAATGCGGTTGCTGCCACCAGCCATATCTGGAGCACCGGGGCCTCGCGCTCATAGGATAAAGCCCTCAAATGTTTGTTTGCCACAGAGCTTATTCGCTGCAAGAATCCAAAACCCAATGGAAAAATCCGACTGGCGTTTTGTGAGGGGAAGCTGTGTGTTTGGGTGATCAAATAAGTGAGGGCTGGAGACTAGGGACATTTAGACATCGGACATGAGGTAACCAGAATCAGGGACAGCGAACCAGGAAATTCCACCAAAAAAGGACTTTTTTAGATGAACTTCCCTTTCAACATCATCGAATTGTGGATTTTAGACACACTGAACAAAGACAGAGGAACAGGTCTGGCTGGTAGCAGAGCAAACAGAGAAATGTTCTTCCTCCCCTCCCAGTTAAAGGAGCACTGATTGCAGATTGAGCTTACCTGTGTCTAGTTGTCTCCAAACAGCACAGGTGAGCTCATCAGGATGATGGCAGAATGAATCTGTCTTTATTTTAGACTGATAAACCTTTAGTTTTAAAGATTCTAGGGCGATTGCAGAGGCGGTGAGTTGAGTCGGACGCCCCTGATTTACATAAAGTAACCTTGACCTCAACTTTATGCAAATGAGGAGCAGGCAACATGAGGATCCATGTCTTAACTCATGCTACCACGCTACCAGAATGCATTGCACAGCTACTTACACAGACAATGAAAGGGCAACAACTTTTGATTCTTACATTGAGTCTCTTTAGAGTAAATAAAGTGGAGGCACTGAAAGCAGCTGAAATATGAGATTAAGGGTAAATGAGCTGAAGTGTCAGTCGAAGTGAAGTCCTAAATGCTTAATTAAAGTGAACACACTCACCGTGACTCATACTGGCCCTGCTTCTCTAGAGGCTGGATCTTCTTCTTGATGATTGGCAGCTTGGCGGTATCGATCACCTTGTTTTCCCCGTTGCTGTAGGTGAACTCCAGCATCCCGTTCCACTCCCCCTGGGCCTTACACACAACGTTTCCTGTTTGGTTGTGCTTCACCTCTGCTGTTACTCTGTTAAAAATCAACATAGAGTTTTTTAGCATTCATGATTGACCAACAAAGACATCTAGGTTTGTAAACCTCCCACTGGATTTTTTTTTATGTTTCCACCTGTATTTTTTATTTTATGTTTGAATGTGCTTCATTTTAATTAATACTTGTATACAGCATACAGTATATCTTCGGACAGCTGCAACAAACGCTGGCAGGTGTATTATCATTGTGAGCTACCCTGTTGCCTCAAAGGCTTTCTAGAAATGATGCCTGCAGAGGTTACTTAAAGTCCTGTAAGTGCAAAATTAATTACAAATTAAGTCAATGCCAGATACACAGATTCACCCTTAGTGACAACCTTAAGAAAAGTCAGCAGGATATTCATTATTTGAAACTGTGAATAATTTATTGTACCCTTCCACTATTATCACACCACGATTGATACTACACAGTCTGCATTCCTTAAAACAATACTCCACTGGTTTTGCATTTCACTCCTATAATACTGTCCGACTGACACTAGAAAGTTTTTAAGGTAAGATGAACCTTTATTAATCCCCGGAGGGAAATTTGGGAAAGCTAATCGCCCAACATGGGGCTCGAACCCACAACCCTGAGATTAAGAAACTCACACTCTACCGACTTAGCTAGCCGGGCAGTTTTTGTAAAGGGATAAAGATTTATGCGACAGAACCAAAGGTACTGGACCATATTTAATATAATTTTGTATTTATTTATTATACATGATGAAACACATTGGGTGACAGCCCCCTCATTTGCATAATGAGGCAAAAATGCATTAAGAAATGTAAAAAGAAATGTATAAATACAAAAATACAGAAATATATACATGGAAATAAGGAAACAAATAACGAGTGAAATGCAAAGGGAAAATTGTGTGGAAATAAATAAATAAATATAATATTTTTTTTAAATAAATGTCAAAATAAATAAAAATTAATAAATACATAAATAATGCAAAAAAACAAATTAAAAATAAATACATAAACAAATAAAAGGGGGAATTAAAGAGAAGAGCAAATAAATAAGGAAATTAAAATTGAAATTTAATTTTTGTGCCTGCACCTAGCTCTAAACTGTTAGTGTAGTGTGAAAAGTGTAATTTTGGTGCTAATTTTGGCACAAAATCAGCATTTTTCGGTCCTGTTTCATAAAAATAGAGCCAACAGAGAGACCTACCTGTGTACTTTTCCTCCATAGAAGGGTTTTGTGTGGAAGGTGACAGTGGCAGAGTACCCACTCTTGGCACAGCTGATTGTGACCTTTCCCCCGAGCTCCACCCATGGCACAGTCAGGATGGAGCGGGCGTAGGCACAGGGCAGTGTGAACACGTACTCCTCATCATGCTCCAACAAATACAGCACACCTGGGAGAAACAGGACAGATTTAAAAGAGTGATGGCACGAAGAAGCACCTTTGGGTGTTGACTGTCTCACTCCTGACTCAGCAAATACTGAGGCTTGGTCAGTAGTCCAACACTTCACACTGTGAGGCTCCAGGTACCTCTCTAGCATCAGTTTTGGATGTTTCAGGGACGGCGTGTCAGTTTCCCATCATTACATGTGTATAGAGTCTTTTCAAAATAAATTTCTAACGTAGGTTTACTTAGGTTTTAGGTTTACTTGTTAATTCAAGCAACAAAAGTACCTGGTTAGACAGAGAAGAAGATTGTGGTTTTGAGTTAAAAATAAATACATTTGTTACATAACTGACGTTACGTAAGTATGTAAATTACATAACAAAACTAAGGTAAAGTGCTAAGTCAACGATGGCTTGGTTTCACACAGGACACAAACAGCGGTCTCCTGGGTGAAAGTCCTGTTTGTTTGACCCATCTGTCCGCTATCCCCTTCTACCTGCTCTATGTGGACTTTCTCACTCTTTATTAGGGCTGTCAATCCATAAAATATTTAATCACAATTAATCACACATTCAGTTCAATGTTCTGTTCAAAATGTATCTTAAAGGGAGATTTTTCAAGTATTTAGTATTCATGGGAGAGGACAAATATGCTTGCTATGCAAGTGTATGTATACTATACTGACAAATATTGTCCAGAAGCCCTCAAAGGAACTGCATTTAGCATAAAAAATATGTTCAAATCATAACATAAGTGTGTCAGTGTGCTGAATTTACTATGACTTTCCCGAAACTATATGTTATTGTCATAAAGTAGGCATGTCTGTAAAGATCTGTAGATCTGTCTTTCCTCGCTAAAATATTAGGTAAATTTGGAGCATTATTTAGCCTCTTTCACAACAATCTAGTAGGACATTGTGCCAGTAGATCAGTGTCCAGTGGATTCTTGAGGTTTTCTAGTTTCATATGATAACAATATCTTCATTCTAGCTTTGGCCTGCTACAACCTACAAATCGCAAGTCGCATTATTGCCTTAAAGAAATTACTGCTGTTACAACAAATTTGCGTTAATGTGTTATTATCTCTTTAACTTTGACAGCCCTTGTTAAAATAAATGTCATATATACATAACTGGCATTAAATAATGTAACAAAACTATGGTTAAAAAAAAGTCAATGCTGACTTTGTTTAACACAAGACACAAATAGCTAACGACCTGTGTTTGTTTGACCTGTATGAACTCCTGCCTGCTCTACTCGGACTAACTCGCTCTTTATACCATGTCAGTTGCTCTGACTGCCTAATAATGACATGGGTGAGTATACCCTGGAGTTAGCTGAGAGCCGGGTGCGTGTCATACAGATACTAAAGGGCGCCTCAGTGCGCTGGTATCAGACGCTGAGGGATACTGACCAACCGACGGTATTTAACAAGTTGGGAGTGAGAAAGGGTTGGAGTCATTTCTGCTATGCTACCGGCATGTATTTCATCACCACTCGTCTTGATCATTGTAATGCACTTTACGTCAACGTTAGCTGAGCCTTTTGTTAATTGCAGATTATTCAGCTCATCATTTAACTGGTACACGTAAACGTGAGCACATCTCCCCTTTTCTGGCTTCTCTTCACTGGCTTCCTGTGCGTTTTAGGTTTGATTTTAAGATTTTATTATTAAAATATAAATCGTTAAAAGCCCCAACTTGTGTCTCAGACCTTTTAAATCCACATTTTTCTTTAATCAAACTCATATCCACTGACCAGTTGCTTCTGACTGTCAGGAAGTCAGAGTTAAAGCTCAGGGGTGACCGAGCCTGGTACTGCCTGTTTTTAAATCAAATCTCAAAAAGCATTTTATTCCTTGGCATTTGGCTCGGCATGAGAGTTGCCTTTTTAAATCCATTTTCCCTGCCTATTGGTCCTAATGCTTTTATTCTTCTAATGTGCTGTTGGTTTTAAATCGGTCTCAGTGTTTTATTGTGTTGTTTTTTAAATGTTTTTTTTATGTTTAATTGTACAACTTTGGCCAACTTTTATTGTTCTTAAATGTGCTTTATGAATAAATTTGGATTAAATCGGGGTGCAGTGGTTCAGGTTCCGGTCAAACCCTGCTCGGGGTTTTCTCCTGGTTCTCCGGTTTCCTCCCACAGTCCAAAGACATGCAGATTAGATTCATTGTTGACTTTAAATTGCCTGTAGGTGTGAATGTGAGTGTGAATGGTTGTCTGTCCAGGGTGTACCCCATCTGAACAGGATAAGCAGTTACAGATAATGGATATATGGATGGATTGCATTGGTTATGGGGATGACAATGTCAATCACTTTGGTGCAGAACACCACTCAACAACCTCTGGGTGAATGGCCATGATATTTCATACAGACATGGCCACCAGAGGATGAATTTTACTGATTATGGTGATCTCCATTGTAAGTTGGATGGATCCTCCTGAGTCTCCAGTATCCAACATGCATTCTGAGAGGTCAACATCAACGTAGTGATTCAGATTTGATTCCCACTTTGGCTCTGATTCTCCTGTGCAGCCCTCCCTCCCTGCTGCTTATATAACAGACAGCTGCCCTGTGCCCAGTCTGCTGCCATGGTCCCAGGTCTAACACATGCACATCTGTTCGCCCAAGATGCACACATATGGACATACACTGGCATGTCCATACACTTCCTCATCTAAAAGACCTACAAGCAGAAAACACACACAATGGCATTATTTCCTGTGTAGCCTGTGTGCTGTTGTGTTTTTCCTCCATATGTGTTCACTTATTTGTGTACGTGCATGTGTGTGTTTTCTGTGAAACAAAGACACAAGCTGCAGTCGGTCAGTCATGCTCTACAGAGGAGCTGACACTGATAAATCCAGGTTGATAATAGGGCTTGGACGATACAGCTATCTTACAATACATGGGTGTCGATTCAATATGTATTGTGAATTTTAAGTATTGCAGTTCAATATACAATTTATTGGGATTTGTGAGTTGTGATTTTTTTTAACACTAGACCATGCCAAAAAGTTGAATCACATACTTCTAGGAACATTAAAAATGTTTGATTTTCAACATGTACAGTATGTTGTCAAAGATCTGCTAAAGTCAAATGCATCAGTCAAATTAAAGAATAAATTTCCCTCATAAATTAGTGGTATTTCCTTTTCAATTTATAAGGGAAACATAATGTTTTATACTTCAGGTGAATATAATCTAATCAATTTTATTTCCATATATGTATTGTGTATATACAGTTTCTTTTGTTAACAACTTATTTTGAAAACCGTATGTAGTTACATTTGTCCACTTCCTCTAACTTCTCCAAGGTGGTCTCTAGCTCTCGCATCAGCTTTGTTCCCTTTATCCATCCATGGTCAGCTCCATCGGCGCAATTTGAACGTATTTAACATAAATGTCAGTGTCACATAAATGGGTGCTCTACAGTTGACCACGGAGATGAGAGTGACGGCCGGCTTGACTTCACGTTACTGTGATACGATAACGTTTCCTGTCCATGACAGAGTTAGCATGCAGCTTGAGCCATGATGTCTAGCTTTGCTTTTCCTGTAAAGTGTTTCCATATTAAACTGTATATGTAGTGTTTACCACTTTGGGTTTAACATGTGAGGGTGCAGGTCGTATCGACACAGACCCTCCAACGTTTTCTACTTTCAGGTCACTGTGGTTTGTTTTGGTGGAAGGATATAGAACGGATATGACGTGATGTGACGTTACTCAGATTACAACAATGCAAGTGGTAACTTCCTTCTACCACCCTACATGTGTTATGTCACCCGTTTGACTGTAATCAAACCATTAAATAGGCATTATCAGTCGCTTTAAGCACCACATCAATAGGGACTTACTATGCCTACCATGTTGTAAAAGTTTGGTTTAGACAACAAAACTACAGCTTCTTTAGGTTTAGGAAACAAAAAAAATACTTGTTAAGGGAAAACTACACATTGTTGGTCCTACACAGGATGCAAACTCCAGTCTCCTGGGTGAAAACCCTGTGTTTTGTGTCCTATCCATTGTCCCCGACCTCCACCCTTATGGAGATCCACACTGCCTACGACAGTGCCTGACTACAACTTCTACTCCTGTCATAATTACTACGGTCGCTAGAGGTGTTCCTTAATATCTTCTTTCAGTGATCCACCATTTGAATAGATGATAAAACCTACTAGTTTCTCCTGCCCTGGTGGTTGTCCCACAGCAGCCTGGTGTTGGTTAACCACAAAATATTAACATGCATAATGGCGGTCTGTTTTGGTGTAACATTTTTCCAATTAGTGTCTCCAGATGGAGCGCACATATGAGTGCTGCTGTTTCAAAGGGCTGCAGGGATTTAATCAGCTGATGAAGGAGGCTCTCATACAGTCAACAAACAGCTGTGGACCGAACAAACATCATTTAATCTATCTGACAACTGACTGCTCTGACATTTTTAGTATCCTATTCTAGTATTGCTTCTAAAACTGCATTAACATCTTTCAATGAACAGTCAAGGTTTTCTTTTGCTGATTCACTATTTTGTTCTTGCAAACACAGCTCCCTCTCTTGACCCATGGATGTACTGTATAAAGACAACTGGATACAGCGTTCATCCCTTTGAGAGTTGCTCAGTGGTGCATGAAGCCAAAATAGCTGCAGAGTGATAAAGTATCCGGATCATCCGGCAATCTTCTGCAATCCATTGGGCCCATAGAGCAGACAAACAAACAACAGAGCAGACAAACAAACAAACAAACAAACAAATGGAATAGCAGCTTTTCAAGGTCAGAAAAACATCAACCTGTAACCATGTTCCTTGTGTAACTCTTTGCACTGCTCTGGAAATCAAACACACTCATTTTTAGAGGAGGCTACATGTTGTCTTACCTTCGCCCACCATGGAGACTCCAACAGACATGCCCATGAACTTGCTCTTGGTCCAGACATGAGTGTTGACACACATCCTCTTCTCCTTGCACTCGCAGTAGAAGCCTGATACAGGTGGGTGGTGGGAAACCTGCTCCGCCACAAACCGAACACGATAGCAGTCTGAGTGTTTTCTGCTACTACCGTCCGTCCCCCTCTGTGGGGACCCGGGGATAGTAGAAGTGGCTGAAGGTGCTTGGTTGGGACCTGTACAGTTGGTAGTCCTGAGAGGTCGAACGCGGTCCCGAGGCACATACCAGGAACAGTGGAAGTTCTCACCCAGGATTGGATTGTAGGGCTTTTTGGCAACAGCGCCCTTCCGACCCTCATGGAAGGCAGTCAGGTAGTACTCCACAAAGCGGACAATGCGCTCCTCTGGCGTGCAGCCGGAGGTGATGGAGAGGAACATGTCGGGATGAGCCATGAAGTTTGCGTACATCTCTAGCAGGGAGCGCTTCTCCAGGATGAAGGTGGGGAGCACCACCTGGCAGAGAATTAGACAGAGATGACAACAAAAAGGAGGTCTGATGATCTACTGTACGATCATTGTGCAGACTGGACGCTTTACAAAAATGCTTTGCTGGATTCTTTAGAAATCACATCTACAAATAACATTCAAATGAAACTGCTGTCTTTGCTAAACATGATGAAAAATAATGCCACCGTGATTAACTTATGTAGACTTATGTAAATTAAAGTAAACGCACACGTAGGGACACACACACACACACACACACACACACACACACACACACACACCCCCCCCCTGGCTAAAGCTTGATAGATCAATAGAGTTGCATTAACTCAGAGGGCTGTTTGACAGCTGTATGTGTGTTTTAGGCAGCAGTAGAATCAATAGTGAACACTGTCCTTTCAACAGACAGTATCATCTTTATCTGCTCCCTCCATCATACATGATGACGGGACTGCCCCATATATACTATGGCCGGGACGATGCGGCTATCTCCTGATTCGATACTATCGCGATACTTGGATGCCAATTCCATATTTTTTTATTAAATATATTTTTTTCCCCCTTTTAATTTTTTTAAACTTTTCCTCTACTTCCCCCCTAGCTCCCCTCAGCTCCCTCTTCAATCCTCCCCTTCCCCCTTTTTTTTTTTTTTTTTTTTTTATATTTTTTTTTTTTTTTTTTTTTTTAGTTTTTATCTTTTACCCTTTAAAATTTAAAGTTGTTGTTGGCGTTAAGCTTATTTTTTTTATTTTAATATTTTTTTTTTTCTTTTCTTTTTTATTTTTTTTTTTTATCTTTGTTTTTTTTTCTTTCTTTTCTTTTTTTTTAATACAAAATTTTTTTTTTTTTTTTTTTTTTTTTTTTTTTTTTTTTTTTTTTTTTTTTTTTATCAGGGAAGGGGGTTTTTCCCATCCTTTTTTTTTTTTTTTTTTTTTTATAAAAAATAATAAAAACTTTCTATATAATAACACCTCTCACTTTCATTTTTTTTTTTTTTTTCAACCCACCCCCCCCACACCCCCCTTACCCTTTTTTTTTTTATTGGGAGATAGATAGATATAGATAAGGAAAGGATAGATGGGGAGATGGTTTTTTTTTTTTGTATGTTTATTTTTTTTCCTTCGACATATTTGGTTCACGAAGCCCCCCCCCCCCCCCTCCATCTTCCCCCCCCCCCCCCCCCCCCCCCCCCCCCTCAGGTATTCGAGGTCAGAATCCCCTTCTGTTGCACATCATCAGCACATTATCCCTGTGATCTGGAGCACTGGTCCATCAGTAATCACATTGAGCTCACTGGTCTGAAAGAGTCACCACAATCACATGAGCGGAGGACATCTGACTGCTAACTAAAACCCAGAACCACAGAGGGGAGGGGTAGAGGACAACAAAGAGGAGGACGAGTGTTAAATAAAGACAGACAGAGAAGGAAGGACGTCAAAACAGATAACATAGACCTTGTGTATTATTTACCACTCCGGTTCAATAGACAACAGTTTGCATATTAACTCTCTGAATGGACGTAGTTTGATATCTGCCAACCTTGACCTCAACCAGACTTTTTTTTTTTAAAAAAGGGAGGATTTCAAAACCAACCCTCCCACTGAAAATTTAGAGTTTCAGAGACTTTGTTTCCTGCATTCTGGTGACATGAAAAGGAAACAAAACTGAATAATAAGAATTTCCCCCCTGTGGGACTAATAAAGGAATATCTTATCTTATCTTATCTTAATTTGCCTCTCAGGTGTGAACGTGGTGTGTGAATCCTGGTAGGAACTAATATTCTTCAGTTTTTTTTTTATTTTTATATTAATAATTTTCTCCTTCTTGAGTATTTCTCTCTCTAGTTCTCTCGAGTTTTCTCCTTCTTTAACTCAATGAAGGTCCTTTCAGACACAATGTGACAACGCCACCACAGCGCTCTGAAACCCGTTATTTCTAATGATTTGCACCACACCATGATTGTTTTTCGCAGCACTGTTTATTGCCTAAACCTAAAGAAGTTGTAGTTTTATTGACTAAACTTAAAGAAGTTGTAGTTTTGTTGCCTAAACCCTAAAGAAGTTGTAGTTTTGACTAAACTTAAAGAAGTTGTAGTTTTATTGACTAAACCTAAAGAAGTTGTAGTTTTATTGACTAAACCTAAAGAAGTTGTATTTTTGTTGCCTAAACCCTAAAGAAGTTGTAGTTTTGACTAAACCTAAAGAAGTTGTAGTTTTGTTGCTAAAACCTAAAGAAGTTGTAGTTTTATTGTCTAAACCTAAAGAAGAAGAAGAAGCTTTTTTTGTTTGTGTTCAAAACATGACATTTCATTCAGTTTTACATGTTTGAGCATGTTGCCTTTAAGTTTCATGTTTACTTTAACAGTGTAGTAGGTGTAGTAGGCCCTTAATGACCCACATTATGGTGCTTATAATGACTTATAATGCCTAATTCATGGTCTGATAACAGTCGAATAAGATGGCAAAACCAGTCTTACCCGTGTGAGGTCCATGCCAAGTTTGAGCTGGGACAGGAGGTGAAGCATGATGCTTCGTTGGTCATCCAGAACTCCCAGGTCCTCCTCCTCATGGTCCTCTGTGTCTGTGGTCTCGTCGCTAGGATCCAGGGTTTCTGGGCTGCTGGTTTGACTCTGCTGCTGTCCCTGCTGGTGGAGACACAAATAACTATTGATGAAGCCAGCTTGTTTTGCCAGTAGTCTTGCATAGCCAGACCTACGAATCTCCACAGCGCTGTGGCAGTGCTAAAGAAAGGTCTGGCTCCGGCTTTGCTGTTCCACTCGCAGATACTGTCCTGTGCACTCGCGCAGGCCTGTTTTATTTTATGTGTGCCAGTTTTGAGGCTAATTAAATGTCAAAAAACGACAGCATTGAATTTGACTTTCGACTCAAAAGACATCCTTTCTCTGGCCTTTTAAGCAGAAATACAGTCACTCACAGGCAGAGTTTCAGTTTATGTGAATGAGTAAGTTTGTAAGTTACAATCCAATAATGATGATCGTACCAGCCTCTTTGTGATTCTGTCTTACAGCTGGGATTCATTCTGGTGAACAAAATATATTTGAATTTGAACACATAAACTGAGACCTAAACAACAAACAGCTCCAACATGACAGCTGCTCACTTTACCTTCTTTGTTTAGGTCATGGACATGTTGTGAAATTCAGCTCAGAATATATATATATATATATATATATATATATATATATATATATATATATATATATATATATATATATATATATATATATATATATAAGAGAGAGAGAGAGAGAGAGAGAGAGAGATAGCTACTGTTAGCAGTTCATCACTAACCATAACTACTTGTTCACGACCTCACATACCCTTTGGCATTACTGACAGCTGGTCTACAAGAGTGATCATTCATTCATTTATTCATCACTCATGTGATGTGATTCCTGGCTACAGCAATGGACGGTTACTGATGAAGCCAAACAGAGAGGGGTTTGTTCGTCAGGGGCGGATCTAGAAAAGTATGACACTCAAAGAAGGGGGACACATTTGTTAAAGGGGTAAAGTTGTGTTACACGTAAGGGATAATACAGCAAGTTGGTCATTATTGGGAAATAAATCCCAGCGGGTGTCTTGCATCGTCCAGAAGCGGTTTATTTCACAACAATGACCAGCTTGTTGAACATTATCTTGCTTAGTACATGGCTACTTACTGAAGAAATCAATAATTTGACCCAAAAATGGTCCTCCAGAGTCCAACATCAGAACTACACCAGACTGTAGAACACCATGATTGACCAATCAGAGCTGAGTATTCAACAAAGCTGTGCAATAACCACATTTAAAGCCCTGCTTTTATTCAGTAATAAACTGTGCATTACTAAGAGTTCATTTGTTTGTTCAGAATGAAAATGCCAAATGCTCTAGACTTTTAGAAGTGTCGCTTTCTTTTCCAAAGTAGATTTCAATGGATCGTTGGAACTTTTCATTTATTGTTAATAAATTATCACATTTGTTTGCACACTTCTGGACCCTCAACGGGGGAACATAACAAGGTGCTACATGTGAGGTTTTGAGCATTAATGCAGCAACAAACAACTACTGTCTATGTAAATATATAGAGGAGTAATGTCTACCTGAGCAGAGAATGAAGTCTCTCCCTCTGTGTGTCGTAATCAGGGTGTCGCTGTGCTTTGTTTTGGTAGCCAGACCCACCGGTGTGCATGTTAGTGCATGTAAGTCCCCCCATTGAAACTGCTGGCATTCTCCTTTCTAAAGAGAGTGTGACCCACTGATGTATAAAGAGACCTGGATACAGCATTGGAAGCTCCTGTTCATTCCTATGACAACTGTTCAGCAGCACATGAAGCTAAAATGGCTCAACTGCCGAGTGACAAAGTATCCAGATCATCTGGTGATCTTTCGTATCGATTAGGCTCGTAGAGCAGGCGCAGTAGCATTTCCTTTAATTACTTTATTTATTATAAGGGGGATTTTGGTGTGGGTAACATACAGTATTACCAAGCAACAGTGATTTAAAAAACAAATTGTGATCCTCTCTCAAGGTTCCCTGGTGGAGAGGAGGTCGGGTTGCTCTGGCTCTATCTGTTTGGAGATGCTGGGAAACTGATTGACCTCCTGGATCCACTTTCCCACACAATTATGAAAATTATGAAAAGTGTTTTTTCCTGATCCGATGAGAGCGTCGTACTGTAAAGGACAGAGGATGTCGTATCCTATACGGTTTGTAAAGCTCCCTGATGCAAATTAGTGATTTGTGATTTTGGGCTTTACAAATAAAACTGACTTGCAGCGAAAAGCCGTCGGTTTCAGAGGTCAGTTGTGGCGTTATCACATTGTGTCTGAAAAGTTCTTCATTGGGTAAGAGAAGGAGAGACCAATGGACAGAACGAAGAGAAATTAATACTCAAGCTGGAGCAAAAATAAATAAAAACAGGTGAATTGAAATCCTCCCTTTTTTAATGTCTCATGGTTAGAAAGTATGTGTGACACACCATAAATCTTTGTCACTTGAACATAAACAGAATATTGTTTTAGTGCTGAAATGACTGATACTGTCATTTTTCTTCCTGACACTCTGACATTGGGTAAGACAACAAACAAGTGGAGTTAGCTGTCAGACTGTCCCTTTAAGCCTGAGAATCTAAAACAGGAGTACATTTCTATTAAATAATTCATCAACAGTCGGGTTTATTCTGACGTTATGTAAGGAGACTGTGCAGCATGAAAGATGGGCACTGTGTCAACCTCGCATTTTCTTATCAGTGTGTCCAGTTCCTTTCCGGCGCTGAGCTCCAGGAAGTTTGTTAAAAGTTGTAAATGGATGGTCTGTTTCAACCGCTTACCCACACACACAGTCTTGACTATAGGTACACGTCTACAAATTTGATATAATTTCTATCTAACTTAAAAAAAAAAAAAAATCAACATTTCTATTCTGCCCCTTATCTTGTAACATCTCTATGCTTTGCCCAAATGCATCCACAGATTGGCACATCTCTTTTTGAGCTTCTTGTGAGGCTCACATGAACTGTCACTTCCTGTCGTATTTCCGTAACGAAAAATAACTGGAAACTTTCACAAAACACTCTGAGAATCACCTTCCACCAGCTTATAAATACTTAACGTAGTTTCGCAGTCTTTGTTGTAGCTGCTCTTCCTTTTCCATCATATTCCGCCTAAATCTGCACAGCTCGTGACTTTGCAGTGACTCATCATGTTCTCCGTTGAGCGTAGCGAAGCAAAGACAGTGAAATGTTAACCTGCACTTGACCCACATGTGGTCAGTTTGACCACTTTCACCGCTTTCTTCACAGTCACTGGATAAACGCCAGATTTTAGAGAAGTGTCTGTCCTGCAGTGTTTTCACTTTTGAAAAATAGAGCCAGTGAAAATGTGGGGCATTGTCTCAGTGTGTAGGACGTGGGACAAGGGATAAAAATGCTGTGTAGTCCCTCGTAAAGTGGAACACCTGGTACTATACACACACTCAGATGCACAAACCTACAGTGCCAACTTTTATGGATAAGCAACTATTTTTCATCCACTACCTGGGTCAACACTGTCGTAGTACGACTTAATGATGACACACACACACACACACACACACACACACACACACACACACACACACACACACAAGTAGTGATTTCTCACTCACGTTGTTGGGCTGGCATGCAACCACTGCTGACTGGTTGGGAGTCCTGCTGGATTTCATGTCCACCATCCAGAGAGAGAGAGACAGTCAGAGACCCTGGCTGATGTCCCAGCACTGATATTACCACAGCAAGTGACAGAGAGAGCTGAGGGGAGGGTGAGGAGAGGCTGAGAGACATGAACGGTGAAGAAAAGTGAGGTGAGACGACAAGAAGAGGAGAAAGGAAGAAAGGGGAGATGGACGGAAAGAGAGAAAGCAGCTGCCTGCTGCACTTTTGATAGGCAGCTTAACAGTGATGCTGACAATCCTCTCTATCCCCATCGACCTCCCTCTTTACATAAGTCCCGCCCCCTGCACATACACACTGTGTTACATCACAACCCGTCCTCCTCTAATGCCTCCTCCTCCTCCTCTTCTCACCATTACCCTCTTCCCTTTCTTGCCTGTTTCACTTATTTGCTTTTATGTCCTCATCCCGATGTCCCATCCCCCTCCTCCTCCTATACCTCCATCCACCCCTGGCTACACGATACTGTGGTACAGTCTGTGTAATTACCACTATGGAAGCCACTGTGGGCTGAGAGCTGGCTGAGTGCAGCTGCTCCCTGTGTCCTTATTGTCAACTCTGCAACAGTGCACATGACAGGTTTGAAAGGCCAGCTCTGTTATGCACTTCTTTGAAAAAGAAAAAGAACGAAAGAAAAAGAAACCTTATTGAAACCAGGGATGGTTAAAAACGACTTGGGTATAGTTTTGTTACATGACATGGATTTGAACAAGGTGACGTCATGAATCTTTGAGACCATAAGCATATAGTTATGTTTTTCACACTTTCAAATTTAATCTACGCAGCTGTCAGCAGTTCAGTTCGCTTGATGCTGACTGTTTAACGCCTCTGAACACAGGTTGTCAGTGCAGCAGTTAAGCATAACAATTGTGCATTTTGCGATAAAAGCAACACATTTGGCACAGATGTAGGGTTAGGGCTTATATGTTAGGAAAAGATATAGATATTGGGGCGTTGCAAATTTGGTCCCTGAGGGCCATGGCAGCCGTTTTTCCAAATAGGTGCCCATTATTCCTAAATGCTGCAGAAAACTGATTTTTAGGACTCTTGATGATTTCCAAAGTGTGTCAAAGTTGATTAACTTTCCATCTATGCATTTCTGTTTTTGTTAGCTGTACAATCACCAGAGATATTTTTTGGTATGCAATGGCAGTTTTTTGTATTTTTTGTTGGTTTTGAAAGCAATGTATTTGGCTGTAAAACATAGAAAACGGTGGTCAGTTTACGGCATGATACAAGAACTGAGGTGGCAGGTTGGTGGAAAATGGCCAAATTTGCAGTGCCCCAATATCTATATCTTCTTCATAACATAAATGTACATCTGTACAAAATGTGGTGCTTTTATTGCAAAATGAACAATTGTTATGGATATTTCAGGTTAGTTGCCCCACTATGTCAGTCCTGCTGTGTGCTTAGTTCAGTTAGCTGTATTAAATTCCAGTTACAACTTCCAGATGGACCGTCCATTGCTGTCAGACCTTCACCTGGTCTCTCCATCCTGGCCAGATCAGAGTCATCTGAGCTCCACATTTTATTTATAATAACCTGTGGCTGTGGCGAGCAATATTGAGGCACTTGTACTAATACCTTTTCTTCTATTTTACGCTTCTGCTTTGCTACAATTAGGTATCAAACATTGTAGTTTTTGTTCTAGCTACCAGCTAGTATGAAACCAAGACACACTGTAAGTGCAGAGTGTGTTTATTAGTGAGTATATATGAATGTCCCTCCTCCTAATCCTTCTCATACCCCATGACTGGTCTTTATTCCCAGCGGGCTGATCAGCTGCATACCAAACACATGACTATTTTCCTACTATTTTTTTTTTTAGCCTTTATTGCGCAGTGGAGAGATCACACAAGAAATTTGAAGATAGACAGAAGACGCATTCAATCACAAGGTTACATGATGTCACCTTTACATGTCACCTAAAGGGGCACATTGATCGATGTAGACCTGAGCAGTGAGGTGAGTGGGATGATGGAGGAAACATGAGAGACTTCGGTTCAACTCCATCCTAATCTCTTGATAATCCTCCTCCTCCCATCAGATGGATGCAGGTTGAACTATTAATTCCATGTTCACTGTCATGGCAACCAGCAGCTTATAAGATCAACGGACTTCTTCTGCAGATCAGCACCTTGTCATGATGGAAAAATCAGGAGTTTTGATATTATTCTGATAATAAATGTACTTTTCTGTGTTTATAGACGCTTAAATATGTGTAAATTGTTTATGCTGGCTCGTGAGGATGAATGTAAAAGTGTCTATTGCGCATGTGTGCACGTAGCTGTTTCAATGCATTTTTAGGGACTCGTTATTTACCTTTTTTTTTTATATAGTGACCCTCCCGGGAGCTATTCATATTTTTCCTTGAGCCTCCCCAGGTGACAGGGAAAATGCATGATCCTCCCTCCACCATAAGTAAATATATTTATATTATATTTATATTCACACTAAAGGGAGGGAGTATTGGAGAAAATTGCCAACCATTACGTTTAACCCTCTGAGAGCATGTCATAGATGCAGCACTGTGTATCAAGTTGTTCTAGTTAAATCAAATCAAATCAAATCAAATAAATCAGAAATAAACACAAATTAATTCATTCATTCATTATAAGGGATTGTAAAAGTGTATAGGGGTTTAGAACATTATGATAGAAGTATATGATGTCCATCCCCATGCTCTATTATGTCTCATAAGTTGTTGCAGCAGTTTTTTGGGTTGATACCATTTGTTACACAGAACTGGTGCTAAATTTAACCATTTTTTACCACTCAAGAATTGATTGATTGAGACAATTATCCCTCCAAAATACCACATTAAGATACCAAGACCTTGAGGAACACTAAGGAAAAAGTCATGCTGTGATTTGGTATCTATATAACCTGCTAAAGCCTCTAAAAGACAGGAAAGTCAGTCGAGATCACCCCTGGCACCCGCGGATCTCGGAGTCAAACACATTTCCAGTGGGTAATTTTCATGGACAGGATCTCAAAGGGAGGACGGTGTCCGGTTTAGAGACCCCAGAATTGCGTCTCTGCTCTTTGCAGATGATGTGGTTCTATTGGCGTCATCAAACCGTGACCTTCAGCGCACTCTGGGACTGTTCGCAGTCAAGCGTGAAGCAGTCGGGATGAGAGTCAGTACCCCTGAGTCTGAGGCCATGGTGGATTGCTCCTGTCAGGTTGGGAGTGACTTTTTACACTAAGAAAGAGGGTTTAAGTATCTCAGGGTCTTATTTTTGAGGGTAAAATGGAGCAGGAGATGGACAGGCAGTTTGATACGGCATCTGCAGTAATGTGAGTGTTGTTCCAGGCCACTGTGGTGAAGAGAGAGCTGAGCTGGAAGGCAAAGCTCTGGACTTACCGGTCCATCTATGTTCCAACCCTAACCTGTGGTCGTGAGCTTTGGGTCGTGACCAAAAGAATGAAATTGTGGATATAAGTAGCCGAAATGAGTTTCCTTCATAGGGTGGCTGGGCTCAGCCTTAGAGATAGGGTGAGGAGCTCAGACATCCATAGGGCGCTCGGAGTGGTAACTGAGTAGTTCGCTGGTCTGGTAACTGGTAATGATGCCAATATCTTCACTCTAACTTTAAAACTGAGCCTAATACAACCTAAAAATCGCGACATGCATTAATGCGTTAAAGAAATTAGTGGCATTAAAACCACTTTATCTTAATGTGTTATTATCGCGTTAACGTTGACAGCCCTAGTTTTTATTAATGAATGAATAAATCTGTTTGTTGGTATGTTACATGTTGACGAGGGTGTGCAGAGAATGAACCTCCCAGCAGAATAAAGCAGGAATCTGTTCAAAGATCTTTCCTCCTGAATAATTAATGAGTGGGCGGTCTTCAGAGAAGAGTAATGAGAGCACATGAAGACAGAAAAGAGACCAATAACACATGTAGTAACTGGAGGAGGACAAGAGAGCAGCTTATTGAACGAGTATAGCAGGAAGGGTGAGCTCGTCACAAGTTTCCTGACTGCAGACTAGAGTAGAGTGGTAGTAAAGGGCCATAGCTGTGTGCCAGTTCCACAATACACACTACAGTGTTTTTAAGGTATGCAGAACATCCTGGAAAGCAGTATCGATACCAAAGAATATATATTGATAAGAAGTGAAAGCCAATTGGTCTTTCTATTGCAACATCAGCATCCAGCAGCAGAGCAAAGCTTCTGCCATTTTGGATTGAAAGAGACTACCGGATGCCAGTAAATCGTCTGCCTACAAAGCGGCATACAAAAGTAAAACTAAATTATATCTATTCTATTTAATATATTTAATGTCTCTACTATTAAGGGCCTGTGTTGAACAATAAACATATTATAAATATGCACACTATTTACTTACTTATTTATTGAACTTTTTGCCAAGCTGCTTCCCAGAGGAACATAAAGTGAGCGTTGAATGTAAATGGAAGTTAGAAAAATCAAGCACACAGTTTTCGAATCTCAAACTTTTTCATGTCAAGGATCCAAAATGGAGTCCAATAGACCACAGACCGCGGATGTATAAGAGGATGTCTCCTGTGCTTTTGTACTTGTACTTGCACACTTCACTGTGCTCATATATGCTCAAACCACAGACAACAGTGGTCCAACACTGGATAGTAGAGGTCAGTGCATTGGCAGCCCTTTGTGTTCGAACCATACCCAAAAGCTTCATTAAGTAAACTATGAAGATATTGTTGTCAGCGAGTGCTGGGGAACAAGCTTCCTCTAACTGTCACACTCCACCGCCTGCTGACACACACATCTGCTGCACCAACACCTACACGTCATTAAAGAAGCTTTGATTTCCCCGCTGAGAGGCCGTCAGCGTCGCCCCGATGTTTCCTCTCCACTGACAATACTGTGTTTGCAGTCTGTTGTGCAAGAGTGGCTTCTCTGGCCAGCACAGTGAAACCGAGTCTGCCATGTGTCACATCACAGAGCTGTGGTTCTGAACACGTCAACATTATCCTGCTGATGTACGTTGATTAAAATTGCTCATCTTGTCTGCACTGCACCAGTTTTAATATACTGATAAATGGCTAAAACTGATTATTGGACATAGGGTGTTTTCACATCTAGTCCATTTTAAACTCCTCTTAAAGTGGATTATTGTCTAAGTCCATTCCCTATGGAAGCAGCCATGCAATGCATTCTGGTAGCATAGCGGCGATATTTGAGTGATGGGATGTCACGTTGGCTGCTCTTCATTTGTATAAAGTTGAGGCCCTGGCGACTTTATGTAAATCAGGGTCGTCTGACAAGACTCGCCGTCTCACCCAAGAAACTTTTAACCTGACTGTTGTGGATCTAAAATAAAGACAGATTCAGCAACTGCACGGCTTATTTCAAACAAAATGTTTTCAGAAACACATTTCGGTGAACTATTTTCATAAAATAAGAAAAGAAAGTTTACAAACGAGCCACCATGTTGGTTCCAGTTTGATCGCTGGGAGCAGAAGCCCATTTGGGGAAAGCGTTCGTCCAATCACGTGACCATGAAGCATCCAATGCTGAGAAGTGACTCGCGATAAAAAACACCCCCGTAGACACAAAGCATTTGGCATTCTCTGTCTTTCAAATATTTATTCTCCTCTAGATCAACTTTTCTCCTTTAATGATATGACTTCTGAGTCAGCACACATGTAGGCATGATTTACTCTTCCCTTCTTTTTGCTGTCTTTTGTTTGGGGAAGTTACCTCCTTAAATGGCACCAATTCACATCAACGAGACATTGATTTTAATACATTTATAGCCTCCTGGACTTTAATAGCTCATACCTCACATATATGTTCTCTGAGAGGTTGTGGTATTTTGGGTACACTTCAATATTGGATATAATATTCTCTCTTCCGTCTTGCTGTGCCTGGAGATTTTGCAATAATAAAAAGTAGCAGAGAAGAATGTGGCTGATAGAAAAGTTGATCTGCAGGAGAATAAATAAACTCAGAAAAAAAAGTTTAGAAATTTGTGTTTGGTGGATTATTTCTCTGTTGTTACTAATTGGCATTGTATTTTATATGGTTGGAAAACCTGTTTATTTACCTTCACAATGATGTTCAACTTGTGAGGATCATGTATTTGTGGGATGAGCAGCACAGCCAAAAGTCTCTGCCAATGCTAAACAGTGTTTACTCCTGTTGGTGTTGACTCTTGTTTTGAGCTCCAATTGCTGATAATCAGGCTCCACAAGACCAGACCACAGGATCACAACTGATCCGTGTCATTCTGAAATGTCAGCTTTTTCAAAACCAACATGGCTCAGTTCAAAAAATTTGTTTCAAAACAAAACTCCTCATCTGTTCTCTGACATGATTTTGACATCAGATAACCAATCAGTGCTGCTTATCAAGTATCTGAGAGCTTAAAACAAGAGTCAAAACCAACAGGAGAATACACTGTTAAGCAATTTTGGCTAATTTCACGTGGGCGCTACCAATATAATCAGCTGTGCTGCTCATCTCACAAATGCATGATCCTCACAAGTTGAACATCATTGTGAAGGTAAATAAACAGGCTTTCCAACAATGTAAAATACAATGACAATAAGCACTGTAGCAACAGAGAAATAATCCACAAACACAAATTTCCAGACTTTTTTTCAGAGTTTGTTTGAAAGCAATACAGTGTTACTGCATTATATTTCATTATATTTTCAATTTTTGCCTGGTGCCTGAATTTTGTGTTTTCCTTTACATAGATAGACATTTCCACCATAGGTTGATGCAAAAAAATTCACTAGAATGCAGAAAATTGTTTGACGCTTACACACACACACACTTAACATGTGATCTACTGTATATAATAGGAGGATCTGACAGAGCATACAGAACTGTCATGATCATGCACAGGCTTATGACATGTGGCGCCCCCTGGTGTTGGGAAAAAATCCTGTATCAGAGATGAAATGATTCTAAAACACACACACACACACACACACACACACACACACACACACACACACACACACACACAGTATAATGTTTTGCTGTATTTTCTGTCATCCAGTCACTTCGCTGTGGGTGTGCAGGTGGTCTGACAGCAGATGGTTTACCCCTCTGTCTCATCATGTGTGGGTCTACTTTCTGGGTGTAATATAGCGCTGTCCTCTTTCCTTCTAAGTGATATTTACTGCCCACCTAATGGTGGTGGCAGCGCTCTGTACAGCTGTTCTTTACTGCCCTCGTCCTCCACACAAGGGAGTCACAGAGACAGAGAGACCAAGAGCTGAATGAGTGGATCACTGGTTTATGACTTTTAGATATAGGTCAGGTTTCACTTATATCTGTAGGGTATATAATGGATGTTCATGGCCCTGCATTTGTGTTCTACTCAGGTACAGCAATAGAGGCTGGTCTATGTAGAGGAAGTTACTCCTCTATTTTTGAGATTCAAGAGGGAGATCAAAATACAATTGGTTGAAATGAATCATTACCAAATCTCAGTATCATTTAGAAAATATTTTTTCTCTTCTTGGAAAGTGTGTTTTACAAATTTAGGACCTAATGATTTAAATAAGGAGTGTTCATACTGGGGAGTTGTTTCACCTCATAAAAAAATTATCCTCTGAGTCTTTCTCAATAAGAGACTATGGGAAAGTCTTTTGAAGTTGTAGTACCGGCATTTGGCCACTATGAACATTGGGATCAATGACCGGCACCCGTCCTGGTTTGGTTCAGAGGAGGACGGCAGGTTCTCATCCTCCCTTTCGGCAGGACGTCTAATATCAGTTCAATGCATTTTATTGTTTTCATGTTTATCTGCGATTGGCCAAAACATGTAAAATGATGCTCGGCTTGTTACCAATCAACAACCAGCAGAATATAAGCTTGACATCACGTTGGTCCAGTGAGTCTATCACTGTATTGTATGTGATGAAGTGGCAGTAAAGTATCATACAGACGCATATTAGCAATGAAATTAAAACGTGCAAATTGTGAACTACTCAGGTCTCATGATGACACCGGAGCTAACTCGAGCTCTAGAAAAAAGCTCAAGAAAAAGAGAAAGTGTATGGAGCCCCCTTTGACCCAGAGGAGAAAACTGTATTAACTCGTTCCTTCAAGTTAGTAACTTGTTTCCTCAAGTTAAAAATTCAAGGGAACTTCATAGTGCACTTCCTGACAGTCCACACATTGCTGATGATGCTGCTGATGGGGAAGTTAAGTAAAGTTGGAAAGATAAAAAATAAAAATTATGCAAAATCACATTTTTCCATAGTAAGGATTGTAGTAAAACAAACAGGATACCACTGATGTGTGAAGTGATTTTGGTATCGCTATACTGTATGACAGTGAAGTTATTGAATATTTTTGTGGCAACTCTTTTCGGCGTTGCACTTTGTAGACGGTCCCTGACCACTCATCTCACAGCCGGCTGCACATAGAGACCAATGTGATGTGTCCAGTTCGGAGGACGGCTCATTCTGATAAAATGAGGTTGTAGCTCGTTGTCTACCTCACTACGGTTAGAAAGAGATGACGTTTGTGTTTTAACAATGTTTCGTTTATGAGTTATTGATCTGGGAAGTTTGAATCTGTGAATACCTTCCCAACTTCACTGAACTTCCCCCTGGAGACATCAGCAAAGCGTGCACTGTCAGGAAGCGCATGAAGTAACTCATTTTCTCAAATTACTAACTCGAGGGAACAATTTAATAACGTTTTCTCCTCAGGGCCTTGGGGGGGCTCCGTAAAAGTGGACCTTGTGATTAGGTTTTTAAAATCTAATTTCCACGGTCAAGAATGAGCTTTCATCGTCACATGGTGTATAAATGTATCAGTAGGATGGCACCGAATCTAAGTTGCTCAGAAAATGAAGAAGGCCTGGCTGCATGTGGTGTCAATCAGAGATGACGAGGGAGGTCATGAGAAATGAACCAGCTGTCACTCTGCTGAGACTGTGGCAACACACAAAGGACCGTGAGAAATTTACTGGATGGACTGTTAAAACTGTGATGCAAAGTGTGACACATTTAGGTCTGGACAAAGAAAACAACCTAGCAGCCAGTAAAGTACCAGTATGTATTTATTTGTATTAACAGTCTTGCTGTATCTATGCTTGCTGTATTTACAGTTCTGGTCAGTCTGTTTCTACTCTTCACTCGCAATTCGTCAAATACAGTCGCTTGGTCAGTGGCCCTCGGGGTCTGACACCAACACACCTCTTCGTTTGTGGACTGTCGTTTTGAAGCCTCGAAACATTTTGGTTATTTGCAACCAGAAGTGAAACACACTGTGAAAGGGTTAAAGGCAAAAACATAGACAACTTCCAGATCGGACAACGCCATGGCAGCGACCTGCCAATCACAAGGTAGCCCCGCCCTAAAGCATACCCTGCTTTATGCTCTACTTGACTCTAAATGGGACCATAGTTTATTTTCTCTTAGACTTCTCTCCAATCAGACAACCAGAGGAGTCTCCCCCTGCTGGCTATTAGAGAGAATGCAGTTGTAATTGGCTGCAGTATTGGCTTCACTCTACAGACCCGGAAGTCGTCGCCTGGGTGCACCATATTTTTCTTGCAAACCAATCAGAGCAGACAGGCTGTATCTGAAACCTAATACTATACCAGTGGTACAACCTCATACAATACTAGCAGTGTGTACAAGCAAAATCTACCGTATGCTAAAATACCTGGATGTCATACTGATTTGGGAGAAATCTCCAGTCTGCATTGTAGTATATTTTAGAGAAGCAGTGACAAATGCTTTAGTAATGTAAGCAATATAAAAGTAGCTGAAAGTAGTGTATTCAAATGTTATCCACCCAGTAAAATTCATTTAGCTTAGACCTGTTTCTGTCAGCATGTCCAGAAACTGATAGTACACGGTCTTGTCTTGATCATATGCTCATTTCTGTCATCTGTATTTAATCATACCAGTTATCACTATAGGATGAAAATGTTGCATGCTATAGAATCTAATGAGGAAAAGGATTATGTGTGCTCGGTTTGAACTGTTGCTTAGTAACCTGCCTGTGCAGACTGTGAGACTCCCGCCACCAACAGGTTTGATCAACAATCAGTGAAGAGGAGAGACTTCAGAAGTGTAGAAAATGTATAAAAAAACAGTGTAATTTCGTTTCTGTTTCCATCTGTTTCTGGAACAGCCTCAATTTATTGTCTGTAGGCTAGTGACAATAAACTTGCCTACTTGCATCAGATTTGGATCTCCAGTGCTATTATTTGGTCTCTGAGTGATATTCTTTTCAGTCTCTAGAGTTTATTTTAGACTATTTGGCCCTGGTCTTTAATAATCTGACACCTTGCCTCCCACATATCCCACAATGCAAATGCAATACATACTGAGTGTTAGATAGTGTCTCATACCTGCCATCGTCCTGATGAGCTCACCTGTGCTGTTTGGAGACAACCAGACACAGGTGAGCTCAATCTGCAGTCAGTGGTCTTTGAAGAACATTTCTCTGTTTGCTGGACCAGCCGGACCTGTTCCCCTGTTTCATCCAGTGTGTCTAAAATCCACCATTTGATGATGTTAAAGGAGAAGTTCATCTAGACTGAAGTCCTTTCTTGGTGGGATAACCTGGCTGTCTGTCCCTGACTCTGGTTACTTCATGTCCAATACTTGAGTGTCCCTGGACTCACCTAAACACTGAGCTGAATATGTTTTTAAACAATAAAGCATGCAAACAACAAAATACAAGTATGAACCTGAAAACATACATGCCAGCCTTGAAACTTTAAAAAAAGGGAGGATTTCATCCCTCAGAAAAATGTGAGTTTCAGAGACTTTTACCTGCATTCAGGCAACTCTAAAAGAATAAAAATAAATAGAGTGCAACAGCATTTTTAATCTACAATACTTTAAATCTGACTTTTAATCCTCAGGAAAGAATACTGAATAATTCGTCCCTCTGGCATGAACTGAATCTCTGGTATGAACTAATGTTCATTACTTTGTTTTCATTCATTCATTTTTTTCTTTCTCTTAGTTCTCTCCATTTCTCTCTCCGTCTTTCACTCACTGAAGGTCCGTTCAGACACAATGTGACAACAGCACCACTGTCATCTGAAACCCGCTTACGCCATGACAGCTTTCACCATGACAGCTTTTCACCGCACTGAGAAAATATCAACTTTGGGCGCTGCGCGTTGTGATGTGCGGTGAGCGCAGCTCCAACTGCATTGTGTCGAGCATCTCTCTTATGCCAGTAAACCTTAGGTGTAGCTGTATTGTCATCTGAGTGGAAACAGTAGAGCTTATAGATGCCGTACAGCACCAGAAACACATTGAGATAACAAAAAGACAAAAATAAAGCTGTGGACATTTGTCATAAAGTGTAAAATAAAATAGAAGAGAGTGTAAAAGAATGTAAAATTGGGAAAGTTGGCAAGTGTAGCGGCAAAGAGCCACATCTGTTTGTATGGTGCTTTTCAAATCATCGACAAGAATTGGCGTTTTGGATGTCCTTAAGGAAGTCACTGGACCTAAGTATTTGGAGGTTTTCTTTGATAAACTGTCAGCTTTGTACCATGCCTCACCCCCAAAACCAGAGAGTGTTGGTTCAGTGTGCACAGTGTCAGCGTCACAGCTGTTTGGCAGAGCTCCAGAGTGCTTCAAATGCACTTTTACTGGTACTCTGTGAGAAAATCACAGTGCCATTGGGAAGAGCTCTATATTGCAGGCCACATTGTGAAGTGTTACTGAGGCCTGTGTCCCTCTCTGATGTCTGTCTGTCTGTCTGTATCAATGTTCGCTAACTGTGCTATCTACAAGAAACTCAGTTTGGCCTCATGTGGTGTCGAGAAAGGATATCTGAGAGTTTTACCCCTGTGAGCAACTATAAAATATGCTATATTTGTGTTATAAAAGTTGCACTAAAACCTGAGTACGAGTTGTTACTAACTGAATTGGAAGACTCACCTGTTGCAGCCATTTACCTGTTATCAGTTCTTGTGACATTATGTCAATGATAAATTACTGAAAATATTAAATAAAATGAATGATTATGATGATTTTGGGGTAAATATTGGAGTAATTTGATAATAATTCCAAAGACATTTCAAATAGGTTACTTGCAAATTACCATGAAATTTGCAGACTTGTAAAATGAAGTGTTACCAGTTTATTTTATGAAGTAAACTCAAGTAAAGTTCAAGTATATTCCCAAGTATACTTTATGTAATAAGTATACTCATATCAATGTACTAGTATACTTGGAAGTGATACTTCTTGGGACTAAACTGACCCACTTTTTACTTGATAAAAATGGACTTTTTATGTATTTATACTTTAAATGTAAGAGTAGTAAACAGTGAATACACAACTAATCTACATTTGTATTTTGTGCTACAACTATAATTTGAATTATACTACAAATGAACTTATAGGTATAGTGTTATTTTACTAGTGTATACTTGTAGTCCACTTTCTGGTTTCTGAAAGTTCACTTTAAAGTATACAATAAAAATCCAAAGGTATTTAAAAAAAATAACATTTATGTCTTAACGGTTCTGACAGTTGGGTGCAATATTTTGAATATGAGGATTTACACAATGTGCATGTTGATAAACGTGGGTAATACAAACCATTAGAACAGCAATGTAATTTACATAAAGTGCAGATATGTGATGTGAAATTACCATAGCGAACAAGGACATGGATGATAAAGTAATATGGTTTGGATTACCTCAGAAGGGTCCATGTGTGTCGGAGTGGTAGAAGGCCATGTCGAGGTGGAGAGAGGTGTTTGTGTGCCATTTTTCACCTGTTTCTCAGAAAGAGATCTGGAACATCCAGTGAACCCATCTGGAGGGAAAAGAAAACCAACAAGATCACTGTCAAAACAATGAACCCAAAAATATTTCCAAATCTTCTTCAAACAACTCCTCTTGGCAACAATGCAGCAGCAGGACAGCAAAGCTGAGACTATGATTGCTGAGTTACATTTGTCACCTAACCACTGACACAAATATCCTCTCACATCTGAGATCATGCTATTCCTGGAGTCGCACTAGTCGTGGGACAAAAATGTAAACATAGGGTCACTTAAAGGGTTTATTACCTTGGGTGGACAAAATGTGCAAATTTGATGTTTGTCCTAAAGGTTGGAGGCTAAAGGAGGTTAAATAGTGCTACATACTTGTGCTGAATTTTGGTGAGGAAAAACTCAAAGGGGTCCTTTGACCTCTGACCTCCAGATATGTGAATGAAAATGGGTTCTATGGGTACCCACAAGTCTCTCCTTTACAGACATGCCCACTTTATGATAATCATATGCAGTTTGGGTCAAGTCATAGTCAGGTCAGCACACTGACTGAGCTGTTGGGCTGTTGGGCTGCAGTTTGCCATGTTATGATTTGAGCATATTTTGATGCTAAATGTAGTACCTGTGAGGGTTTCTGGACAATATCTGTCAGTCATAAAAACATTGTGTGATTAATTTGGGATATTATGGACAATCGTATGGTTAATAACGATTAAATATTGTAATCGATTGACAGCCCGAGTTCATTGCTTTGCATTTGGATATTTCTTGTGCACGACAAACTTTTCCCTGATACTGGTGCTAAAGGAAAGGTCGGGGATTATCAAAATGTGAGATTCCTCCTCATGGCCTCCAAAAAAGGAAAGTTTGAGGTTCAAAAAAGTAATCAGGAATCATACTTTGGGGATCGTAAACACCCACAACAAAGTTTCTGTCTGTTCTGTCAAGTAGTGACTTATTTCTTTAACCCAGTTGAGCTAGTTTGTAGAGCAGACAAACCAACCCATGGTTCCATGTTTCCACAGCTAGCAATCAAAACATGCTGTCAACTTGCCTGACTGACAAATAAAGCAACAATCAAGGAGGTTCTGATGAGTAAAAGCAGACTTTTGAGCTGACTAGCAAACAGATCATAACCATATGACCCTCGGCTTTGAGCTCAGCTTGGTCACAGCTGCTCATGGCTCCAGTTTACATCACACCCTTCAAACAGCTATAAGGAATCCACATGACTGTATAACTTTGTGTTTTGTGGATTCCATCCAGCCTTTAGCCCACTGACCCAAAACATTTCAGTATCGTTGACCCTGCCAACACATACTTACGAATGCAGAGAGGCAAAGTCCTGTTAACAATACGCCAACAGACAAAGAGTGGAGAACAAAATAAAAACAATATGCCTTGCTAAATTTATAAACTTGCATGCTGGTTATGTTACACAAGCAGAGCAAACAAGAAAAATGAGACTCATTTTCTGTAATTGGGCAAATGTGCTCTCCTGGAGAGGGGCACAGTGCACCACCAGTCTCAGGATATTTTAACAAGCTTCTACACTTCCACATTAATGAGCTCTAAGGTTGTTGACAGATAAATAGGAAGCAAACATACAGCTGATGGAGAAACTTGATGAGGTCATTGAGGCTTCTGTACAAATTTCTTTAAATCTACTTTTCTAGATGGACCTTCAACAGCACAACTCTACATACTGGTGGACGGAAAAGGGGACAAATCAGTGTTCAAGCTTCTTCAGGGTCTTCCTTGTTTTCCAAGCCTAGAAATACTCTAAAGTGGCCGATTTCATTTTGAGCTGAACAACTGTTTTTTTACAGAGGCTGGTTAACGTAAGGCTGTTTTCAAAAAAAGTTCAATAGTTCGAAAACTACTTGAGTGGTAGAACGCCAAGCGCAAGTTGATGGTTTGTTTTCTGCCTTTTCAAATATACAAAATGGTGTCCCATCAAGGCCCATATTGGGTTCTTTTGTTTCAGCTGTTTCAACTATTATCAGGCCATTAAATAGGCATTATCAGTTGCTATAAGCCCCATAGACGTGGGTCAGTAGGGGCCTACTACTTTGTAAATGTGAAACTTAAAAGCAACATGTGACTACAACACTAACATGTTGTAAAATTGAATGACAAATCACTTTTTGAACACAAACAAAACTTCTTTTGGTTAAACAACAAAACTACAACT
>CAMQGK010000568.1:985000-1135000 GCA_947000775.1 Pterois miles | reverse complement strand
ATTTATCCTGCTGGCTTTATGGCTCTCATTAATTTCCCCCCTCTCTCTCTTTACCTTCCATTCAAAGTCTGAAGTCAACCTGCATCTGGTGCTGATAACGCCGGGGTCTCAGCAGCCTCCCAGCCTCCCCTCTAACCCACCTACACACAACCCCACTAGAGAAAAGGAGCAGCTTTCATACACACCCACTGGATAATGCAAATAGAAATAACACTCTGTGCTTCAAATCCACAAAGATGTGCTCACTCAACTAGGAAAACATGCAGTGCAGTATATTAGGAATAGGTTATGCTGCATTTCTTAATGTTTATGGGCTCTATGGCAGGACTGATGTATGTTACAGGAGCAGAAGCACGAGAAGGATCCAGGGTACATTGAAATTATGGATGTCACAAGAAGCGATACTTCCAAGTCAATGCCAAAACTCTGAAAATGTTGCAGTACTCCTTTTTCTACAGTAATCAGGTGCCAGGGCAGGTGCATTAAAATCCGAAAGGAGGCGTCCAGGGGGCGTACCCTGGTGAACAACAAATCTGTGTTGAAATTGGCAGGACGAGGCAGTACAGGTCTGTCTGGAGCTAACAGCTAACGTTTACAGAAGTTGCATTGAGTTGTACTATGATGCATTCAAGATCTGTTAAGTAAAAATGATTATATCGGGTGAAGGTTAATTATAACGTTTTCATGATATGTTTAGATGTAAAAATTTAGTTTTGGGGAGAAATTTCAATAAATACATTTGTATATCAGCAATACACAGTAGATAAGAGAGAGAGATTATGACCTGTTTAGCTTCCTAACACTAGCTAACGCTTTTTTTATCGTGGTATCAAATCGGATATTGAGAATCGTGGAATTTGCCTGGTATTGGTATTGACCTCTACATTTCTGACGTTCCTGACTGAGTACCATATTTCAGTAGCACAGAGTAGGGCTGAATGATTAATTGCATTTGCGATGATATCGCAACATAATAAAACAAGATTTTCTAACCACAAAGGCTGCGATTACACTCGTCACCAGTCACTTGACATGCGAGAGTAGAGGAGTCGGCAGAGGAAGCATCAACTTGGCACGTCAGTTGTGTGGAACTACTTTGGCTTTAAGAAAGAAGACGCTGCGCAGCGTCAGGTATTGTATAAAACCCGCCTTGCTACCGCTGCTACCTCAAGGGGCAACACTACTAACCTGTATCAGCACTTAAAATAACACCACAAAGCCATGTATGATAGCTGCATGGCTAAAATGCCGACCACCAGTGTGGCAAGTAAGCCAAACGCCACCTGACAGGAATCACTGACCGAAATGTTGGAAAACGTAACTCCATATAGAAAAAAAAAAATAATATTTTTTTTTTTTCCCCCTGGGGGGAAATTTTAATATTTACACAAAATAAAAATAAAAAAAAAAATTTATATATAAAATAAAAAAAAAAAAAAAAAAAAAAAAAAAAAAAAATTTTTCAATCCTATAAATTATTTATTTAAATTTATTTTTTCTTTTTTTTCCCGTGGGTTTTTTTTGTGTTTTTTTTTGTTTTTTTTTTCTTTGGTGGGATGCTTGTTTTATAGTGTATCACACCCCCGCAGGAAGGACCCCTTTTTTCCCCCCTCCTTTCCCTTTTTTGGTGGCACCCCCTCTCTATAAAAGCCCCCCCCACTCCTTTTTTTTTTCCCCTCTGGGGGGGGGGTCCTTCCCCTTCATGGTTGACCACCCCCCCCTCCCCCCCCTCTCCCCCCCCACCTGCACTGAGTCCAGAAAGCATCCCAGGACAGAGCTGGCCCTTTTGATAATCTTCTTTATAATAATCTTTTATATGAACGCACTTCAAAAGAGCACATGGAAAGTAGTTCATAGTGAAAGATATGATGGTCCTCAGCACGGTGACCAAGCCTGGGTTTACGGCTTAGATAAGAACACTGGATGAGCAGTGGTCACAGCGGAGGTTTTCGTTGACACCTGACGTGTGGTCAAGCTGCATGTCGGAGCCCTATCAGAGTCATACGGTGCATTTCGTTAATGAAGACTTCAACCTCAAAGCTGCCGTCAAACTGCGTAATTCCCAGATGACCACATGGTCAAAATAAGGTTATGTTGTCATGATAATTATTACCTTTACAAGGCTGGAAGTTCAACTAATCAGTCAATTTACTACTGTTATTAAAGTACTGAAGTTCATTCATATAAATTCATCACCTAACTTGATGTAGTTCTGGCCTACAGGAATAACAGTTTATGTTTAATCTGTCTAATACTGTGTTGAGCATACTGTAGTATGTTATTGCTTGTTTGTTGAACAATACAGAGGATAAGGAACTTTAAAAAATAATCACATATTAAATCACAATATTGGTAAAAAACAAAACGACAAAAAATTAGATTATTTTCAGCCCTAGCACAGAGGATCCAAAGTTGCCATCAAATTCTTGGTCAGATTGTGTACTTTTTAAAATAATTTTGATGAAAAAAAGATTTTTGCTAGACAGTGTTTTAAATACTATTAAACACTGATGAAATGTTTGACTTAATTTGGTAAAAAGTGTTTTAGAAAAGCATGTTTTATTCCTCAATAAAGGTATAAAGAGTACTGACACTGGTGCCCAACCCTATTAAAATAGAAATGAAATGAAGGGAGGATCATTTTGGTTTAGTGTGTTTGTCTGGCAGCTTTTCTTTAACCCTCTATCTGATCGTCTCCCTCTCTTCTACCCTCTGTCACTTTTGTGGGGGTTTGGCGGGGAGTTGACTAAGATTGGCCCGCACTTTGGTGCTTTGGGTGAGATTGCACCCCAGCAGGTCTGGGCTGAGGCCATTCCTGCACCCTCCACCCTCTTTGTCCCCATCACTGCCCACCTCCTCCTCCTCCTCCACCCGTATGGCTGTCAATCACGTTCACCCCGCGACAACAATGACCACCAAACCCTCACTTTGCGAGAACCTCATCGCCAATCCCCAGACGAACCAAACGCCCAATTTGAGCCATTTTCTTCCAAGGAGTGAACTGATAGACTCCACACTGGTCACACTTTCAAACGCAACAGAGAGACACAGTGGGCGAGAATTGCTGAAAAGCAAATATTGTCGACTTCTGCTGACTTCAAACGGCAGTCAGATGGCAGAGACTACCTAGGCAGTAAAGAAGCTGCATTACACACAACACAAGAGAAAGGGCCTAAAGAACTCTCGGCAATTCCTTTCATGTTTGTCTTTACAGGAAACCCAGAGCGTTCATTTCTCTTCTTCTATGCAAAGGGAAGTAAACATGGCACTCTCTGCAGGCTCATGAAATTGAACAGTTCTGAGCATAACGGCCGCTCCTTTCTTTCTTGTTTTAGAATTAGATGTGTTGCTCCAGCTTTGGCATATTCTATATATATATATATAAATATTTTTAAATGCTTCAAAGATTAATTTGCATTTAATTCATGATACATATTTCATGCTAAATCTGTCACCATTTCTGTGCCGTTCCAGGAAAGTGAAGTTTCCAAACTGAACTTTTGCTCAAACAGTTCACACGTGCAGGTCAGTGATTCAGCTCACACACACACACATGCAAACACAAACACACAAACTTAATGGGAAAGAAAAGTTGTGTTTCGGTCTCCTCAGTGCCCCGCTGATGCTCTCCGGCAGTCTTATTGGCCTATCAGTGCTCAGGGGTCATGGGCCTGGCCGGTCGAGATAAAACAAACCCTGATGAAATGAACCATGTGGGAGCAGCGTGAGGGCTGCTCTCCACTGATGGAAGAAACCCAGTCACTCTGAGAGGTGAGACTGGAACAGTGTCGTATTGACCCGAGTGACCCGGCTCACCGCTTGAACTCCAGCACACTCTCTTTAGAGAGGAGAGAGGATTTACTGATGTACCAGAGGGGTCTGCTGGCCAAAACAAATAATTAACAGAGATTTTGTGCAGTTTAATATCAAATGTATAGGTATGTATGAATCAATATTATATTTTAGCAGTTGAATCAATAAATAAGATATAATAAAATGTCATTGCAGGTGTTAAAGACACCAAACAAACCTCATTAGCGGCAGAAAACAACTTTGATCACTGTTTTTTCCCCATTCTCTGCTACTTTACACTAGCATATATAACAAGCATATATAATATTTATTGATAAAATGAATTAAAACTAAAATGCCAAAAGAACTCTTCTTTCACTGAAAGTCGCTATTTTCCGATTAACTGACATATAGACTAAATTAACTTGGCACAACGATTGACACTAGGCCTGTGTGACAGATTAATCAGATATTTTACTGCATTTAAAATCTGCAAATGTGGGTGTTTCCAGGATTTTGAGGACATTCAGGGTTTAAACCACACCTCTGTTGGTGGTGTTTTTATTTTTTATTTTTCATTATATTGATGCATTTGTATGCACTCTGGCACCTTATTTACATTTACTACAAAAATGATTCCATTGTGAATACATTTATTTCAATTGTGAATTAGAAAATGGTCTGTAGTATCATAGTACTAGTATGTCATTGTGTTTAATCAGATTATTAAAGTACAATAGACATACAGTATTGTCTTAGTTGTTCAGATAGAAGGTCACTCCTTTACTATACAGTATACTATACTTACTATATATATTTTTGCTGTTAGTACTTTTTACTTTTAATTAATTTAATTTTGAATGAACAACATTCCCATGTTGTTGCATTGCTGTTTTTAAACTTGATTTCTCAAAACACTTCTCACTATGAGTGATGGCGCTGCTAACGTTAAATCAGTTTCTGTGCACCATTAAGCAACATTTGGATTAAAAATCCAAAATCTCATGACGCTTGTGGGGCTGTTTGTTTTTGCTGTAGAGCCACTGTCAATCAAATCGGCTGTCCTTTTTTCCTTTTGAGTGTTTAACTAAATATAAGTATGTTCTTTTTCTGAACCTCAATGTTGATTGTTTCTTTTTTTGACATGAATATTTAATGTCACAGAGAACTGCTCAATATTTGAAAGGGGCTTTAAATAAAGGATCTGGATACATCTACCACCACTGTATATAATGTCTATATATATATATATATATATATATATATATATATATATATATATATATATGACAGCTGCTCGAGAGCTTTTATCACTGATTTGACTGAATGATTGATAAGCTAATTGATTGGAGTTTCCGTCCAGTCATTCATGTATTTAGCACTCTGCACTCAGCACAAATGAAACGACTCCCTAGATCATTCCAGTCTCCAGCAGTGACATTTTAAACATTCAGACAGAGTCTGACAAAGTTGGAGACTGACAAAAATAAGAGGCAGTTTTCAATATTCTGACGCCGTTTGATTGAGCCGATGACACAAATCGTTATTTACCACTTTCAGATCGGAGACGCGCGCCGCATCGCTATCATTGAGCTGGTCAATATACATCACTACCACCCCAAAGGATTACACCTCTTATCTGAAATGATATTCAATAAAGTATGACCGCAGAAATACAGAGGAGTGGAGTGTTCTTGCTTGGATCTGGCTTACGCTGTGAAGGAAAAAAAAAAACACTTTATTGGAATTAAGATCCAAGTCAAGATTACCTGAGGAAACAGCAGTTAGATTTCTGTTCCAGTGCCACATCCTACACTTTATTCTCCTGCTGCTTGGGGACTGCAGACCACAGTGTACTGTTCCCCACAAGCCATGGGGGTGTAATAGGATGCCTTTATGAAATATATAGAGACTCCCCAGCACCTTCCACACATCATAGCATGGACTAGGGCAGTTTGGTGAGCCACTTTTCTGTGTGTGTGTGTGTGTGTGTGAGGTGGAAGGAAACTGTGTGCGCTTGACTAATATGGCCCCGCAATCCAAAAAAAAGTCAGTGAGGCAACAGCAAAACTTTCCCCGTGCAGGTTCCTCGCTCTGACGTTCCACGGCCGTAATATCATCAAGGTGCATGCGATGATACCGCTCACTCATTTGTGCTGCCTAATTAGCTGCTGCAACTTCCCTCCTCACCGCTGCTCCATCCATTCAGAGCTGCTAGCAGAGCGCTCGTCATTAGCTACAGCGGGATGAAGTTAACTCCAATGCTGCCGGCGCGTTACGCTTTACTGAATGTGGTCTGGGAACAGCAGCGAGGTGGTTTTCTTCTTAAACACACAATCATCTTTTTAGAGTATAAAATTAGAGTTTAGGGCTGTCAGTCGATTCAAATATTTAATCGCAATTAATGGTACATTTTTTCATCTGTCCAGAATGTACCTTAAAGAGAGATTTGTCAAATATTTACTACTCATATCAACGTAGGGGTGGACAAATATGATTGCTTTGAAATGTATGTATATATTTATTATTGGAAATCAATTAACAACACAAATCAATGACAGATATTGTCCAGAAACCCTCACAGGTTCTGCATTTAGAATAAAAAATATGCTCAAATCATAACATGGCAAACTGCAGCCCAACAGGCAGCAACAGCTCTCAGTGTGTCAGTGAGCTGACTTGACTATGACTTGCCCCAAACTGCATGTGATTATCATAAAGTGGGCATGTCTGTAAAGGGGAGACTCGTGGGTACCCATAGAACCCATTTACATTCACATATCTTGAGGTCAGAGGTCAAGGGACCCCTTTGAAAATGGACATGCCAGTTATTCCTCACCAAAGTTTAGTGTAATTTTGCAGTGTTATTTAACCTCCTTCATGACAAGCTAATATGACATGGTTTGTATGAATGGATTGCTTTGGTTTTCTAGTTTCATGCCAGTAGCGTCACAGTAACTTTAAAACTGAGCCCGCAACAACCTAAAAATCGTAAGTTTCGTTTAAGAAGCTAATAGCTTTTTAAATTGTTATCGCGATAACTTTGACAGCCCTAGTAGAAAGCGGTATTTTCACCCAAATACAAACAACAAATCCCACACCCACCCACCGCGGCCCTGCACTGTATAGCTTTTCTTTTCTTATTGGGAATGTGATAGAGCCTTTAGAGAGTGTGTGGTTAGAGCACTTGGGCTGAGGATCTGATGAGAAGTGTGGGGTCTGTCACACACAAAAACACACACACACACACAAGCACACAGTAAAAGTACATTCTAATTAGCTGATGTATGCAGGACCTCATCCACGTTTGGAGGGGTATCAAAAAGCAATCAACGCCCCATCCCTGATGAGCTCAGAGAGACACAGAGATCCACATTGTCTATGGAAAGATGATGCGCGGCTTGGGCCTCCATTCGGCTTTCCAAACCACCATAATGCCATGCAATCACAAGACATTATGCACAGATCAGAACCCCCAAAGCCACAGGATAGAGAAAAAAAAAAAAAAAAAAGTAAAGGGAATATTGAGTTCATAATTCAAAAGCCTGATTATGATGGCCGCTCTTGTGAAAAGCTGCTGTGGAGAGCCAGAAGTGGGAGAATTGGCCTGCGAGTGCCACAAAAATATGGTTATAAATTCAGAGGAGAGACGTGTTTAAAAAACTGTCATGATCAAGAGCAATACGGCTCAGATAGCGGAGAAATCAGCGGAGTTAAGATGACAACTCGTTGCCATGGAAAACTGAAAAAAATTAAGTCAGTGACTGTATGAGGAGAAATTTCTGAAAGTGATTCTTCTCAGTGGAGGGAAATCAAATAGAAATACAATATCAGCCCCAGCAGAAGTCTATACGTTATCAGCGTGAAATAGTGAGAAAAAAAATATTCCAAACGTATGATCTAGGATTTTGTCACCCATTCATAATCTAATTTGACCCGAGGCCATGCAGCCGATTCGTCTCAGTAAAGACCATAGGTGTTTTAGCTGCAGGCTCCAAAGGAGAGAGGCATGTGTGTCGCACAAAGACCCATCGGTTAGCGACGTACCGAAAGGGACTCTGTATCACCATCTTATCTTCAAAGGACTGGGCAGGGGCTCAGGGGAGCTGTGCCACCGTCTCGCCTCCACACAGACACATGCAGGGGGGGATTTGGACCTGCAAGCAGGAACCAGAGATCTCTCGGCCGGCACCCAGGCCTGGACCCTCCTCCAACTCGCCCGCGGAGAACAGGCAGGGTTCCTGCACACGCGGCACGACATCAGTGAGCTGATCCCCCCCCTCACCACCACCACCACCAACCTCCCTCCTCTCTTTCTCCTTCCCTCCTCCCCCTCCGCCGACTGCCTGCCCATTTGCTTCCTGGCCTCAGCTTGACGGAGGGGATGGGATCTGAACTCAACTTAGACACAGAGTTTCCACATTTCACAGATGGCTGGGAGAGGCTTTGCATGGAGGTGAGGAAACAGAGAGAGAGGAGAAAGAGAGAGAGAGGGAGCCTCATTGCCGCCACCGCCGCCGAAGCGGGGCCGATTTCACACCACGGCAGTGTGCGCTAAAGCAGGCCGCCGTTAATCCACTCACTGAGGGGAAGGCCTGGAGCGATTCCGCCTGCCCGACCGCCATCTCCCTCCACAAAGCCATAAATGGTGCATTATACAACTGGGCTTCAGAGACACTGCTGATATGCTGATAGGTGGCGGACAAAGACCAAAGCAACCACAGGAGCAGAGCCACATGCAGGACGGAGGGGCCTTGCAGGAGCAGAACAGCACACACAACAGTATTCAGGCATGATCTCTGCAGTGCTGTACTTGCTGAGGTGTGGACTGTTAGAGTGCTGTATCTGCGCTTCTCATCGGAGGTTAGCTCAACCTCTGGATTCAGCCTCGAGACAGAGATGGACATGCACTAACACTTCTTCTGCTCTCCAACAAAATAGCTTCTTTTTTCTCTCTCTCTCTCTTTCTGTCTCTCTCTCTTCTCCCCACTGCGAATCCCTATCTGTAAAGTTACCAAAAAGTCTTGAAGATGAGTCTTTGAACTCATGAAAGGCAATCATTTTGAATGAAAGGAGACAGGAAATATATAAACATGGGGGAATTTAAATAAATTGCCACAAAGAAAATCGCGGAGAGAGGGCAGCGAATTATGTAACGATAAGACCGCCACCAGCCTAAGCCACAAAATGAGATGTTTTACATGAAACGAACAGCGGTCTAGATTAGAGAGCCATCCTGTTTAGACATGAAGCCAATTGGGTTGATATCACATGTAGAGGGAAAATTTGAAAGATAAGCAGGAACTATGAGAATTGTTATAATCCAGCTGTAACAAAAAGCTGAAGTATATTGGCTTTTTCCCCCCAGAAGCACGGTGCGATAAACATCTCTGATGAAAGAAGTTCATTACTTGCGCGCGCTGCGTAATGTAACACGCTGCATTATGAGTCCACGTCAACCTACAGGCGGAGGCAGCCTCCAAATGAAGCCTCGGGCGTTTTAATGGACATCATTAGGTGAAAACATATAAGAGATAATTATGGTAATTACAAATCCCTTTTATTCGCCCTGAGTCTTTGACAAGAAGGTTGTCATATCAGCCACTTCAAACAAACAAAGAGTTGTTGTCTCTTCCCCGAAATGATGTCCGGTTTCCATTTGGATGGGGATTGTCTTCGGATTATCCTTTTTTTCATTGTTTGGTTAGTGGCTCTGAATGGAGGCTACATTTCTTTCAGGGAAAAACTTGATTAAAACAAGTGATTCACAATAGTGGAATTTGACTTGCATTTGCATAGGCACTTCATTACAAGTGAGACCTTGATCTTGAAAGCAGCCCCACACAAAGCTAATGGACATGTCTATTAGAGATGGACCATCTATTTAATATCACAGACATCACTGTGGGCACCCAAGGCCTGGCTTCTTATTAAATTTCAGCTTCATAACAATGGCTAAAGCAGAGGGTCTCAAACTGTGGGGTGCGCCCCGATTATATAGGGCATGACAGCTGGGGCGCGCATGACCGGGGTAAAATGTGATTCACAATTAATGTTTTGATGTGGGAATCTTTTCACGGCAGAAGAGCAAACAAATCGGCTCCTTATGCAGCCATGATAGCGTGTTCATTCAGACAGATGACGCTGCAGTAGGCGAACAAGACAAAGTAGAAGAAGTAGGGCTGAACCGAGTGGTTTGAAGCTTCATTCATAACGTTGACATTGTAATTATTATTGGTGTCTCCAAATGGGCTCGTGTTTACTGTGTTCACGAGAAGGGCCCATGTGAACGAACCCCTCTTGTGGTATTCACGACATCGTAAGTGGAAAGTGTCTGAAAGCTGCGAGTTCACGAGTTGTGATGTGTTTGTTGACATCAGAAATGGCGGAGGTCATGGCTTTTATTTTTTGGTAAAAAAATAAGTGAATATATTGTAATTTTATTGTTTTTCTGTCTGAGGAAAATGTATATTTCCAACAACTTCATCTTCCACCTCTGTCATTATTCCTTCGCTTATCCTTCATTATGTTACCCTCTTGCTAGCTTGTTAGTCTCTGTGGCTTCTAGACTCGGACAGTAACATTAATATTACTGTTGTTTAGCAGGCGTTCTGATGTCTTAACCACTAGAACACCACGCGTATCGCGTACACGGCTTCCCATGTTGTAAACACAAGTCCACAAGTTTTATTTGTAGAGACCATATTAAACTTACAGAAACATAAGCCTGCCTTCCACCGTCTCCTCCTCTCTAAAACACACACAGCAAGCCACACGGCGCTCCGTCCCAAAAATTAACATTTATTGAAAAATGAGAAATTGTATTATTTCCAAAATTCACCACATGTTGTTATCTGACATTTGTCATTGAATATTTTTGTTGTTTAGCCTTTCAAAAACAACAACTCCACTGCGTTTAAATGCTGTTTTCTCTCCCGCACGCACCTGTAATGGCCGTCTAGCAAAGCACCATGAATTACATTTAGTTTGGTCTCAGGCTGTCAAAGTTAGAACGCTTCGATGCACATTTGTTTTAATGCCACTAATTTCTTTAAAATGTTAATGCAACTGATCTTCTGAGGTTGTAGCGAGCTCAGTTTTAAGTCCAGAGTGAAGATATATGAAACGAGTAATCGCTCCAAACTTGCGCTAAATTTTGGTGAATAAAAACTGACATTGCCATTTTCAAAGGGGTCCTTTGACCTCTGACCTCCAGATATATGAATGTAAATGGGTTCTCTGGGTACCCACGAGTCTCCCCTTTACAGACATGCCCACTTTATGATAATCACATGCAGTTTGGGGCAAGTCATAGTCAAGTCAGCACTCTGACACACTGACAGCTGTTGTTGCCTGTTGGGCTGCAGTTAACCATGTTATGATTTGAGCATATTTTTATGCTAACTGCAGTATCTGTGAGGGTTTCTGGACAATATTTTCATTGTTTTATGCTATTAATTGATTTCCAATAATACATCTATACACACATTTGCATAAAACAGCATATTTGTCCACTCCCATGTTGATAAGAGTATTAAATACCTGACAGGTCTCCCTTTAAAGTGCATTTTGAACAAATTAAAAATGTGCAATTAATTTGCGATTAATCACGACTAACTATGGATGATACCTATTTTTAATCGTATTTTAATTGACCGATACCTTTAATGTAAGTAATAATGAAAGCGATAGAAGATGACTAGAGACCAGTTTGTATTTTATTTCTGAAAATGTCTGAAGCAACGAATTAAGAAGACATTTAGATATATCACATCCCAGTTACATCAATAAAAAGTGGTTTGGTAAAGTTTAACCGTCATCCTACCAACCTATTTAACGCACCAGGACTGCCGACTGAATGAACTACAAGCAACAGTCATCATAGGAAAATGACATTTCTTCTCAAAACATGATTAGTTATACAATTAGTCATCTATTATTGTTTTACGAGTGTTACAGTTAATATGCATATCGGGGTGTGAAAATATTTCTTCTTCCAAAGGGGGGAATGAGCTGAGCTAAAGGAATAAAACAACACTGGCAATATTCTGACCAAAAATGTATCTTCCAAGAGTTTGTTTTGGTTAATCCACACGAGGTCAAACCCAGAGCAGCCCCTTGTCACTTCATCTGATACACAATCTCAGCAGCGAGAACACACGAGATGTCGTATGGAACGTCTTTATGGAGAGACTGAGAGCGGTCGTGAAAGACTTGGGTGTTTATTTACAATATGCATCCAATCATCCTTTGTCACAGTTCCATGTTCGCTCTTTTTTTCCGAAACCACAGAGAGACACTCGCCGGTGGAGATTCCATTTTTGGCCCCTTTCGCTACACAAACTCATAATATGGTGCCGTCTTATCAGATCCCGCTTACAATAACAGATTCACTTCGAAGTCGGAGCTGTTGTTTAACTTATTCAATCCCACGGGAAAAGTGGGGTTCAAACAAGTCGGGAGACATCTGCCAGTCCACGGCAGCTGATGATGTCAACGGGTCCTCCCCCGTTAGCACCAGATTCCTCCAGCACTTTCAATCACTCCTCGTGAGATTACCCGCAATAGGATATTACTGTACAAACTATGACCATGTGTCCTGCTGCCACAAAGCTTAGCAACGTATTACAGTTTGTCAAAGCAAGCTATTGCGAGGGAGAGATAGATAAAGAGGGAGGAAGGAGAGAAGCCGTTGACCTTTGTGTCCTTCATATTTGCCTAGCTTCCCCCTCAACCCCAATCTTAAAGAGTGAAATCATCTGATCCTCAAACTAACTGTCAACTGGGCTTGTGATGGTGGCAAAGCCAGCAGACATCAATCAATCAGATTTTCTCCTCCTCGTCTATCAGAGGAGGCTGTTTTGCCCGGGCTTATCACCTGACCCAGTTGTTATCCCGTTTCTGAAGCTTAAAAAACTTGATTATCGTCAAATGTGTCTCAGAGATTCACATCCTAGACTGAACCAGAAGGCATGAAAATATCAGTATTTCACCACAGAAATGAATGCAGGATGTAATGATTGTATGTTTTTTATTCAGGCTCTTAATTCTATGGTGGAAATAAGGAGTTTGAGGCAGTTATCTTTGCTTTTCAGGAATGCGTGAACCTCAGATAAAAATCCAATCTGATATCATAAGACAAAAAGGGCATTTTAGTTGGCTACAGCGCTTGCTCAATGTCAACAGTTTTTTAGTAATTACCAGATAAGCATTCTCTGAAATACACAGAGAAAGAAAATTGGCTGATTTTGAAATAATAGCAGCTGCGTTTCTCTCTGGATGTTTACGCTGTCACTTCACAAAGCCCGCTTTGAAATAATAAGAAGCAGGCAGGAGATGCCGCGACACGTTGCTGCTTTTGTCACTGTCCAGTATTGCACACACTCCGTCTAGTCTAGCGCTGTCAGAGTTATCATGATAATAGCGTGTTCACACAAAGTCATTTTAACGCCACAAATTTCTTTGATGCATTAATGCAACTTGTGATTTTGAAGTTGTAGCGGGCTCAAAGCTAGAGTGAAGATACTGGTATCATAAGAAAACCTAAAGAACCCATCAGTGCCAACCATGTCATTCTAGTCATGCATATTTTTCTGTGAGGGTTTGTAGACAGTATTGTCATTGTTTTGTGTTGCTAACTGATTTCCAGTAATACATACGTACATTCACATAACATATTTGCCCACGTATGTTGATGAGAGTATTAAATTCTGAGTAAATCTCCCTTTAAGGTACATTACAAAAAAGTCGCGATTATTCACGATCAGCTACACACAATCATACAATTAATCACGATTACCTATTTGAATCGTTTGACAGCCCTAATCTAATGTGAGTTAAATATAATCGATCCTCCTCAGAAGCGGAGTATGTGGCTCCATCACGGCTATTTCTGCTGTCGCTGCTAATCACACGCGGGCAGATACACGGCCTCTGATCACATGATGTGTAAGCCGCGCTGTCAACAGCTTTGCCAGCTTTGCAGTGGTGCAAATCAAAAACACAGCCTCTTTAAAGTATTAACACATTTTGAAGTTTGTTTTATATTTTCAGCCTATTTGACATAAATTGTTTATCTGTTTACAAAGCTTTGTCATTAGCGATTTTCCGCCGAGGCCTTAAGATGCCGCGTGGCTTTGTGGGGTCCGTCTGGCGGAAAATGCTGATGTACAAATTGAACTGAAAAGCTTGTTGCTTAATCCTCCGTCGCCACCTATCCCTTAACTATAGAGCCTGCTGCATTTCAGGCCAATGCAAAGTTCTGCATCGTGCTGTCCCCCCCCACAAATACATCCTCAGTAATTCCTGCCAAGCCAGAGATTTACACTGAACAGCTATTAGGGCGTGCCAGCTACTATCCTGCTCTGGAAATGGTGCTCACCAAATTATCCCCTTTCATTATCACCTATTAAGGAAAAGAAAGTAACATTTCATGTATTTTGTTTTAATTGCTGAAACAATTTATGAAGTCAAACTCAAGGCTTGGCTGATAATTGTACTGTATATTGCTGACAACATTACTGTCGCAAAACGTGAGTCATATTTCCAAGGAGTCCCTTTCCTTTCTGTCGTCCAAGATTCAGTCATATCAGTTTTGACATACTCCATGAAAACGTTTTGATTAACTGTGGCTAATTAAATCGAAACAAACAAAGAATCTTAATACAGACATAAAAGTTGTTTATGTCCTGCAGTGGAAGACTGACAGATTTTATTTCTCCAGCATGGTGGAGGCGAGTTTCCTGTTGCAGACACAGCTGCCTGTTTCTCTTCTGGGGGCCATGGAGATGTCAAAGCCTCACACAAATGCGATGAACCCAATATCCATATCCATGATACATCAAAACCTCAGCGTGGCACAAAAATAACTGCAATACCTCAGGAGCAACCTCAGAAATCCCCTTAATTGAGCAATATCTTCATTCCTGATCCGTGTGCATCAGCGAGGTGAAAAGGGACCGTGCAAGTTAAATGAAAGAAGAATTCATGATGTGTGGCGGCCTCTCTTACTCACCCTGGCTATTTCCCCTCTTGGCAGGGGCCAAATAGAGAATGTTAAATGAGGCAATTGTGTCCCGGAGGCAAAAAGAGGAAGAAAAAAAAAAAAAGGGGAGGCAGGCAGTGCCCCTGCTCTCTGCTCCAACCCTGAGGAGCATTCTGCAGCATGATGAGGTGCATCCCAGCACCCAAACAGCCCACACCAGACCCAACTTCACTCTATACACATACAACTACATGGACTACTCATTACTCAGGTAGTACTAATCAAGCTGGGGTTTTGTTGTGCAATGCACAAAATGTGCAGGTTAAAAAGAATGTGGAGAAATAACCTTTGGATAAAATGTACTGAATTTAGGCCGAATCTCCATGTGCTCAGACAAATGGCACAGTTTGTATTTTTGGCAGTTGTAGGAAGTAACTAAGTACATTTACTCAAATACTGTACCTGTAAGTCCCAGTGAGCGGAAGTTAGAGCGTCCAATCTGAATACTGATACCTGGGCTTTGGGTATACCAAGTACTGATCCGATATCAGTGTTTCATTTGTATGAAAATGTACCATACGGGGCGACCTCTAGCTTGCCCGGTAGTGTGCGACCCATTTAGTCCTTGGCAATAGCCGATTCCAACCTGCTCACCTTAGCTGCGTGTCATCCCCTCTCCTTTCCCCTCTTTCTGTCAGTCTCCAGCTGCTCTGATAAAGGCAATAAAACCCCTAAAACATAATCTAAAATAAATGAAAAAATAAATAATCTGTATGCCTCACTGTGTGGAAATGACTGGGACCATTCTTTTATGTGTAAGACAGCATCAGGCTTGACTTAAACATTTCTTCCTAACTTTGTAAAACAAAATATAACATTTTGTGCATTTATTGAATTATTTATAATTAAAATAATAAATTGTACACCAGGAACTTAGCAAGAAATCTTCAAAATGAACCGGAATTACAATTCAAGTGTTTTTAATGCAGCAACAAATTGGGCAAAACTTAGACAAAAACTAAAATTCCAGTATCATATGTATATATATATATATATATATATATCAACATAGAATTGCATTTAATAGATTGGCCCCATTGTCACCGATATTAGATCCAGCAATTTCAGTCAGTATCGGCACGATATCCAATCCGGTATCGGTGCATCCCTATATGAGGATGTACTGTGAGTATTCCCAGTGAAACACAATATTTGAGTTGTGTACAGTTACAAGAGGGATTTAAATCAAATCCTTCGTGTTTGATTGGACCGCTAAATGGTGATTGGGCTTTTAATGTTGTCACTAAAAGCTGTACATTGATTGGTGGATGGATGTCATGATGTTATTGGTTGAAATTGGTAGCTTATGTGAGCACATGTCATATTTTGTTTTACAGGAACAAAAGATGATTGAATTTTGATATATAAATACAGTACAAAGGCTTTTTTTTGCATATTATACAGGTGCACAGTACGACCAGAGATGTCATCTAACAGGGTTAAAAGGCATTTTTCTTTTAATATAATTTTGAGGTACATACACTTTGCTTGACTATCTAAAAATCAAACCTATTTTATACTTATAATTTGCTAAATTTCAGAGGGAAATATTTAACTTTTTAGTTCTTAACATTTATTTGACAGCTGTAGTTACCAATTACACACAAAACGTATTAAAAACTACACAATAGAAGGGAAAATTAGCACCATCATGACCTACTACAACAGTAAAGAGGATCGATTATTGAAATAATTTTGGGTAGATCTAAAGTAATTGTTTCAGATCAACTCAACATCTCAGCGTCATGAGCCCCACAGACTGCGAGTACCAGGATGTACCGTGTGCCGAGGCCTGTAACATACCAGGATGTAGATGTGTTAGTATTCTGTGGCGTTGGCAGCAGGAAACTGATCTCCCCTGCAGTCCCACACTGTCAGCTATACAGACATACTCCACGGTGACACCTCTGATAATCAAAGCTTTGTCTGGGTCTTAAAAGGACGTACTTGAACAACAGCGAGACCAGAGGCCCTCTTTGCCTGTAATGGCCTTTGGACATCAATATTTAAATCTTACATCTCTGTTGTGATTAGAATGCTTGCCTTTCTCTTGTTTTTTTTTCACCCCTCTCTCTCCTGAAACAACAAGGTGGGGGTGAAAAAAAAGGCTTAAATCAATGATCTTTGAGTCTAAACTAGATTCCTAAGCAGTTTGCCACTCTCAGCAGCAAGATAAGATAAACTCTCTTTGACCTGAGAGATGAAGTTGCCATGACGATCAGGGAGTCCACTTTCTCTATTGATATTTTGCTGATGTAACAACAAATGGAACCAGATCCAGCTCTTGATAATGGTGATTAATTAATACCAATATTGATCCCTACAAGCAAGAGACAAGGCTATTAACTTAAAGCAGGCTGAAAGTCAATTGTTACCTGGGGGCTCAATGGGCATCATTGATATCAAATCTAAATAAACGGGAGAGGAATACGGTCGGGGACAGAGAATACACAACCAGCAAAAGCATTTTGTTTTTGTTCACGCTTCTAAAATTAACATTTAGTTCACATTGGTGGCAGTTACAGTGCCTGAAAAACACAATGGTGACAGTCTGAACCGGCGGTTATTGGAATAATAGCGGAGGAATTCAGGAAAGAGGAAGATAAAGAGGAAACTGCGCGAGGAAGTGACCTCCACCTTTGCAACAACCCTGCCCACATTTCACACTGCTGTCCAGGCACCGCAGGCTACGGCGACGGAGACGGAGAGAGGGCAGGATTAGGCACCGTCAATCCATCGCCTGCCAACCACAGCTCATCCAACGCATCACACACACAGCTCTGTTTTCAACAAAGGAAGCAGCAGCTGCTATACATCCCTCTCCTATAGCTGCTGGAGCCTGTGACATAAGCAGTAATAGTAAATACTAGGGCTGTCAACGCATTAATGCATTTGATCTTTTGGAGGTTTAGCAGGCTCAATTTATATAATAAATTGATTGATGAACAGCTCTTTTTATACATTACATTCTACTTTGTTAAAAGTAGGGCTGTCGAACTTAACACTATGACGCAAATTTCTTTAATGCATTGATGCAGCTTGCAGTTTTTAGGTTGTAGCAGGCTCAAAGCTGGAGTGAAGATACTGATAGCACATGAAACTAGAAAACCTAAAGACGCCAACAATGTCATACTAGCTTGTCACAAAAGAGGCTAAATAACACTCCAAACTTATATTAAACTTCATTAACTATATAAGGGCTTTCAAAATTAACGCAAATTTGTTTTGACGCCACTAATTTCTGTAACCCACTTGTGCAATCGATATTTTCAGAAGCAGCAGTTTCTGAGTTTTAGAGCTAGAGTGAAGATGCTGGCATTGTATGAAACTAAAACACTGAAAGAATCCACTGGTACCAACCATGTCATACTAGCTTGTCACGAAGGAGGATAAATAATTTAAATCCAAATTTGCATTAAATTTTGGCGAGAAAAAACTGTCATGGCTGTTTTCAAAGGGGTCTGTTGACCTCTGACCTTAATGAAAATGGTTCTGTTCATGGTACCCATGAATCAGACATGGTACAGACATGCCCACTTTGTGATAATCACATGCAGTTTGGGGCAAGTCATAGTCAAGTCAACTTCATCCTGCTGTTTTTTTTTTTTTTTTTTAAATGCAGTACCTGTGAGGGTTTCTCGACAATACTTGTCATTGTTTTGTGTTAATTGATTTACAATAAATAAATATATATACACTTGCATAAAGCAGTATATTTGAGTATTAAACTTGACAAAATCTCCCTTTGAGTTGCATTTTGAACATGAAAAATGTGATTAATTTGCAGTTAAATATATAATCGATTGACAGCCCTAGTAAATACTTTGTCTATACAGGAAAACATTGTGCTTTAGGCACAATAGAAAAATCATTACAAGAGGATGACATTCATCTGCTTTGTTGTTTTGTGTCAAAAAGTGAGGAGGCAGTTGGGGGATCCTTCAGCTAAGACAAGGCAACGGCACAAGCTGTTATTGGCAGGGAACAGATGTTTGAGGGAAAGTTGGCATTCAACAACCATTCTTCTTCTGACAGAAATCAACAAGAGGAACACGAGAGACAAGTCGCGATTGTCACCCGATGAAAGAGAAACCCTTAAATATACAGGGAGGCTGGCATGCAAACATTCGTTTTTGATTCGACACCCCCAAAACATCTGACTGGTGGTAGATGCCAGCGTTTGTGGGCCAAGGGGTGAAACGCGTGCGTATACGACTTCCACAGCATCAGCGCGTCTTTCCTTATATAAGAAAGCTGAGCTAAGTTGTAAGCCAGAAAAAAAAAATGGACGAGGAGTCTGTTCGCCGAGAGAGGAAAAAATACATCAATCTAACAGCTCTGCTAAAAACACATGCTCGTCGCACGTACTGTACATGCAGCGATGTATACACAAGCAAACACACACACAAATTCAGATACAGGATGTTGGCAGTCAATTCAGTAAACACTCCCCTTATCCCTTACTACTGTAATCTGCCTCTGATAAATGCCCCTCAAAGATAGAAATGTCACCTGATATGGTAAACAGCATGCTGACGTTACATAAAGTGGCCTTATGCTAAGGAGTTGGAGAGATTAACTGTAGAGCGGAGATGGGAAAAAATGGTCTCTACGATAAAAAGAAAAAAACAGACTTTTAGCTCTCACAGAGAACCTTCAGTTCCAAATGAAAAGCATGGAGCTAAATATATTAATCCACGGGTTGTATGTACATTATTTCATATTTAAAGTAGGGGTCAGTTGAAACAGAAGCAGTACACAATTACAAATAAACAGTCCTTAGTTCTCAAAAGCCTTAATATTCAATTATCAAAGTTAATGCGATAGCACATTAATGCAAATTTGTTTTAATTTCTTTAATGCAACTTGCATTCTTAAGTTATCAAGTCATACGAAACCAGAAAACCTGAGGAATCGATGGGTGCCAACCATGTCTGACTAGTTTGTCACGACGGAGGCTAAATAACACTCGAAACTTCTACTAAATTTTGGTTTTAGGTCTTCAAAGGGGTCCCTTGACCTCTGACCTCAAGATACGTGAATGAAAATGGGTTCTCTGTGTACCCACCAGTCTCCTCTTTACAGACACTTTATGATAATCACATGCAGTTTGGATCAAGTCATAGTCAAGTCAGCACACTGACAGCTGTTGTTACCTGTTGGGCTGCAGTTTGCCATGTTATTATTTGAGCATATTTTAATGCTAAATGCAGAACCTGAGAGGGTTTCTGGACAATATTTATCATTGTTTTGTGTTTTTAATTGATTTCCAATAATAAATATATACATACATTTGCATAAAGCAGCATATTTGCCCACTCCCATGTTGATAAGAGTATTAAATACTTTCCCTTTGAGGTACATTCTGGACAGCTTAAAAAAAAATGTGTGATTAAATATTTTAATCGATTGACAGCCCTATATGAAATATATTAGTAAAACAATGCTTCTAAGAAAAAGGGAAAGCAATGTTTACCAACATGTCACTAGTCCCTGTTCCAACTTTATCCACAAGGTATTACGGGTAAAAATAAAACAAAAAGGCATTACTGTACACTGCAGTGAAGCAGCTTTACAGATGTAAGATCACTATCGCATGAGTAGATTAGGCATTTGGACAGTATGACATAGTGGTACAGTAAGCTCTGGGGACTCGTGTACTTGCCGCTCGGGTGCTGTTCAAACTTACAGTAGAAGAGCAGTGTAATCACTACAGCACGGTGCTGGATGCTGGTTGGACGACGTCGAGCATAAAGGAAGCGACATGAATTCTCAGACGGTCCATACAGCGAAGACAACAGGAAGGGAAAGAGAACACTAAGTCAGTTTAATAAGCACATTTGACATTAGACGTCCGCCCGTGGCCTCAGAGGGGCCGCTTCGATGTGTTCCCATAAACACTGGCAGAGGCACGCTCCCTACATCATCCAGATTCCCCTTTACGCCGCGAAACTTTGGGGGGCAATTTTGCAGAAAAATTACTCTGAGGGGGCCTGGTTTCAATTCAGCCTGTTCATATCTTTCCTTCCTATTAAGCATCAAAATGTTCTCCTCTCAGTACGAATAGAGGTATGGACACCAGCGGCAGCTGGGGAGAGGCGAGGGGGGAGGAAAGGAGGGAGGGAGGGAGGGAGAAGAGAGGATATAGAGGGAGCTTGGTGGAATTCACACATCATATTACAGCAGCTAATCGCAATCCGCAGAGCATCAGCGATATTTTCATCACTCCTGTCAAATTCCACTGACCCGCCTCGCAACGGCTAACAATCTGGGCAATTTATTGGCATATTGGCACGGGGTGATAAGGCTAAAAACAACAGCAGCTAGCAGCTGGCCCTGGGAGATGAGCTGATAACATTGATATGTGCTCCCACACAAAACACCTCCACCACTATCTCCTCTTTCTATCAAAGTCTTATTACAATAAAAGTGTATGGGTTTTTTTCTCAGAAAAGCAACAAGGGGAGGGGGAAACAGAAAGGGGGGCAGGAATATATATTTATATATATATTTATATATATAAGAAAAAAATCAGATGTAACGTTTCACAGAAAAAAACAAGGGGGAAAATACATAATTTATCACTGTATTATCGGGATATCCAGGCAGCCTAATCAAGGAGCACTGAGTGACTATTTTTTGCCTTATCATCCAAAGTGGTGGAAACGGAGAAGGAATTATCAGCCAGCTGCAGATTGCTGGGCTGGAATTTTAATGGTAATAATCGGGTTTCTGATGGTATATCTTCTCTGCTTATCTTTCCCATTATCTGGCCTTATCTCCCCAGTCATCGGAGCAAATTAATGGTGCTCTTTCAGCATCGCCTTTTTATCGCCGCTCAGAGAGCACCCAAGGGGAAAGAATAAGCAAAATATTAAAATACTGCATAAATCACAATTTTAGATAACGGCCCAATGTATGCAGGAGGAGGGGGGGGGGGGGGTGTGTGTGGGGGGGGGGGACTGCGCCCAACAACCTTTTTGTCCTTTAGAATGACTGTCTGTGCTGACTTTCTGAGCACTGCCTCCTCTTGCCTTTTTTTTTTCCCAGAGTTCCCGGGGTAGCAAGAGAGGATCTAGGCTCCTCGTGACCTTTCTGGTTCTAACTAGAGCTTGATTATACGACTGCACACCGCCTCCATATTAACAAGATCTTTACACATGACATACTAATTCACACGATGCCAGGTCACAAAGCGCAACACGAATGTTGCACTTCCCTTTTGCTCGACAACAAAAATTCGGATGCAACGACGGGATTGGTCCAAAGATGAGTGTGGGCCTATCACGTCACGCGTCGCCGTGCTTCTTTGTTGATTAGAAGCGGTTGCGGGTTCGTGGTGAATGCCAGCAGAAATACAAACTCAGAGGTAGTCTGCAAAATAATTATTTTCATTCAGTTTGTGGCAACTATACTGTACCAAACTGTTCTAAACTGTTTGAGAAATTAGTGAAAAAAAAACTATATTTAGTCATAAAAAACATTTTTAACACCTTTTCTCCATAATCTAATCTATTTTATAAAATAAAATAATAAACTGGTTGATCTTATAATGTTGCTTTTCAAAAAATATTAAATAAAAAATATTAAAAATACTAATAAATCCTAGTGTACTTTACCTAAAGAAGCAAGAAATACATTTCAAACCACATTGCCTTAAAAACTTTTAAAAAGAATATGATGCATAAATATTCAAGAGGTAAAACAATAATAATTATGTGTAAAACAAAACATGGCGACACACAAATGTCTTGTGTCGCAGAATCGGTGTCACACAAATGAATGTAAAAGGTCTTGCATACCAACATTGCACATGCACTCATGCATATGAGCACACACACACACACACACACACACACACATGCAAACACACACACCCACACACGGACACACACACAAATGTTGCCTTGTAGTTCTGAAGTCTTCACAACATGTCGAAGATAAACAGCATTGTGAGTACAAGACTAATCAGTGTTAGTGGTCTGATATTTGATTCTTTGACCCCAAAGTAACCACAGTGTTGCTTTTAGCCTGTTAACAGCAGCAGCTAGGACGACGTACAGTGGACAAACACACACACACACACACACACCACACACCTGACTGTACACACACTCAGACGTCAGCTGGATCTGTGAAAGTGTGTTTATATCCGTGTGTGTGTGTACAAATCCCCACATATTTAAGAATCATCTACAGGCTCTTAAAAATCCTTAAAATTATGAAAAGTTGTTTAAAAAATCTTTAAAAAAATATACTTATTATTACTAAAATTCCACAATGTGAATGAGACACACTTTTGAATTAATGTGGACCACGAGGCTGCAGTTAATTTATATTTCTCTGCCATAATAACAAATAATATTCCTCTAAATTGTCAGTTTAAATTCCAATCTTAATTTGAAAATCCCGATCAACACTTTCCCCCAGAGAATTGTGGATTATATTTCAGTTAAATAAAAATGAAACTATGCCATAACTTGCCACACTTTTACTGCCATACCACGAGGCACACTGATCAGTATTTATACGATATGTGTGGGCTTTACTGTGAAGTTTGAAAAGTGTGTGTGTGTGTGTGTGTGTGTGTTATGCACACACACTTGCAAGTGTGTAAGTGGGGAAAACGGTGTGTGTGAGACACGTGTGTGTCTGTGAGCTAGAAATAAAAATAATCGCACTATAATTCAAAAACAAACGGGCCTTTTAAAGCAACACACACATTCAGTGTGCACTACAATGTAGAATTAGTGCGGATTAATTGGCATAAAAAGCGAGCAGTCTGGTGCACAATTTTGGATAAAAACTACAATAATCACAGGAAACAAACAAGGAAATAAGTTCATTTTGCTTCAACTTGGCAGCAGCGGGGAAACTTTTGCGCCAGCGGCTCCGTGGGGTTCGGATTGTAAAGCAGCTCTTCAAAAACACAACATAGTGTATCTGCGGAGGGAGCGTGCGTGGACCGTGACAGGCAACACATGAGCGCTGCTGAATCAGCCTCGGCGTGGTCACTATATCATTACAATATTCTGCAAACTCTAATAAGCTTGGAGACGCGGTGCGTCGCGGCGAGACGACATTACAGGAAGAAGGAAAAAAAAACACACAAACTTACGTTTGATCTGCCTGGGGTTGCTCTGCTTCCTTCGGGACATGCCTACTGTGCGGCTGGTCAGTGAATCCAGGTGTAGTACTGACAGATCGATAGGTTCTGGTTCATCCAAGCAGCCGGTTTTTGGGTTTTTTTGTCTGATGGAAATTGGGAAAGAAAAAGAAGAAGAAGAAGGGGGGCACCGGCACTTTTTACGCACAAGTCTATCGTTCCGTCTGTCTTTCCTTTATCTTTCTCGTTTCTCTGGCTCTGGCTCTGGCTTTCTCTCCCTCTCTCTCTCTCTCTCTCACACACACACACGAATACACACACCCTCTCTCTCTCTCTCTCTCTCTCTCCCCCTCTCTCTCTGTCTCTGTCTCTCTCTCTCTCTCTCGCTCTTCCTCAGCACCGTGTTCCGTGATGAGGAGGCTGCGCTTCGCCGCGATCCGCACGGACTGACTGGGGAGGTGAAAGCGTTTCGCGCTTTTGTTTGAAGATAAGGTTTGTTCCTCCCCGGGTACCGTAGCCGCAGCTCGGTGAACTTCACTTGATCCACAATTACTTTAACTTCCACTTATTAATTAGCGTCGCCCTTAATTAGCGCCCGTGTATTTTTTTTCGGGTGGGTAAATATGAACGGAGATGGAGACAAACTGAACCGGTGATCGCCACGACGCAGTCACAATATAAACAAAAATAATCATTTCCCTCCTTTTTATCTCAGGTGATCATTTTCTCACATCTTTTATTTGTTAAAGGACCATTTTTTATTACTACTCATCATCACTTTGCTGTTTCAAATGATCTGCAATATTAATTTAACTGCTACGATTGTTTGTTTTATTCATCCAAAAAACAGAGAGAGATTTAGGGGAGAGCCCTCCACTGTTGCACCATGCAGGGTAATTAATACAACATGGGGTCCTCTTCATATCATCAACAAATCTGCATGTTTGTTGGTTAAATACACCAGGATTAGTTCAGCAGCAGCTTGGCCACTCATTCCCCCATAATGCACTCTTGACTGAGATGCTGTGACCTCAGACGACTTGACCTCTTGGCCAAACACTGAAAGCAGTGACCTAGTGTTGTTTTTTTTTAAAACACACACATTTTCAGTATATAGAGTATATAAACGCCTGGTGTACGCTCTAAAATAAAAATGTTCCCAATGTTTTATTGTAAAATATATTCAAATGAGCACCACAGTAGATTTCCATTCAGAGGCATGGCTTTTTACGCTTTGTTTGTTTATCAATATTTGATAAATTGTTAATCTGAGCCATTTTCTCTTTTCCTGCAATTAGTCTGCGTATGGGGGGAAAAATACTCCGACTATTTAAAGAGAGAGAGAGAGAGAGAGAGAGAGAGAGGGAAACGAGATCCTTCAAATCATTCCGATTTCGACTGCCATGTTCTGAATAGTTGCCCAAACTGGAAATCACTCTCTTCAATTAGCCAGTTGGACTGCCAAGGAAGACAAGCAAGTGGCCTGTGAAATTATCTTGTAACCCAATTCCACAACTTTGGAATGGAGTCCTGAAACTACAGAATAATTTATGTGGCAGACGGGTCAGCGGCGGTTCACCTTGAGGAGAGCATCTGTCTTGTTGCGAGACTCCTTGGTTTGTCTCTTCCTACGTTACACCCACACCCCCCAACCCCACCGCTACCACCCAACCCCACCTCCACCGTCCTCCAGCGGCTAGTTTTTTCTCTCTTCTTCACATATTGTGGTAATCATAAACACATAAACAGTGAATCATTTCAATATCTCAGCTTTGTCACACTGTACACTCTGAGAGTTGCTGTTAAAAAATGAAAGAAGATTTGCTCAAAACAAAGAAAAACTGTTAAATAGAGAAGCAAATAAAGACAAATATGTGAAAATAAAAAAAAAAAATGAGGGATGCACTGATCCAACTTTTTCAGTCCCGATACCGATTCTGATACCTGGGCTTTGGGTATCGGTTGATACCAGAGTTTAATTAATAATCTGTGAGCTTCACTGTGTGAAAGTGACTCAGATCATTCTTTTATGTGTAAGGAAACATCAGGCTTGACATAAACATCACATTCCTTACTTTGTTAAACAAAGTGTAACAAATAAATACAAAGATATACAGTATATGTACTTATTAAATAATATTTCATGCACAGCAACTTGGTAAAAACGTCTTTATTTATTTTTTAAATTAACAGGAATTACAAAATACAAAAATAAGATAAGAGTAAAACCTTTTTAATGCAGCAACACTTTGGTCAAAACATGAATTAAAATTCCAGTATAATGTATATAACTAGAATTGAACTGGATAAATCGACCCCATTGTCCCTGATACCTGATCCAGCTGTTTGTGTCAGTGTCAGCCCTGTATCCCATCCTGCTCCGGTTCATCCCTACAAGCAATTATTTAAAAAAAATAAATAAATGAAAGAGTAAACTCACAATTAGACACTGCCACCTATTAGAGGGTTGAAATAAAGCCACCCCACTCACTCTAAAATTACCATGCTAAACATCCATAAATAGAGTTTACTGGCCATATTAGGAACCCAGCACCAAAATCAATAATGATTTGTGGTGAGAGCAACAACATGGTGAGAGAGGGGAGTCAAATTGCCAGCTGAAGATTAATTTAACGCCACTCCTAAATCCTCTGAGACTGGAGCGTGCTTCTTCTCTGCTGTTCCTGAGCCCCAGTGGCTTGTTTGAAGCCGTCTCTGATTGACAGGTACAAATCTGCGAGAGGAAGAGAAAGCTTTTTTTTTTTTTTTTCTCACTGCTCAGACCAGATGGTTGTGATAATTAACATGATACTGTTTCCATCGCAGGGGAAATCACTGACACAAGGTTGGTCATATTAATAGGTTAAGGTATACTGTATGCTGCCGAGATGCTGCGCAGAGCACTCCCATAATCTGATTACAGGGGTAAAGGTTGATTTAATGCGCTAAATCATTTGATTAGAACTGCCAAGTCACATTTGGGGAATGCCATTCAGTGTTTGGGGGCAGTGGAGGTGGGCTGTCTGGTGGCTTCATCATGTTCATTCTTTAAGAAAATGTGCTTCAGAACAAAAGGTGCTCAAACAGCTCATTGTTATGCCCAATAGTCCTCAGACTGAGGACACGTCAGCATATCTGTGAACCGTATGTCTCACTCAGAGCCTGAAAATATTTTTGTGAGAGTGACATGTTGATATTAAATAATAGATAAAGTTCTGTCGACTGATGCGATTATTTATTGACAGCTCTGTCACAAGCATTGGCTGTTTTTTTTTTTGTCAGAGAAGAGGGTGGCATGGCTGTGTTTCCTTCAGTTTTACAGTTGATTTAAAAAGGGAGCATGTTGCTGTAGCTTGATCTAGGTGGCGTGGTGCCATCCTGGCATAAACTCATAGTTTATACCCTTGTTAACATCATATAGCAGTAAGGGACTGTACAGAAATTAGTTGGATGCAAATGCAAGACCTTCTGTAGCATTACTCATTTTTTGTGCTCCCTCCCTCCAATATCTCAAAATATGACATGATTTAATTGGTTTGCCTTTAATAAGTACAAGAAGCAGAAAGTATTTCAGATGTTGTACTCCAGTTTAAATGGAAATAGAATAATAATTGTCACATAGCCACCAAATCGTGTAAAAGGAGTGAAATTAGCAATTACCACAGTTATGGAAACATAATAAAATGAGGTGTTGGTTTACTGAATATTCCAGATGTTCTGTATTTTTCAGACAACAGCTGTCACTGTTGTTTCGTATGACACATTTAACTTTACTGCTTTCTGTTGAGACACTCTGTGGAGGTATAATGTTAGAAATATCCACATACTGTTTCACAAAACTGCCGTATTGATCCTATATGATTAATATAGATAATACAGAGAGGATGTTGTTGCCCTCATGTAGGAAAATGTACTTTTATAACCAGTGGCACACAAAAAAATACAACTTTTTGATATAAATGTTTAATCTTTTTTGCTTTTCTAAAGAATAAATTAAAATCTAACTCTGGGATGAGACAAAAAGTCAAAAGGCCCTCCCCACAATAATGTTAGTTCCCTCCTGTCAGAAAATACAGAAAAATAAATAACCATCATCATCACCATTGACCCCGATTCATTTTTACACAGTCCCTAAATGATGTGATCTCATCATAACAAAGTTACACCACAACAACTGCTGCATCTGAAATGATCTTGCTGTGTAGTAACTTCACCAGGTGTTCCCAGTGGTTAAACATAACATCCCAGTATTGTGTTGATTTTTTATGACAATCCTAAATAATGAATTATTGCCATAATAACAGTTGCGGTCATCCTCCTGCACTGTTTAAGTGGGCTGCTGTGCTGACTGGGTAATGTCACAGGGAGGCTGGCATGACAAATTACTGGGTTGATTTTTTTTAATTTTTTTTTTTATTTAAGAGATCACACATGTCCAGTGGCGCTGGGAGTGACAGCCGTCTGTTGGACGGGGACTCCATCCTTAAAAAGCAGCCTCAGCAGCTCAGCTTGGACATCGCTGTTATGAGTTTGCCTGCTGTGGTGTCACCCTCTGGCTGTTGGGGATTGGTTTGTCTCCAGAGGATGTGAGGTCTATGTGTGTGTGGAGTATAGAGTGATGTGGGGTGCAGGGTGGCTGTGACACATATATAACTGTCCTCAATGTGTATGTACAGTATATATATTAGGGCTGTCAATCAATTAGAATATTTAATTGTGATTAATTGCATGATTATCTATGATTAATTGCAAATGAATCACATGTTTTATCTGTTTGAAATGTACCTTTTTCTCAAATATTTAATACTCTTATCAACATGGGAGTGGACAAATATGCTGCTTTATGCAAATGTGTGTTTAAGTTTATTATTGAAAATCAATTAATAACACAAAACAATAATGGCTATTGTCCAGAAACCCTCACAGGTACTGCATGTAGCATTAAAAATATCATCGTCATGACTTTCCTCAAACTGCATGTGATTATCGTAGTGGGCATGTCTGTGAAGGGGAGACTGGTGGGTAACCAGAGAACCCATTTTCATTCATATATCTTGAGGTCAGAGGTCAAGGGACCTCTTTTGAAAATGTTTTTCCTCGCCAAAAATGATTGTAAATTTGGAGTGTTATTTATTCTCACTTGTGACAAGTTAGTATGACCTGGTTGGTACCAGTTGATTCCTCCGTTTTTTTAGTTTGATATCATACCAGTATCTTCACTCTAGCCTTAAAACTGAGCCCACTACAACCTCTGAAAATGTCGGCTGTGTTAGTGGGTTACAGAATATATAGAATGTAAAACTGCTCAGCCTTACTTTGGCACTGAACAACTTTCTGTTAACTTATGTATGTATATGTATATATATTAGAGCTGTCTAAGTTAACAGAAAGTTGTTCAGTGCCAAAGTAAAGCTGAGCAGTTTTTATATTCTTTTTGCATAATATCCCATAATTCTGTGTGGTTTTCTATTCGAGCATGTGTCCTTGAATGCCTCGCATGTAGCCCTGCATCCCAATGATGACATCCACCTTTTAAAAAATAATCTTGCTTTACTCCAAGCAAGGAAATCACCCCTACAAATGACATAACACTGCATTAATGTGACTTTTAAAAGCTATAATGTGGAGTTGGGGTTGTCTGTCCTGGGTAAGATGCTGGTGCTGGTTGTGGCTGAATGCTCCAGCTCTTCAGCCTCCCCCCCCTCCATCCATCCATCCATCCATCCATCCATCCATCCAGCCAGCCAGCCAGCCAGCCAGCCAGCCAGCCAGCCAGCAGCTCCAGCAGCAGTGAGCAAACAGATGTCTGAGAGAGTGCCCACTCTCGCTGGCCGGGCTGCCAAAACCACCCGCGGCCCTGGAGGCCTCAGCGCCAGCTCTTTCCAGGGAGGCTTCACTCTCCGCACTGCCATCCAGTACCCTTCCCTCCCCAACCTCCTTCCCATCCCTTCTTCTGTTTACCAGGGAGATATAGCATAACATGCAGCATGCTTTGAAACAAAGCACAACTAGCAAAAAAACCCAAAAAACAACAGTGACAAAAAAAGTCGGAACGTTCAAAAATATGAAATCAAAATGCCACACATCCCCAAAGCATCTTAAGATTACACCAGAATGTTTCAAGTCCAGGCAAGTGGTGGAAATACTAAAAGAGGGCGGGATGAACACACTATGCTCCTCCCATTGGGAGTGTGTAAATCTGTAAATAAAGGCTTTTCATAGAGGAGGGGGGAGGGAACCACGGGGCAGTATATTCTTACTGCTAATCTCAATGTCTTTTTATGTGGTCAGAAGCTGAGATTGCGACACCCCCGGGGGATAACCGGCCAGCCTTTTATGGATTAAAATCATAAATATCCGTACTCGTTTCAAGGAGTTTCATTTCTTAAAATAATAATGTTGCCTTATTAAGGGAGTGGAAAAATTGATCAGACAGGGGAAGGTGAGGGAATGCAGCCTGTAGAATGAATTCATCCATCAATGACTTTCAGTGGGAACCTTTAACATTAAACCAAAATTACCTTTTAATAGTCAATTCTGGAGAAATAAGCTCCATTTCTGCTAGATATTTGCAATTTTAATAATATTGTTATAGATATTTAATTAACAACTGAATCAAAGTCAGACAAAAGGAGCTGATGGCTCGTGTTTCCTGTTTTTATCGTATGTTTTACCCTGTAGGGACAAACTGTGAACTAGATGTTTGAGAAATGATGCCAGTTCTCAGATGACGGCTGCTGCATGATACCGACTACTCCACCACTTCCAATTATCACATGAAACCTCTGTGTAAATATGTAATTCCTGCATACAATGAGCATTTTTTTAGACTATGCCCAGCCTGCATGCTCTTTCAAAACACCACATTCATCTAAATCCGATCCAGAGTGCTGCCAATTTGATCAGCTTTCACAATCAACATAAACTGTCACTCACTCAGATCTTCAGCTTGTACGATAAACTGGTATTTTGATTGTGAACGCTGCATCTAGTGCTACAACTATTATCTATTACTTAATAGTCTATTAATTCATTGATTATTTTTCTGAATAATCCATTAGCTGTTTGGTGTATAAAACGTTAGAAAGTGGCCCAAGATAACGTCCTCAAATGTCTTGTTTTGTTCACAACTCAAAGATATTCAGTTTACCGTCATAGAGGAGCAAAGAAACCAGAAAATATTCACATTTGAGTAACTGAGTATTATAATATGAGAATTTGTTTTCTTAAAAAATGACTCAAACAGAATAATGGCTGATCAAAGTAGTTATATTAAGTCAGATAAAGGGAGCTGATGACTCTTGTTTCCTGTTTTTACTGTATGTTTTATCCTGTAAGGACAAAGATGAAAGTGGGAACTGGAAGTAATGTTTGAGAAATGATTTGTCAGTTTTCAGGTGATGGCCGCTCCATATAATAAAATACTTTACCACATCCAATTATTTCCCATCACATGAACCCTTTGTGTAATTCCTGCACGTGATGAGTGGATGTGTTTTTTTAGACTATGCCCAGCCTGTGTGTTCTTGCAAAACACCACATTCATATAAGTCAGAGATCCAAAGTGCTGTAAAATATAAAGAGAACAAATGTGATCCACGTTCACAATCAGATCTTCAGACCTTCACTGTCTGCAACAAAAAAATCTACCAAAATTTGATCGTTTTTTACCTGAAAATTTTGGTATATGTCAAAGCATTTTGTGGAAAATTAACTTCCTTAAATCAGAATAGTTTGATCTGAAAATATCTTTAGCTTCTATCATAAACTGGTATTTTGGCTGTGAATGCTGAATCTACTGCTACAGCTAAGGATTATTATCGTCGATTCATACGTTGATTATTTTCTTGATTCATTGATTAGTTGTTTGGTTGTATAAAATGACAGAAAATGGTGAAAACGTTGCTCCGTGTTTTCCAAAGTCTAAGACGACGTCCTTAAATGTCTTGTTTTGTCCACAATGCAAAGATTGTTCAAAATTATTGTCATCATGTGTTCCTGTTACTCCCACCTGTTTTTTGCACCTTGACCCCCCTCACTGCTCGCTTGACACCTGATCTAAAGTAAATTAGCAATATAAGATGTCCTTAAAATGATGTTTGTTAAAGGGCTGTAATAGTTAGAGCTGCAACTAACGATTATTTTCATTATTGATTATTTTCATTATTGATTATTTTCATTATTGATTATTTTCTTGATTAATTCACAAGTTGTTTGGTTTATATAATGTCAGATATCGTGAAAATGTCGATCAGTGTTTCCCAAAACCCAAGATGGTGCCCTCAAATGTCTTTTTTGTACACAACTCAAATATATTCAGTTTACCGTCACAGAGGAGTAAAAAAATCAAAACATATTAACATGTAAGAAGCTGGAATCAGAGAATTTAGACTTTTTCCTAAAAAAATGACTCAGATTAATCGATTATCAAAATAGTTGGCCTTTAATTTAAAACTTGACAATTAATCTTTAATCAATGAGTCGTTGCAGTTCTAGTTGAATCTAAACAATAAATATTCAGGTTTATGTCTAACTTATGTAGTGAATATTATTTCTATATCTATGAAATTTGCCTGCAATACTAACACAATGCAAGTTGAAGCAGCTGTTATAATCTTAGTTTAATTCTGGCTATAAATCATCAGTTAAAATGTGCACTACTTTGTACAGTAAGTGACACTATAGCTGTTTGCATCCATGTTTCAATATATCACTGTTTGCATGTAAGTCAGAGGTTTGTGTCCACATAACATATTTGCTGCTGTATACATGAGCACCTCGTGTGTTCTGACATCCTCTGATTTAATATTATTCATTTTTATGAGGTCAAGTAAATTATATTTGATATGTGTAGCTGATTTTTTTTTTTTCCCCCTCCCCTCCCTTTTCCTATATGTGCACGAGTAACTGAGGGCCCACATCTAAACGCAGCATTATAATACAGTCTGTTGATGTATTTTATAAGTGTGTCTGCTGGTTTATTACATATGCAGAGGCATCAGTGCACAGCAAAATGGAAAAATGCATCAATATATTCAGAGAAAAGGCAGGCCGTAGACAGCTCAGAAAATAAATCTACATCTGCCAGGCTCCATGCAAACAGCAGAGCCATCCTTAATGGCGAAACCATCGATGAAAACAGATAAAAATATTAAATATTCAGACATTCCTTTCAGCCAGTATCAAAAGCGTCCAGATGTGAGGAGCTGAAGTTGTTATCACGACTCCAACGACAGGCATTGAAAGAAATTCCTCTGAATTTCCAACCATATAAAAGTATTTTATGCCATGCAAATAAATGGTAATTTTTGACTATGGAGGGGAAAAAAACATGCCAATAAACCCTATCATTTGGGACTAAAAAACTCCACAAACAGGAGATACTTTCAATTTGCTTTGCCTGTCTCCCCGCGTTAGATGCCTGCGATTGCCGCGAAATTAATCCATTTAACAATCTGTGGCTTAAATTTGAGGATTTCCAGTTTTTTTTTTCCCCGAATATCAATAAGTTCCAATTGAAGAGAGGATTCTTTTGCAATTCAGGCATGTGCGGGCGATAACGGCAGAGTTGGCATGAAGAGAGGCAAAGATGGATTAATTATGCAGAGAACATGGAAATTCTGCTTATCATCGCTTAGCAAAGGAGCCCAGCTCACATAATCAGAAAACGAGGATGAAAAAAAATAACAATGCAATGGCACCTTCCAGCCCATCATCTTACAAGTTAGATTTTTCCCTGTAATTAAAAAGTAACATACAATTATATTCATATCTCATATGCAGACTATGAGTGGGTGTATATTAAATAATTGCATTGGGATATAAGGGTTGATGTAAGAAAAAAGAAGTTTAAAAAAATCTTGTCTCACAGGGGGATAGCTCCCCTGGGTTGGATTGAACTACTTAGAAACTGAAAACTTAAATTATCTTTGGAAAACAAAGACAAAGGCTAAAGAGAGAAGACTGCTGTATATTTATTTACTTGTGTTTTTTTTTTATTTTTTGAAACGTGCACTTGGTGCTGTTTTTGCAAACAAGAATAATAACGTCTAAAGGCAGTTCTGGTAAATCCCCTCTGAGGATGTATGATATGGAAAGATATATGCAGTGTGCTGCATTTTGTTTCTCATTTCATGTCGTCTTCAGGTTTCACCATCACAGTTTAACATTCCAGGGTGTCGAGGAGCTGCGTTCAGCCTGCCAGTTCTCTGCTAATATGAGCTGGGCTTATGCTCGCATTTCTCTTATTGCTTAGCAGATTAAACTGTTAATGTTGTACAGTTAGTTGGTTGCAAACAAGCAAAGAGGTTTAAGACCTCTTTTTGTGAGGCACCTCTGGTAAAAAAAAACAAAAACATTAAGGTCAAAAGGTTAATGCTATAGCGGCCATCATATGTGTACAAGCTTATACTGTAAATTGTAAAAATGCTGCGTGAGAAGACTGGCGGCTGCCTTTGTCCTCACATGCTTCTGCAGAAATCTGTCTCAGATCTGGCTAATGAGGGTTACAAGCCCTTTGTGCTGGTGTATAATGCTGCATCTTCACATTGCTTAGTCAGAGCACTGAAAGTCAAACATCACATCTAGCAGTGAAGACTCCAATGGAAAGACAGGAGGGAAAACACACAAGATGTGTCATTTTGTGTTTTATTTTCAAGTCAAAACTTGATGCAGCATAGTATCGCAATAATTTGTGTGTCAGTTTGTAGCGACACACAGACGTCAAGTATCGATCCTTTATTTATATAAATATTACAATCCGACAGATGCCACTCTTTCAGAGGTAGGTTACAGCTAGAGTGATGATGCAGGCATTATATGAAACTAGAAAACGTAGGAATTGATTGGTACCATGTCATGTTAGCTTGTCAGGAAGAACGCTAAATAATCCTCCAAAGTTAGGCTAAATTTTTGGTGAGGAAATCCTGACATTGCTATTTTCAAAGGGGACCGCTGACCTTGACTGAATGAAAACTCTGAGATGAAAACTATCAGATAAAGCAAATCAAACGCCATAATTTGCACTTGAAAAAAGGTAGTAAATATCAGTTAGTGTTGTCAATTGATTCGAATATTTAACTGCGATTAATGGCGTGATTGTCCATGATTAATTACGATTAATCACAAATAAATCTCCATTTTTATCTGTTCAAAATGTACCTTAAAGAGAGATTTATCTACTTTTTAATACTCATCAACATGGGAGTGAACAAATATGCTGCTTTATGCAAATATATGTATATATTTATTACTGAAAATCCAATAACAACAAAACAATGAAAATGGCTGTGTGTTCTAGCCAAATTTTAGCATTTGGAGCATTATTTAACCTCCTTCATGACAAGTAGTAGTAGACTAGTATGATACCAGTGGATTCCTCAGGTTTTCTAGTTTCATATGATACCAGCATCTTCATTCTAGCTTTAAAACTGAACCCACTACAACCTCCAACAGATTGAATTCATCAAAGAAATTAGTTCTGTAAAAATGAATTTGTGTTAACTTTGACAGCCCCAGTTATTATACAGTATAAACTATTAACATCTTAACAATCCGACAGCAGCTATTCTGTCTTTGAGAGGTGGTTGCAGGCTCAGTGTTATAGTTAGGGTGAAGATGCAGATATCACACGAAACTAGAAAACCGAAGGAATCCAATGGGACCGTGTGACGTCAGCTTGTTGGGATAACACTAAATAACGCTACATTTTGATGAGGTAAAACTGACATGGCCATTTTTAAAGGGGTCCCTTGACCTCTGACCTCAAGACGTGAGTGAAAACTCTTATTAGATAAATCAGATGTTCAGAAACTGCCGATGTTGAAAAAAAAAAGGAACAAAATGCTGTATATCATATTGCGAAATGTCACAATAAGATGGTAGGGTGACGTAAGGGTTGTGATAGTATTGTATCATGGGGCCTCTGGTGTGGTCTTAGTGTGTATATGTGATTCAGATTCGTTCCAGCTTCTGTCCTGCTGCATACCTTTAGTAAATTATGGACCTACTCTAGCGTCTATATGCCGTCCTGGCTTTTTTCAACTGGCCCCAACAAACAAAATCCTTTGGAAGTTCTCAAAAATGTCTTTTTTTATTTTTATTTTATTTTTTTTTATCCAAGATAGCTTTTCCAGTTCACTTGCAGATTGCGGCAGCCTTTCAGACGGCTGCACCTGTTGCTTGAGCCTTGATTTCGCTTTTTGATCAGAGAACCCTTTTGACAAAAGAGGGAAAGAAGAGGCTGAAGAAAAGGGAGAGGCGAGAGAAAAGATCCTTATCGAATGCTCTCCACCGGACAATGACTTTCCCCCACCATTCAAATGTATCTGCAGAATGCTTGAGTGATTCATTACAGCAGATTCTGAAGTGTGACAATGGACCTCAGAAATGAGTGATGGTATCTTTTTGCTGATTTCATTTCCCTGATCCTTCTTATCCCCCCTGGCCTGTGTACCTCTATTAATTAGAAAGTAGGGATTTCCACTCATCAACTGATGGGTTTCATGCTCTGCTCTGTCACAAATCTCCTGTCCACGCTATCTCTCTCCTCCCAACCCACGGCTGCTTTGGAATGTACATACTCCGCTCCGGCTTCAATCTCAGCAGCGAGTCAGGGTGGCTTTGGCGATTCATAAATATTTATAAACCGATTAAGAAAGAATAATAAAGTTATAAGACAGTGGTTGGTTACCCTTGAACAGTGCTGTGGATGACTTCCTCGGAGGGGATATGTGATCATCCTTACTGCTGCTTCATTTTGCAGCCGGTTTTATTAGGAAATCCTCCTTCCTCACTATTTTGAACATAGAGACTATTAGTTTATTATTTCATCACTCACTTGAGCAACCTCATGAACCAATTATTAATATGAAATGTATAGTGGTGAGCAGCCATATGGTCAGGGATCATAAACATGCAGCTAAAGTGCAGCAGTGTTATGTAGTAACAGCAGGTGGATGATGTCAAAGAAGAAATTAAGGACGTTTTAGCCCTTGATCTCATTATTTGGGTTTTCACAGATCTCACTACTGAATGAAAATTACATTGTAAAACCAAGCATTTTATTCCTTTAAATGTTTTTTCTTATTTCATATGAAGAAAGTATTGTAGTGGTAACTCTCCCCTTGCAACACTCAAGGCAAGAAAACATGGAAATGACCATAAAGAATTGTTATTACACCAAATAAGACAAGATTTAATGTTTTATAATACATGTTACATGAACTGTGCAAGAACAAATGTGTACTATTTCATTTGTCTATTTGCAAAGAGTCACTCACAGACAGACATGTACAGTATATTATCTATATTATATATATAGTGATGTTAGTCTACTTACAGTGTTATATTTTCAATCAGACCTCTTTGGAACAAACTGTTTTAAAACACTAATAAAATGAATTCAAATAGACTTATTTGGGATTTGGGATGGAATGTACAGGCAGTACCAGTCACATAGGAGCATATACAAATCTATTGTATTTAACCTTGTTTTACAGCTGAGACTCCAAACAGCAGCCCTGTCGCCTACAAGCTAAACTACATTCTCAGTTACTTTTAGGAGGAAACATATTTTCATTATTAATTTTTGCAGTTTTAAATGGTTTTGAACATGTGGATAACACTGTAAATAGATGACAAATCTCTACTTGGTTAGGTTTAGAAAAAAAAATCAAGGTTTGACTACAACACTACTTTGTTAGGTTTAGGCAGCAAAACTACTTGGACTGGTTCAGAACGAAAGCATCATAGTTTGACTTGTGCCTCATTTTGAAAAATTTTCTTAAACAATAATTGACTCTTGTTAACCAGTTATTAACCGTTAACCAACAAGATATGTGCCTCACATGCAGCGGTGTGCCAGCAGCAGTATATGAACACAACAGTCACCAGTTCACCGTCAGCAGAGTTACTGTAGCAGCCACGGTGCTGCGTTCACTGTCTCCAGTTCACCATCTGGGAGCGTCAGCAGCCACGGTGCTGCGTTCACTGTCTCCAGTTCACCGTCCGGGAGTGTCGGCAGCCATGGTGCTGCGTTCACTGTCTCCAGTTCACCGTCAGCAGAGTTACTGTAGCAGCCACAGTGCTGCATTCACTGTCTCCGGTTCACCGTCCGGGAGCGTTAGCAGCCACGGTGCTGCGTTCACTGTCTCCAGTTCACCGTCCGGGAGCGTTAGCAGCCACGGTGCTGCGTTCAATGTCTCCAGTTCACCGTCCGGGAGCGTTAGCAGCCACAGTGCTGCGTGTAGTGTCGGACATGCAGCTACTTTCCCAGTAAAAGTCTGCCACCACGGCACATTTAGTTTCATTTAGCAGGTTATCAGCTGCGTCTGTCCACATTAACGATAGTGAATCTCTGACAAACAGGGTGTGTGTTTGTGCTACGTTAGCAGCTGCTAGCTGGAAGCAATCTTTCGGAGGTTTTAACTGGCTCAAAGATAGTTATCATATGAAACTAGAAAACCTCAGGAATCCATTGATAGCAACCATGTCATACTAGAGAGGAAAGTTCAATAACACTCAAAAAATTTCATGAGAAAAAAATATAATAATCATTTTTATTGGGGCTTTCGAAGTTAACGTGATAGCGCAAATTTGTTTTAACCCCACTAATTTCTGTAACCTAGCGGTGTTACAGTTTTAATTTAATTTGCAATTAAACTATGGACAATCATGCAATTAATCACAATTAAATATTTAAATATATATAAATATTTAATATTTATTTAGCCCCAGCTCATTTACAGTAGCCTACATATCATTGTAGAGGCCAATGCATTATTTTTTTTTTTTTTGTGATAATATATTAGTTATCATAAGACAGATGGCAATCATTACTGACTTGTGTGTGTAATCTCTGTTGTAGCTGATATCTAGAATCATAGGATTGTACTCCAGAGTATGATATGCATTTCATTTGAGCTTGTTTGTTTTTAAGTAAGTGTTTGATAGTTAATTAGGATTTTGATAATGTGGCAAATCTCAGAGCAGTACTTATCTCCTTCTACTAAACATCTCATAAAATAAATAACAACAGCATTCATGGAAGAAGAAAAAACTTCTCCTTTGCAAAGTAAAAATTTACTATCAGAGCAAATGACACATTGCGTAGCTCCAAAAGCAGCTCTCGCTTAGGTTTTTAGGGACAGTGTGACTCTTGAAAGTGCCATTAATTATTAATGATACCCAGCACAGCTGAAATGGCCAATTTCCCTGTTGTCTCTATGACTAGGAGGGTGCTTGAGGGCAAAGACCTGCAATTAGCTGTTATATGTGGGTGGCCATTCTAGACAGCATCAACTCTTGTTAGTAGCATGACTGCAGAGGAAAGGAGACTGAACCCCAAGACTAATTATCCTTTCCCTCTCCCTTAAATATGAAGACATTAAAGTTGATTAGTCTTTCTAATTAGGTTATGCTTTTTGATACCACTTGTGTTTTTTTGCTTCTGGCTTTTATGTATGATAATCTCTTTTTTGCATACTTGCCTACAAAGTTATTTCATTGTAGTCTCAGACACTGGCATCACAAAAGTGGAGACAGGAGCACATTTGGGTCTGAGTCTGTATTTGCGAGTCCATGTGTGTAGTAAATCCCTTGTGTGTGGCTGTTTTTTCCTGCAAAATACTGGCATTTTTGGAATATTTCAGCATGTGAAGTCGTGTGACGTTTCCTTCGAACAAAAGGAAGAGTAAGTCGACTTGTACATGTGTTGAGTTTACAGAGAGATGAAACCACAAGAGCCACTTAACCCAAGATGCCGCTTTCAAATAACAGCTAAATCTGATATGCCAACCCCTCTCCCCTTTGCAACGGCACACAAGGACATGACTGGGCAGAAAAAGGAGAGTCCTCGTCTGTAAGATTAGGTTTGGCAACTCGACTCCTCTCCTCTGGATGTCAGATCAGCAGAGTAAATTATATTGAGATCCTCTCAGAGATGACAGATGAAATCTGTCTCTTTGGGCTTGACGCGAAGCTGCAGGTGATACATGATATGTGATAAGGCGGTGATGTCACGGCCGCAGGTGGCTCCCCCTCCTCCTCCTCCTCCTCCTCCTCCTCCTCCTCCCCCCCCCCCCCACGTCCCCTCTACTTGTGTGGAAAATGGCAGCACTGTGAGCTGCTCACAGAGAACTTTTATCTCTGCCCATCTGTGTGGTCTCAGGCGCGATGATCTTGGACTCCAGCCATCTCAACCTTCATGCCATTTAAGAAGAAAAAAACGAGGGGGGGGGGCAGCACGATGGAGAGAAAAGAGAGGGAGGAAAGGGAGGGGGTGAAGAAGGCTGTCTGATTCTGCTTTCAAGTTTGAGAGCAAGCAAGCAGCTGTTTGACATGTTTTTGTTGGGCCTTTAGCTATATCTAATTTTAAAACAGATTCTCGTTTTCTGTCACTTCGCCTTATACCATGTACTTATTAGGGGTGGGAAAAAAAACTGATTCACCTATGGATGACCTTTTTTTTTTTTTTTACAATTTTGAAATTTTTTAATGCCAGAATCGATATATTTGAGTCTCTGTGGAGAAGTTACCGCTTTTATTGTTGTGGTCTGAGTAACGCGATGTCATATCCATTTCGTATCCGTCAACCAAAACAAACCGCAACCGGACAAAATGATACAATACAATACAAAGGTACAAAGGTCTGCGTGGATAGGAGCAGCAGCTACGACAGTAGCAGTAAGGATGATAGCGACTTTGACAAGAGCCAAATTGTGATGGCTAGATGACTGGGTCAAAGCATATCCAAAACTGCAGCTCTTGTGGGATGTCATGGGCAGGGTCCTGGGCGACCATGCCTCATTGATGCACGTGGGAAGCGAAGGCTTGCCCATTCTTGTTGGAGCCAATTGAAGAGCTACTGTATCTCAAACTGATGAAAAAGTTAATCCTGGTTTTGAAAGAACACACAGTACATCACAGTTTGTTGCGTATGTGGCTGCAGACCAGTCAGGGTGCCCATGCTGACCCGTGTCCACCGCCAAAAGCGCCTATAATGTGCACATGAGTATCTCTGGACCACAGAGCAACGGAAGAAGATGGCCTGGTCTGATGAATCACATTTTCTTTTTCATCATGTGGGTGGCTGAGTGCATGTGCGTCGCTTACCTGGGGAACACATCGCACCAGGATGCACTGTGGGAAGAAGGCAGGCTGGCGGAGGCAGTGTGCATACTGCAAAAATGGTTCAAGACCAGTTTGAGGAACACAAGGAGGCTGTGAGGTGTTGACTTGGCCTCCAGATTCTCCAGATTTCAGTCCAATCGAGCATCTGTGGGATGCGCAGGACCTACTATATTCGGCAGGCGGTCATAATGTTATGGCTGATTGCTGTATATATGTGTATGTATGAGTGCCATGAGAAATGTCATTACAGGCACTGAAGAGGTGAATTTTATATGTGGATTTTCCTTTTTTTTTTCTATGAGCAATCAGAGTCACAATGTTAAATAAATCCGACATTTAGGCAGCTAAGTAATATCTCTGCAGTTGTGGTCTTGACTGGTCTTAAAATAAAAGTCCTCTGAGACCGAGACCAGACCGAGAACAAATGTGGTTGATTTTGAGACAAGACCTTCAAAAAGTAGCACTGAGATCAATCTAGACTATTACAACACTCACGCTCAGCCTACTAAAGACACCAGTATGTAATCCTGTTTCTCTCTCACATACACAAATATGTTTTATGGATTTATATTTTTAATCATATCAAATTTTTTTAGCTGAGTTGACCTGAGTTAACTGAACCACCCTGGCAAGTGCAGAAGTTGGTTGGAAGTCACAGCTTCAGAGGGTTAAACACAAGAAACAAGGATATAAATATCTACTTTTAAGTTTCAAGCCTAAACCTCTACGTCTAGTGCAATGAAAAGAGATATGAAGCACAAAAGGAGCAATCAAAAATATGACGTGTTTAAAAAGAAAGAAAGTGGCGTTAAACTGGTTAATGGCTTCACCCAGTGCTGGAACAGAAGGGAGGGTATTTTCTTGCCAAGCCTTCCTGAACAAACAGGTACGCCTGTACTTCTTGATAGGGACATCTTCACACTGCAGACACTGAGTGGAGCTTCAGGGACTTATCATTTTGAAATGAGGAAAAGTAAATATATGTTGCTTGTCAATAATTAGGAATGCCTCGCCTTTTGTTTCTATGCAGCAACTATGTATGTTGTTGTCAATGTGCCATTTTGGACTCAGCTGCACTTCAGAGATATAGAGGCTGGGCATGTTGTCGTCCCTGTATTGTGATATTACCGCTTGGCACAGTTCTTTCATGTTAAAGGATAAACGCTGGCTAACAGTATATCAACCCTCAGGTTGTGTGTGTGTTTAGACGTAGAATAGCTTTTAATATGGGCTATAACATCAAAGATTGTTTTAAGGTTATTCCATACAGTAACGCTGGAATTCAATTAATTTCTACGATTGTCTAAGCGAAATGAGACAGGAGGGCAGTGCTAAGGCACAACATTCTGCTAAATAGCTTTGAACTACAGATAGTTTCCATTAATTAAACTGGATTGCAAGTTGTTTAATCAATTTCAGAGCCCCAAACAGTGACAATCAACCGCCTGCAGTTGGTGTGTGCGCACGTGTATATGTGTGAGAGTGCGGTCAAAAAAAAAAAAAAAAAGACGAAAACGAAAGCATTTTGTCTGTTTGCAATGCTACCAGTGGTGCTGGCGTATAGGGTCTCACTAATTAACCTCCACGTTGATAATGTGCTTAATTACTTTATATTGTGATTTAGTTTCTTCCTAGAGGTTATTCTCTCTTTCAGATTGCAGAAATAATCTTACATGCCTCAAAGGTGTTGAGCGGAGAATGCGATGCCCCGGCGAAACGCCAGTGCAAGCAGGCATCTGTGGATAGACTTTGTGATTACCAGCGCATTGACATCAATGGGAACCGTTTGACACCTGGCCCAGAGAGAGGGCAGCATCAGGCTGCGAGAGCTTTGATTAAATGAGAGAAAGGAGAAAAAAAAAAAAAAAAGACAAGCATAGTCGAGGGGGGAAAACTTGATGTAATTTTGTCTGATCACCACACCGGCCCTGCGTCCTATCAGGCAGAGGACCTCTCATCACCTTTAAATTTCTCTGGGCTCATGAAAAGACCAGACACAGGTCTGATAAAAAATGAAAGGAAAAAAAAAACACAAATGGGGTGGAATGAGACTCTGATCCTCTGCCTTTTGATATCTGGCGGAGTCATGTGCAACAATTTACCTGTAGCACAATTTAAAGTCCTTTTGAATTTGAATTGAACTGAACTTTTTATTGAAATATTGAAAAACGTAATGCTAGTCTGCTATATCAATAACACTGCGTACATATTTAAACGTATTTTTCCATAAAACTTAAACATGCAAAAGCTAGTGACAATAAGTAGGAAGAATTACATGAGTTTGTATAGTAATGACTGAATGTAAAGGACATATTATTTCAGTCTAGCGTGGTTTATTTATGGAACAGTACATTACAAATTACCACAGCGCTGAAACTGGGGGAAATCAGCTAAATACACCTTCGCTTGGTAATGACATGGGATTGTTCATAGATAACAACACACACCTGCAGCTCTTCCTCCTCACACACACACACACACACACACACACACACACACACACACACACACACACACACACACACACACACACACACACACACACTCGCCTCCCCCCTCTCTGTTTGTTTTGTTTTGGACAGTGAGGATAACACCTGCCTCTTCCCAGTTAATGGTCTTTTTAATTCGTCGCTCAAACCCATTTAAAGGCGAACCCTTTCACAATTTGCTTAATTTCTGATGTCATTTCCACCCTATAATTACTGTTCCCTCCCTCACATTTATCAGTCAATGTACCTGCGGTGAAAATATAAAACCTTGACACCACTTTTGCCGAATCAAAATAGTATTTAATTTGATGTCTTTGGCCGTCAAACAACATTGTTCGAGGGACGTAATTAGGACAAATTTATCTTTTTTTTTTTTTTTTATTTTGGGGATATTGCCAAAACATGTGGGACCTTTATGATAAGAAGGGGGGAAGAAAACGTTTGAACGCCGCTGCCCAGTATCTCATGGTTATTGTGAATGGCTTTCAGTGAAATTAATGGCGTGGGGAGGGAGGGGGGGGAGATTGCAGTGTGGCCGCGGTAGAACAGGATGCAGATGTGGTTACAGGGCATCCAGGTAAGGAAGCAGTCATTTCCTAAACGTGGCACACACACACACACACACACACACACACACACACACACACACAATGCATGTATGCATGGTGTAAATCTAAGAGGCGAAAAGGGAAGAATTTGGATCATTGTCATCATGTGCTCCTATTACTCCCACCGTTCTCTCTTTTGTCATTTTTTGCCCTTTGACCCACCTCACTATTCCCTCAACATGTCAATTTTTGTTTTTAAGAGTCCCATGAGCTTGGTTCGCTTGACACTCGAGCTGACTGTTTTAGCATATATATAAAGTAAATCAGCAATATAACTTGTCCTTAAAATGGACTCTGCAAAGTTTATAATACAACTATTAGGGCTGCAACTAGCCATTATTTTAATAGTCGATTAGTCTGATTATTTTCTAGATTAAACAGCTAGTCTATAAAATGTCCAAAAATGGTGAAAAATGTCAGTCAGTGTTTGACACTGATAACGGAGCTTTGACCAATATGTTTCTGCATTAAAAAGGTTTACACTTGACTTATAATTCATGTTCATTTTGAAGCTTTTTTTTTTTTTTTTACCAAGTTGCTCATGTACAATTTATTATTTTAATTATATAGATATTTATATCTTTGTAGTCATTTGTTACATTTTGTTAAGAAAGTTAAGAAAACAATGTTGAAATGAAGCCTGTTGTTGCCTCACACACAAAAGAATGATGAGTCACTTCCACACAGTGAGGCATACAGATCAGAAAGCCCAGGTATCGCCATCGCTATCGGGACTGAAAAAATTGTAACAATGCATCTCTAGTGTTTCCCAAAGCACAAGATGACGTCCTCAAATGTCTTGTTTTGTCCACAACTTAAATATATTTAGTTTACTATTCACATTTAAGAAGCTGGATTTTTTTTTCTTAAAAAATCCAGCTGCAGCTCTAAACTATAAAACAAGAATATATAAAATAATGCTTATTTGAATATAGAAGCATCCTGTTATACTTATAATAAAGGACACTGTGGAAATAAAATGGGCTTCTTTACTTCTACTGTACCACTTGATTGGACTACGCTGATCTATATGCACATGGGGAGGAATATGTGCGAGACAACTGCTCCCAGCAGAGTGAAAAATTACTCCTGCTCCTGTGTACAGCCAGATTTTCTGTACACAACCTGCTATATGTTATGTTGTCAAGACTGATTTTTTTTTTTTTCCGCGGCAAAGGAAAATTAATTGCAAAGAGAGGGACAAGAATTTGTTTTCATATTGGCTTGGTGGAGCCGAGTGCCAGGATGGAGGAGGACAGCTGTGGGGGAAGGCTGGCCGACCCGCTGCCTTCTGCCTCTCCCATGCCTAGCTGCACAGAGTCTGTGACAAAACAAGCCTCCAGGAATACTGGGCAAACACTGAGAGCCTCTCACTGGGATCCGCACTATTTCCTGAGAGCACCGCAGCCAAAAAACCTCCAATACTGCCTTCGCTTTCTTTCTCTAAATTGAATTGTCGCGTCCTGTTATCACATCGCTATCAAAGATACGGAATAGTCATGATCCTGTTCGGTCGGTGGCTTGCAAACATGAGCACGGCCTCACTTGGCGAGGTGCTGAAATTGCAGACAAACATGTTCCTTTCACGCGCTTAACCAACTCGCACCGAGAAATAAGGTCAAGCACGTTGTAAGTGATTCCACCTCTCCTCAATCTGCGTGTGCTCTCACTGTACACGAGGCTGTCGCAGGCTCAGCCAGGAGAGATGAGGGAGATAGCGGAGGCTGAGGTAGGAACCGTTTTCACACTGCCACAATTACAGGAAGCGTCATTACATTGCTCACTCTTACTCAAATACAGATAGAAGCCCCCAAAAATTATGCACAGGCTAGGAGGAGAAAGTGGCTCACTTCTGTTTGCTAAATTAATCGCTTCCTAAATGGCTCCAGGCCAGGCAAAGTTAACATTTGCAGTTTCAAAGGTTTTCAGCGCTTGCAATGAGCCATGAAATTACTGCATGCCGTCGAAAATGGCAGCTGATGAAAAGCCCAAGGAGCAGGTCCCACAGGCAGAGAGAGCTTGGAAGTGAAATCTTAAACACAAAGTCTCATTTCTGATTCGGATCATGGTGAAATTCAGAACCAAAAACTCCAGAATGTGCGAGCCCGATGTCCGAAAGCGGGACAGGTTTTGTGACAAGACGGATGACGAGCAGCTGTTTGCGGGCCCCGGCAGCGCTCGTCCGGGCTCCGAGGAGGCGAGGTGAGCGCAGAGGTTGGGTCCAAGGAGCGTAATGATGATGTCGAGGTGCTCAGCTGCAGCCAAACCGGACTGACCCAAATTAGGTTTGATTAAATCACAGGGGTGACGCTGCAGTTCTGCAGACATCATTAACATCAAAATGATTATGGCGGAGCAGTGTGGCTCAGCTGAACCCGACCACTTCATTCACGCCAACGGTCTGATGCCGGAAAACTCCATTTGCATATTGACTGAATTAAGCTGTAAGCATGTTCACGTACATCTGAAACATAAAACATTAATTATTCATTTATGACCCACTGCTGCTCTGCTGTAACTTTCTTAGAAATTCAGGATTTGCACAGTTAAGTATCGCGATATTGTGTTTTGTGATGTTGTATCCATTCTCACAAACACTGTATCAATATTTAATGAATAGTTTCATTGTTATCATCATGTTAACTTTGACCGCCTTAGATATTTTTGGCAGTTTTCCTGAAATTAGACTGAAAACATGTAGGGCTGTCAACGCTGACGCAATAATATAATGTTAACGTGACTTTGTTTTAATTTCTTTGATACATTAACATTAAGTTGTAGCAGGCTCAGTTTCAAAGCTAGAGTGAAGATACTGACATTATATGAAACTAGAAAACAACTTAAAACCTAAGAAAAGTAATCTATTGGTACCAACCATGCCACACTAGCTTGTCAGAAAGGAGGTTGAATAACGCTCCAAATTTGTGTTAAATTTTGGTGAAGAAAAACATGCTCATTTTCAAAGGGGTCCCTTGACCTCCGACCTCAAGATATGTGAATGAAAACGGGTTCTCTGGGTACCTGTACAATACATAGGTGCAGTAGTCATAGTCGTAGTAATTATCAGTAATGTACAGTCAGCATTGTTTCTATTTGTATATACAGTATTTGTATATAATGTATACTATTGTTGCTGTTGTTGGGTTGCAGTTTGCCATGTTATAATATGGGCATATTTTTTATGCTAAATGCAGTACCTGTGAGGGTTTATGGACAATATTTGTCATTGTTCTGTGTTGTTAATTGATTTTCAGTAATAAATATACATGTACATTTGCATAAAGCAGCATGTTTGTCCACTCCATTTTGATAAGAGTATTAAATACTTGACAAATCTCCCTTTAAGGTAAATTTTGAAAAGATAATATTGTGATTAATTTGCGATTAAACACGATTAACTGTGGACAATCATGTGATTAATCACAATTAAATATTTGAATCATTTGACAGCCATAAAAAATCACAATATATCGCCTTGCTTACTGTATCACAATATATTGAACTGTATATCACTAGATTCTTGCACATATACAGCAACGCGACAGGATCCATTCTCCAAACAGAGTCTTTAATATGAGATCTTTCACTCCTAAATGAATCCAACAACCAAATGACCACAATTAGAAATGTTATTTCCCTCCAGAAAATAAAACAAAAAAAAAAAAAACAGATAAAGGTTTGACAAGAAACAAATATCATCTGTCATCATAAAAATGTTTAGATCACTTTTGCCAATTTCTTGACTTTTGATTCCCTGTTCCTCTTTAGTAAATTATACCTTAGAGATGAACATTTTCCTGAAAACTCCTACTGTGCTTGGGATCTCAAGCTCCTGCCTTGCCAGGAAAAAAAAAAACCCTCCCCCACATATCAATCTGCAATCATAGAGCCTAGCGGACACTTCGGATTGCAGAAAACTTTGACCTATTTTTCAATGTTGGAGTGACCAACCAATTTAGGAGCCAATTTGATTTTTTTTATTGAGCATGTGTGACATGAAATTAGATCCTCAGTTAGTTGATATCTGGAAGAGTTGGAAGATAATCATTTGATGTCGCATGTGTATCTACTAAAAGAGTGATACCTACTCTCACTTTGGAGTATTTCTTATTTAAGTCAAATCCAAGCACTGGCATGCCAGCCGTTATGTAAATTAATTTACAATTATTTGGTTTAAAACTGGTGGACACTCTGCGGAGACGCCGCCTATTACTGCTAATAGAATTTTTGAGTATGTTTATCTTGCTGTTCATGTATTAATGACATTTAAATATGTTATGCCTCCACCATAAAACATTAAGCACTCTATTGTTAGGTCAAATTTGGAGTGAGAGAGAAGTGGTGGGTGTTTATAAATGAGAGCTTAATTAATTAAAGAATGCATTACATTTTAATGGTGAATTGTTAACTGTGGCTGTAGCCTCATTAATATGTGCCCCGTGGGGATTCCAGTGCCGTCGTTTCACCAGCAACCTGCTGGCTGCAGGTCCTGTGGCTATTTTATGGCACTGGAGATTGATAGTCGACAAAGCAATTAATCACACGGAGGAGCAACCATCTCCTCAGTGCGTGGAGCAGGTGGAGGAATGGTTGTTTAAATTTTCAGCAGTGATGAGCTAATGCCGCATATTCTACAGTTCCAGTGAACAGAAGAATTGATGGTTTTTGAAAGATCAATAACATTTTTTTAAAAGCTCAGTTCACCCACATTATACAGAACTGTTTCTCACTTAGTATTATCTTAATAGTAGTGTTTGGTTTTAAGATCTTGTTTTGAGGTGAATGAAATTTAATTTTAAGCCGTTCAAGATATCAGATATTCCCTGCACGATTATTATGGCCAAAGAAATAATAGATTAATAATAATGCTAAACAGTCAAATTCATCTTGAACTTTGTTTATTGTGCATTTTGTCTCTTCTCTGGTACATGAATTACATTCAGTGTGCAGAGAGGTAGGGAGGTGGAGCGAGAGTCAAAAGTGTGATTTAAGAGGTGCTGGATTATTTACACAGTGTTATCTTATGTCTGTTATGGACACGATGTCATTATTTAATTTTTAAGATATCAAGGTTATCGTCAATACCGGTATGTATCATAACACCCCTAGAAGCACCGAAAAATCACAGCAGCGCTGTCACTTTGCTGAAATAATGTCCAGGTTAGGGCTGTCAAAGACATAGTCCCCATTAAAGCTGTTCACAGAGAGGTTGGTGCATTAGCCAGCATAAATGCATGCAGCAACATTGTCTTAAATTTCTGTGAAGAGAAAAAATACAAGTAGTCAGCTCAAGATGCACCAAACTTTCTTTACCATCCCAATCTGCTCTTACCCAGGTGTACTGTGTGATGAATCCCACTTAGCACATAGGTAACGCCCCCTAAACACTATATAAGGACAGATATTAGCGTAGGTAACGCCCCCTAAACACTATATAAGGACAGATATTAGCGTATGTAACTCCCCCTGAACACTATATAAGGACAGGTATTAGCGTAGTTAACGCCCCCTAAACACTATATAAGGACAGGTATTCACGTAGGTAACGCCCCCTAAACACTATATAAGGACAGGTATTGGCGTAGGTAACGCCCCCTAAACACTATATAAGGACAGGTATTAGCGTAGTTAACGCCCCCTAAACACTATATAAGGACAGGTATTGGCGTAGGTAACGCCCCCTAAACACTATATAAGGACAGGTATTAGCGTAGGTAACGCCCCCTAAACACTATATAAGGACAGGTATTAGCGTAGTTAACGCCCCCTAAACACTATATAAGGACAGGTATTCGTGTAGGTAACGCCCCCTAAACACTATATAAGGACAGGTATTGGCGTAGGTAACGCCCCCTAAACACTATATAAGGAGAGGTATTAGCATAGAAACTTTCTAGAGCAGGTGTTGTGCTTTGTGCTGTGGCACATGGTCAAGATTTGGAAAGAGGGCACCAAAAGAAGAAGAACTTCAGCAGTAGTGAAACTGATGGATTTAAATAAACGTAAACAAAGTAAATGTGATTTTCTAGAGCGTCAGTACAGGAAAATCAAAAAGCACCAAAGAACATTTTATAAGCCATTCAGAAGTTAAACATACACAGAATCATCCAACAGCTTTATAGTCTTAATTGGGAACAATGGACCACAGAGATGCTGTCTTCACTTTTTAAATGTGCTTTTTCAGGTTGAAATTGTATTCATCTCCATTTTATTGGGGAAGGAGGCAGAAATCAAGATAAATATCTCAAAACATAGACAAATAAATCCAAAAACATGTATTATAATATGAAGCACAGTAAGGAAGACAATGTCTTCTCGTAACCTGATTAAAATGAACTTTTAACAGATTGGATGTGTATCATGAGGAGCTTGCTTCTTAAAAGGATGGTATTATAACATTGATTCAGTGTGTCAAACACATGTTAACATGAACATATTAATGCCAAGTCGACTGGCCCAAGCACATACAAATAACTGAGGGAAGTGTGGCATTGGGGCTCTTAACCATAAAGTAGCATAAAGTAGGTCATTTTATTGAAATTACAACGAAATCTTACCTCCTTATGGTCCACGTTTTAGATCTCTATGTCTGCCTCCACCCCGGCACTAATGTAATAGTTTGTTTTATTTTTATTTTGTACTTGGGATGAACTGAATCTTTAATGTACTTTATGTCGGACTGTACAATCATTGCCTAAGAGTAGAACAAAAATAAGAAATCACTGGTGAATACCAGAAATCAGTGGATACTAAGAACAAATCGCGGATACAAACAAAATTAAATGGAAATTTGTTCCTATATCTCTTCCTGCATGAGGCCCAGATGTTGAGCTTGACTTTTTAAATGTGCTTTTTCAGATTGATACTGTATTCACCTCTATCCAAAATCTATCCTAAATCCAAAAATATCTGTGTCGTCATTCCATGGAAAGTGAGAAAATACCTTCTTGTGATTTGATTAAAATCAAGCTTTTAACAAATTTCTGAATGTGGATCATGTGTAGCTTGCTTCTTAAAAGATTATTTAAGAGAAAAGATTTTCCTTTTTTTTAGTCCCATAGCGGAGAAATTTGCAGAAATAGAGCAGCAAAAGTGCAGACAAAGAGGCATCAGTTAAAAACAAAATGAGATATAATAGTAAGTAAACAATCAAGATATAATAAATAAGAAAACAGTATAAAATATAGAAAATATAACAGCAGACAGACTGAATGAATGGTTGGATTCACATTGCTGCAATGTGAAATGTTGATATTACACAGAACATCTTCATCAACGTCTTGATATTGCACAGTGATATTGTACATTGATACTGCACACACATGAATTGTCCGTGTGTGTGTGTGTGTGTGTGTGTGTGTGTGTGTGTGTGTGTGTGTGTGTGTGGAACAACATGAACATTAACATGAACATAATAATGCCATGTTGACTGGTAAAGGTGCATCCAAATAACTGAGGGAAGCGTGTCAGTGATGTTCGTAGTAGTAATGTTAATGTTTTCCAGGATTATTTCATCCTAATTTTAATCTAAAGATTACTTCTTACCTAAGTTTTATGGTCCCCATGTCTGTCCTCTGGCACTAATATAATAATTCCAGCTGTTACTTTAATGTATATTTTACTGTAAAACCATTTGTACTGTTAGCTCACAAAAAGGAAAATGATTTCTAAATACCATAAATAGTTTGTATTACAACAGTGATACTGTGGGGACAACCTCACAGCATGAGTAAACCTGTTAACACGAACACAACAATGCCATGTTGACTGGCCAAAGGGCGTACAAATCCCCGCACCACTTGAATAGTGTTGTTTAAAGCTTCTCCCTGAACCCGGTCGCTGTGAAGCCGCCATTTTCTCTCCTTTCACTCCTAATTACCATCGCCTCTCCAGAAAGTCCTCTGTTGCTCCATCTGTCCCCTCAGCCACTGACAGAGATGCTCTAATCACCTCGCATAGCAGGGCTCGCATGGGAAAAGACTACACAACCACCATACTGTCTCAGATATAGAGCCGCTACTGGATGCCAGCACCTCACAGGGGGTAAGCTATAAACACTGGCCGCAGCCTTGTATGGGATATGTTCAGTGATGTGCGCTGAAATGGATCCATCTCATGTTACAGATCTCCCACACAGCCCGACAACACTAATGCCAAATGAGGTTTTGTATGAAGTATATGTGACATATGCCGAGTGTGCCGGCGGTCCATCAGTAGCTCACATCAAAACGACACTCGAGGGATGAGGCTTTTTTTTTTTTTTTTTTTTTTTTTTGGAAGGACACCGCAGGTTTACATTAAGCTACATACTGTATGTGGGCATGAAATATCACAGCGGGAAGGCTTGGAAGGAAAAGCATTTTTTAATGTTCAAGAATATCAGAAAAATAGATCTAATTGAGAGAGAGGGAGAGAGAAGAGCAGCTTGTAATTGAAAAAAAACTTTATTTTAAAACCCTGCATGTGTTCTAAAGCCATGCCTCCACAGATCCATGCATTATTTAATCTTATTCTGTATGCCCTGCAGCGTGATATCTTGCCCTCCTTGTATTTGATTCTGTTATTCTCACCCAGGTTGACACCTCCTGACTTCTCATTTTTTTTTGCTTTACCCACTTCTCGACGACTTTCATGTGTTCCTTTGTGGGGGCCCTGCAAGTTTCCTCCGAAAAGTTTTTTTTCCTGAAGCAAGAGAAGAGAAACTTTCCCGGTTCTGCCAGAAAGCCTTCTCATCTTGGCGGAGGAGCAGCCGGGGGAACTCTCAAAATGATGACAGCCATCGTGAAAGGGCAGATAAGCCCGTGTGGCTTTGCCTCTGATTGTATGTTCATCTCATTCTGATCCGGCCGCGATTCTAAGCCCCTGTCTCGCAGTCCTCACTCTCCCAACAGTTGATCTTCTGCATGTCATTGAAATCGTCTTATAGCTGATCCAGGAGACAGGGGGAAAGTGGCTGTTTGTCACCCAACTTCAGTCTTGGCGAGGAAGACGAGTTCTGCTGTTTTTTCTCTGTTTTATTTTTACAATGTGACTGACTGACCAGTTAGTTTTTATTCTACTGAACAGTAGATCAATTAACACAGAGGCAACATTGATTCCTGATGGAAAAAAATCCATCAGATATTTTGAGTCTATTTAGTTAATTGGAGGTATTAGTACTTGAATTCCCCCAGTTGATCAATCGGACAATATGATGTCATGCCGACAGCAACACCTATTTTGTGCTCAGCATGTCGCCCGTGGAGAAAGCTGTCATAAAAGAAGCAAAGGGAGCATTCACTCCATGTAGCCTTAATATCCCAGAATGCAACTTTTCACAGCTTGCTCTTTGTCTCACTAAGTCACTCCAACAAACATTGCTCTCTGCAACAGTCAGACTTAAAAACCTGTTTGAATGATTATCATATTGACTAACTGATGACTATAGATTGATCTATACCAAGATGATCACATGCAGTGCTTGAAGTGGAAACAAATAAGCACCAGTAGTCTTATTCACATGTTGGCGTGTGTATCAGTCGGTATCAGCAACTTATTGCTATTTATTCCTTATTTCTTTAAGCATGCTATACTATGTCAATCACCTGTTTTATTGCTATTACTATACTTCTGTTATGAATCTTCTGCAGTAGGCCTATAATACTAGAAGTGTTATTACCTGAAGTGCTTTCCTGTGCTATTTGTAGTATCACTCTATAATATTGGCTTATTTTAGGATGCTTATAGCCTGAAATCAACAGCAGTCAGACAGACAGGTGTACATGCAGAGCTGAGCTGTGTGAGCTATTCATTCAGGTTTTAGGAGCAGAGTCCCAGTCAGGATGCTCCGACATAATCTGCAGTGAATAAAAAATATGAGGGTCTATTGGGTTTGGGGTGGCCTCCCTCAAGAAGATTTTAACATTTTTGGCTTAAAATGAATGCAGTTTTTTCATAATTTTGGACCATTATTATTACTAATTAAATTATTTTTTTAATTATTTATCCCAGTCCTTGTCTGAACATTTAATTCTTCTGGAAATGCCCTGTAAAATCATATTATATAAATCAGGTTAAAATAAGAGCAGATTCAGAAAACGTTTAAATGCTTCTTTGATTATGTTAGTTCACAAATTTAAAAAAAAGTTGTGGGACTAATTATTGTACAAAAAGGACGTGAACATGGTTGTGTTAAATTCGTCCAGATGCTCCTGTTGTTTGAATGTTGTTACCTAATATACACTGACCTAACTCTACCTAATGCAGCGCAAAAAATGTCCACATATACTACAAGCGATGTCACTCTCTATTACATAGAGAGAGAGATATTGATGAACTGTCAGTTAATCTGCATTGATATTGACCGCTGAAAATTACTTGGTTGCCTTTTCTATAAATCACAAACATAAATTAAAAAGCCAACATTGCCTATCACCTTCAGACAGACATGAAGGGGACATATCATTAAAGGGCAGTGCTTGTTTTTGGCTCAGCTGTTTTCAACATGGCTGCTGGGTCATGAACTTTCTCATTTTACAGCTAAACAGTAACAACAAGATGTTCCTGAAAACATTTGAAGGGAGAAATGGTTATTACAGTAACAGAATATTGATTCATATTTGATAATCGCTGCCAAGTTTGACTGTTTGATCAGAGTTTGTGAGTTTCGCCAGCAGTGGTTGACTGCTGTAGGATCTGATTGTTTTTGTTTGGGCACGGTGAAATCCTGCAAATGCATTAGCAGCAACAGAGGACACAGAGGAACATGACTTTTTCAGATTACCTGTCTCATGCACTACTGTTAGGATATTGTGACTTTATAAAAATATCTTTTTATCATATTTGCTCAAAGTTACCACCTTCAGCTTTAAGTCAGTGAAATGACCCAATAATGTTAGTTAAGTAATATCTAGGCCTATCCAAAGTTTGGTAATATTTGTCACCATAGGCCATTGGTCATATTTGACCAAATAAGACTATAACAACAAAACCTGAGTGTATTACATTAAGCAAGGGTGTGTTTTACTTCTTATGACTTTAACTTTCTGTTTGTAAGAGGACGAATGTGTTATTTCTTCTTTCAAAAGTTACACAGTCTTGCTTTAAGGCATGTTTGCTAACAGTTTCAAAGCTTTCTGAGAAAAGTGTGGAATCGCTTCCTTCTGCAGAAGCACATGAAGCAATTTGACTCAAAAAAAAAAAATCAATTAAAGCTGCAAGCAGTGTTGAATGGGCTCTTGTCCTTTTGCGCACATCAGGGGTACCCGCCGCCGTGCATTTCCATGAAAGCTGGACACTGCACGCAGCAGTTAGAGGGTATTTTCTGCGTGGAGCACGTGGCGCCAAGTCTGGGTCTGCTTCGACAGTGTATAGTCAATTTACAACAACTTCCTGTTTCCTGTAGGTGGCGCTATGACTGACTCATAATGACACATATCTGTCTTCAGGCCTGGACTTTTATCCAGCTTGTGAAATCTGGGGCGGGTTGGACTATGTAAAGTCAAGTTTCAACAGCCTCCTGCGTCATGTAGAATCATCGAAGTTCACCATGCAACCACCACAACACCATTTTGCAAAAACACAAAAGCGTCGTGAAGATGTTGAAATTCTGCTGCTCGACTTTGAGATGGATTTCTTGAATCCCCAAGGACGAGTATCGTAAAGTTCCATACCTGTAAAGTGATAAAATGGCATCTTCTCACATGACCTATGACATGACCGTTTGAGTGATCAAAAATTCCTTTGTAATTTGGCATCACATTAGTTTGAGGGTTATACCACCCAAATTTGAGTCTAATCCAATAAACTCTGTAGGAGGGGTATGTAAAAGTATGCATAAAATGCAAAAACACACAAAATGCAAAATGGCTGACTTCCGGGTGGGCGGAGCTACTGAAACCTATGACAAATATGTGTGGAGTAATGAGCGGGATGTGCCTACCAAATTTCATGAATATAGGATCAACTTTGTCTAAACTACGGCCTTCCACACATTACGGGGCGCTATGGAGCCCAATCGCTGTGCATTCACGGAAATTTCACAGGTGTCCGTCTATTTGCCAACTTTCATGAGTTTTCATGTATACGAAGGGCGTCAAAGGTGTGTTCAAAGGCTAAAAGTAATAGGGGGGGCGCTAAAGAGCCAACATGCCATGCCCAAGCCCAGTTACACCACCAAATCAAAGTGATTACGTGAATATGCGTGTGAAGTTTCATGAGTTTTTGTGCATCCTAAAGTCCTCAAACATGTTCATACATTTTAAATTAACACATGAAAGTCAAAATGGCTGACTTTCTGTTGGCTGAAAAAAAATCTCCAAAATATTTAATACGCTCTTGCAGACGTAAGCATTCGACTTTCATGAGGATCGAAGTAAATTTTCTCAAAACTGCCTGCATTTTGGGGCGCTATGGAGCCCGCTGTCGACACTAGCGTACAACCACTACCGAACTTTGCGATTTTCGCCTGTTTTGATGCATATTCCAGTTTTCGTGAGTTTTCTCAAAAATGTGATCTTGCAGCGGAAAAATAAGAATCTTCAGATAAACAAAAGGGTTTCCTTGCACTCTGTGCCAGGAACCGTTGGACCCTAATTAACAAGAATTACAGCTTGATCCCCACTGAAATGCATTGAACAGCATGGATTGATGAGATCTAACGGTGCAAAAGCATCCAAGTCTTGACTTTATCTTTTAAGGCAAGTGGAGCAAACAGGAGCCTGGAAGCAACTTGAAGCTCCTGAGTTGGTGTAAAGCGATACAGTGCCAGCCTATAAAGAAAGCTGAAAGGTTTTTTTTCCACTTCAGAAGGCACTGCTCCTCTACCATGGTTATCAAAGCTTAATATTTGATTTTGGTTGACCATTTTCCATTAAAAACACGATAGCCACCGCGAGAGTGACAGACCCAGGCGGTGGGAGCGCCACGCTCACACATGCCCCCGCCGCCCACCCCACAGGGAGGTACGTACCCTGCTTACTAGAGTGTGCAGGCCGAACAGTTCCCTTCACTTAACTTGACATTTCCAGCTGCACTGTCTGCGGCAGGTCCTGTGTGGTGTCACATCTATAGCCCCTGCAGTATGCACTGCTGAACGCTGTGGGTCTTAAATGAGATCCCAAAGGGAAAGCAGAGCTGAGGGTGGGGAGGTGTGGGTGTGTGGGGGGTATTATCTTAGCCGCTAATGAACAATTGTATAATTTCTATCAAAAGCAGTCATAAGGCCTGCTCAGTCTTACGGTATCTCCTCTAAATACTGTCACGATAAAGGGACTGTTAAAAGAAGAGGGCTGGTGGAGGAGGTGGGGAGGAGGGGCTTGGAGCTGTCAAGAGGGGCCACTGTGGTCAGGAGGAGCGCTAGAAAGGAAAGTCTCTGCCTTTATCTGCCATTTCCTGCTCCCTTCCTGGCTACATTAATAATCTGTAAGAGCAGACAATCACGCACGGCCGTGAGAGATAAAACACGGATGACAAAATATCAACTTCCTGCTACAAAACTCAAAGCCGTTATTAGAATATCAGGCACAGACGGTAATTAATTTCAACTTTAATTACTTCCACTGTTCCTGTAGATTAGATCACAGGTTTGAGATGGGTTATTAAAACAACTGGGGAAATCTGCAATGTAAAAAAAAAAAAAAAAAAAAAAAAATGTTAATTTCTCCAACCCCGTCTCTTAACCTGCTTGTTGAGTGATGCAATTACATCTTTGTGGTGCAGACGAGGGTTGATATGATGTAGATGAAAAAGACACCCGATCACTTTGGGTGGAAGCTGGGAGGGTTTTTTTTTTCTTTTTTTTTTTTCCACCCAGCACTTATAGATATCTAAATGGTGATGGTATCATCGGATCGCGAGGTTATGATGACCTCATGTTTTCTATCTATATCAATGACAGACAATAAAACTAGTGTAATCCACAAAATCTTCAGCGGAGATAAAGCAGTGGCCTGAAGATAACAGCAGTGTTTCCGTAATGCAATATGAGCCTCCACATGTTACAGTAGAGGGAACAAATTGTATTCATCTGTTTGTTTTGTGTTGAAGAATTTAAAGCGTTCATTAAGCGGGTTTCATCTGTCATGGCAGGCTTCGAAAAAGGCCAATCATCATTTAAAAGTTGCTTTGAATTTCACCAAATATCAAAGCGACTTTATTTAAACCCGCTTTCTGTTTTTGTAATAGTTATTTGAAGGAATGTCTATACCAATTCATTGGCAAATTTTTTAAAATGTGATGGTACTCATTTCTCTACAGTACCTAAGGGCTCATGATTAATGGCGCCTAAAATCTGAAAGGACGCACTAAACTCACTAAATCGGCAGAACGAGATCTAGTTAGCATTCAGCACAGTCTTTCATGGAGCTAACAGCTAACATGTGTTGCACTGAGTTATGTTGTGATGCGGTCAAGCTCTATTCAGTAAAAATTAGTCAGGCTATAATTAAAACTACATTTTCATTATGTGTTCAAATGTCATCTTGTCAAATGTAGTTTTTAGCGAGACTTGAACAGATCCACTTGTTTGAAGGAGGCATTTTCACAGCAATATAGAATAGATAATAGAGAGGAAATTATGATCTGTTTAACTTCCTAACACTAGCTCAGATGTTGTTTTTGTTTTTTTTTACCATGGTATTGAATTGGTATCAAGAATTTTGGAATTTCACTACTAAATTTATGGTATCGTGACAGCCCTCTGTTTTAGTAAAGCAAGGACTTTCACATATAACATATATAGATGTCAGGCTACCGTGAAACATGCATACACTTGGTTATGTTTTATTAGCCTCTGCCGCCAGTGTGGGAATGTGAGTGTGAATGGATGAATGCCGGTTTGAGTTGTAAAGCACTGTGAGTGGTCACTAAGACTAGAAAAGGGCTGTATAAATGCACCAGTCTCATAGTTTTCAGTGCTATGAAAAGTACTGTATGCAGCTGAGGTGAAAAATTGAAAGTCAAAAAATTAAAGTCCCAAGGTTACCAAGCACAACCCTAGCTATGTACGCCATTTACATAGCATGTAATTGTTTTCCCAATTATGAAGGCTGTCAATCAATTACAGTATTTAATTGCGATTAACCTCATGATTGTCCATAGTTAATCAGGATTAAACACAAATTAATCACAATTTCCATCTTTTCAAAATGCATCTTAAAGGGACATTTTTCAAGTATTAATTACTCTTATCAACATGGGAGTGGACAAATGTGCTGCTTTATGTAAATGTATGCATGTATTTATTATTTGAAATCAATTAACAGCAAAACAATGATAAATGTTATCCAGAAACCCTCACAGGTACTGTGTGTGTGTGTGTGCTGACTTGACTATGATTTGCCCCAAACTGCATGTGATTATCATAAAGTGGGCATGCCTGTATAGGAGAGAGTCGTGGGAACCCATAGAACCCATTTTTATTCACATATCTTGAAGTCAGAGGTCAAGGGACCCCTTTGAAAATGACCATAACAGTTTTTTTTTCTGTGGGTTATTTAGCCTCCTTTGCAGCAAGCTAGTATGACATGATTGGTACCAATGGATTCCTTAGTGTTTCTAGTTTCATGTGTATTCAAGTATTTTCACTCTAGCTTTAACAACCACTAACGAAAGTAGTGACATTAAAACAAATTTGCGTTATCACGTTAACTTTGATAGTTCTGATGATATTGATTTGTATAGTATTAAAGGGGACATATTATGCTAATTGATAGGCTCATATTTGTATTTAGCTTTTTTACTAGGACATGCTTACATGCTTTAATGTTCAAAATTATTATTTTTCTCATACTGTCTGTCTGAATATACCTGGATTCACCCTCTGCAATGCTCCTCCTGAAAAAGCTCAGTCTGCTCTGATTGGCTTGTGAGAGAAATACGGTGCACCTTTGCAAAGGTAGTTCGTAAGCTGTGGGAGATATACTCTAATGAGCCTGCATGTGACATAAGCCAAAGAGCCAAATCTGAACGGGTTGTTGAATCACATGTTTTCTGATCTAGGTAGCCCACAAAAAACTGATGGCGATGTCTTACTTCACAGTTTGTCAGTTAGTCGTCACTCCAGATACCCAAATGTATGGGAAAAATTGACTTTTTTTGCGATATGTCACCTTTAACATCTAATTAGTGACAATTAGGTAAAATGTCTTTTTCCATTTTGTATCATACCCATGTTCTGTGCACACCAGCGCTGTTCAAAGTGTAGTTACTTGCCTTGTAAGAGGAGACACGGAGGGACGGTAAACAGCGAGCATGCAACCACCAAGCAGAGATCTCTTCAGCTGCATCATATCAAAGTGAAAGTAGAATCTGAGAGCAACACATTCCACTTGTTTTTCTTGTCGCCTTGATCCACATGGATGCTTTCAGTGATATGTTTAAATGTCCCTCTAATGGAGCATTCATGGTGTTACAAAAGGGGCTATTCAGGAGCAGTCCTCATTTATCAACACAACTGTGTGACTTATGTGTACAGCAGATATGAGCATGATGAGGCCTTGATTTCTATGCAGTAAATACTGTTGGAAGCCGCATTCAGCCGTGTGCCTTAAATCCCAGCCCGGTCTTGTTCTAATAGGACTCCATATCGCTTGATTCAGTGCACACTTTTCTTCATCAATCAAATAACATCAGACACCCTTTCATACTTTGCAACCTATATGCAAATAATCTGCCCCGAATGGTAATATCATATGAGCAGACAGCGTATTCACTGTGGGATTATAGAATGAAAAAATGCATTGCAGATATGCCATTTCAAATTAAACGCACAGCCTTTTGCTGCTATCTGTCTGTAGATAGTCTAATTAATTTACTCCAACTATAAATAAATATTTAGTTCCTTCCTAGCACAGCACACAGGCTGATGCTGATTTGGCGCATCAAGTCTTCATTATACAGTAGTGCTAAGGGGTATGTGGGAACGGCTAATCTTAAAATCCCTGCCACACAATAAACAGAGTGACGGAAAGGAAGGATGCATGAGATAAGTCGGCAGTAATGAAACTGGATGCCAAAAGGAGAGGACAGTATGTAATGAAGAGAGAGCAGAGGGGAATGTTTAAAATAAGTTCAAGAACAAAGATAAAGCCCAAGGATGATGTTATCGGCCGGATTGAAGAAAGCGTTTCAGTAACAGAATGGTCACAATCACTTAATCAGCCTGACTCCACCCAGCAGCACCGTCCCTGTCTTCCATCATATGCTATTTCCCCGGCTCCAAACAGTCAATTTTCACTGTGTGTGCGTGTGTGTGGGCGACGTCTGAGTAAAAGGGTTACGGAGAGCATTGATGGCTCTGTCATAGTGGAGGGTGGCCTTGCATTATCAAAGCAGAGCACTTCAGCTGGTACAGCCTGCGAGTCTGGCTGAATAGATGACCAATCTGAAACAATGTAGGTTGAGAAAGAAGGATTTATTAATGTTTGTCTGTGGTCACGACTCGTTTAGTCATGTTCAAACCAATAACTGGCACAAAGTGAACTTTCAAAAACGCTTTAATTCCTGCTGCAATATCCATTTTAAACAAGGCCAAATAGGCTGTCACGATGTTTTAATGCAATTGTGCAAACCTGCATATCCCTGAGTTATGAGAAACTGAAACATTGGTTACACGTATGTAATGTAATATAACACTCACATGGACCAGTACTTTAATGATCCATTGAGTAAATTTTGCTAATGGCGACCCCTGAGGGGAACAGTCGAAAGGAGAAGAGTAAATTTTGCAAATAATGCTTATATACTTTTACCTTAGTAAAACAGACTTTTACTTCATATTTCTACATAAGTAAGTAAGTTTCCAACCCAGACTACAGATAAACTCTAACAGTATAATATACGATGCTGATCTTATCAAAGTATCATACATGCAGTAAACTTAGGCAGATAAAATATCTACATACAGTATATTCTCTATTCAGCAGCTGAGCGTCCTGCTAAACTTCCTCTCCATTCACTGTGATCCACCGCTGTACTGTACAGCACCGTCTCCCCAACAAGCTTATTTCTAAAAGCTGCCGAAGCTCTACTCAAATCCTCTAGATCCCGGTCCCTGCTGGGGTTGGACTGCTGGCCAAACTGAGATCCTCAGACAAAGACTGGCCCGAAAACTCCTCTTGATTTGGACGGGCACCCGGCTGCCATGCTCTGCAAACACCATAACACCATCTCTGCACTCATTTGCGAGGCCTTTAGCTGTTCATGAGTTTGCGATTAGCAGCGCTTTGGTTTGATGGCAGCTCACCAGTTGTAAAAGTCGGCGTGGACACTGGCCCCCCTCTGAGAGCGGCTGGTAACTTGGCCTCTAATGCGCCGACCCCACATGTACCAGGCAAGGCCCGACCATGGCTGCAGGACCCGGCTCCAGTAATGCTACTCAACAAGCATTTTGAAAGATAATGACACCACAGGCTGCACAAATGTTGAAAACCCATGTAAATATAGTGCCAGAATGGAAGATAAGACGGCAGGCACCCATCGCTGCTACCTGCAGTGTTCTGTGCAATCATGGCCTAGATCACTTTCACATGTCAGTTCAAAACAGAGCTGTTCTCAAGCTGTTCTTTTTACTCTTTCCTTTTGTGAAAACGGTTTTGAGTTGACCTTGAACTTGATCTTGCAGGGTATCATTGATTGATGTTTGCAGATTTGTTACAGCACAGAGCGTCATGGAAGGTGAAGCAGCAGCTTTCAAGGCCACCTAGTCTGCTAGGATTGTTTTATGGTTCCTTCAAATGAAACTTGTGAGCTTGTGTTTACAGCATGGGAAATCATGTATGCAATATGCTTGGCATTCAAGTGATTAAGTTGTGAGAACACCTCTGCTAAGCAACAACAATATTAACGCTACTGTCAGCATCTAGAAGCCGCAGAGGCTAACAATTTAGCAAGCTAGCAAGTGGGTAACATAATGCAGGAAATGTAAAGACATAATGACAGAGTAGAAAGATTAGTCACTTGGAAATATCAACTAAAATTACAATATGTTAACTTATTATGCACCAAAAAATGAACTTCCAAGGCTTCTGCCATTTCTGACGTCAACAAACACCCCACAAGTCATAAACTCTGAGCTTTCAGAAACTTTACACTTATGAAGTTGTAAATACAACAAGAGGGCGGCGATCATATCGACTCATCTTGTGAACACGATAAACACGACCCCATTTGAAGGCAGCAGTAGTTTTGACCCATATTCTTTTTAAAGGGGACATATTATGCTCATTTTCAGGTTCATACTTGTATTTTGGGTTTCTACTTAAGCATTTTAACTTGATTCAAAATGTTCAAAATTCACTGTCTGAACATACCTGTATTCACTCTCAGTCTGCTCTGATTGGTCAGTGTCATCTGAACTGCATGATGATGCTGTTGCATATACAATATACCATAAAACTGCAGTAGTTTAACGGATTGCTGCAGCGGTAGACCAGCAACTGCTGAGTTCTGCAACATAAAATTACTGTTTTTTGAATGAAGTCTGGTGGCTTTGAAGACAGAGATATAACTGCTTCAGTTTCCCTTAACAAAGGGGTGTCTGATGGTGAGGGAAATGGGTGAAATTATTCTAAATATATCATACAGTTAAAGGCTAAAATACATTTTTTCTGCTGTCTTCAAAGCCACCAGACTACGTTCACAAAAACAGTCATTTTACCTCACAGAATATGGGAGTATACATGTAACTCAGAATTAAAAATAAAAATCAGAATTAACTTTTGCATTTACTGATCACAGCTAACGTTGACCCACCTAGTGCTAACGTTCATATTATTCAGCATTATTGATTAGCTTACTTTGGTAACCTATGTCACTGCTTTTTGCAAAGGCTGAGTGGGCGTTTCCATTTGAAAAATGGAAAATACAGATGAACCCACCCTTTAACCATTCAAAGGTCTTGCATCATTGCACATTTCTATAATGCGTACTTCAAACTGAAGAAAGGGGCCCTGAGATAATTAAAGTGTTTGACAGAAAAGAGTGTAGGGTAAACTTGCAGAAGGTTGATGGTTGCTGTAATAGAGACAAAGAGATTTCAGAGTTCACTGGCTGGACAAACAGTTAATGTCTGTGAGCAGTGTGGGCCAGAGCAGACCATATGACAGTAGATCATGGTGTTTACAGCTAGTTAACAGCCATGGACTCAGTCTGTTAGGCTTTGTGGAGGCATTGGAGGCCACCGCCACCATCCATGCAGACTTCAGGCTGTGTGCCTGCAGGCTGGGGCCCTCCACAACAGAATGAGCTCCAGTACAGAAGCTGTCAGCATACTTTACGCTTTGCACACCTGCACGCTTAGAGTTTTAAAGCAACATATGTCATGTGTCATCAGATATGTTAATGACGTGTTAATAGCTGAACAGGTTGCCACAACGTGCGCTGCAGTGGGTAGAAATGGAGCAAACATGATTTAAAAAAAGTTATTTTTGTATAACAGTCACTATAGCCTGACAGTAGAACCTCTGTGTCCTCTGGTGCTCCTAATGGCATCGGCAAGATTTCACAGACTGGAGGAAAACAACCAATCAGAGCCGAGTTGGAGTCTGCCGTCTCTGAGCAGCTGTCAATCACTCAGTCAAACTAGGCAGCACTGATTAAATATGAATCAATGTTCTGTTACTGTAATGTCTATTTCTCACCTCAAATGTTCTCAAAAACATCTTGTTCATCAAGTTTGTGACCCAGCAGCCATGTTGAGATCTGTTGTGGAAATACCAAGTTCCGCCCACCAGCTAGAGCACAGCCAATAGGAACGCTCTCTCTGTAATGACCTTTGATTGGTCTAGTTTTCTCTCAGAACACTTGAATTAGAATATGCTGAATTGTTATTAAAGTCATTTTTGCCCAAAAATGATGCCAAAAAAATGCTGGCGACTGAAGCTTTGAAAGAAGAAAAATGAACACAACCTATGTTTTTTCCAATTTTACAGTCACATATGTTGCACTGGTGCACATTTCTGTACAGTTATACTTCATCGTAGCTATTAGGGATCCAAAATTTCCTCATTTTTCTGCTGCTTGGAAAGAAAGAGGCAGCTGATTATATGAATGCTGCTTGATAGATCTTCAGAGCATGGGCCCAGTGGAATGTCTCCCCTCCTCTGTTTAAACAAAGCCTCAGATAAGATTTAAGGAGAATCCTTAAGGTGATCCAGCTGCCCTCCTCTCCAAGCTGCAGCAGGCACATAGCCATAATGAAGACTGAGGGAAAAAGCTCAGAGACCCACCTCCAGAAAGGCAGGGCTGCCGATGAATATGTTCCCTCTCACATTTCCTTACAGCTTATCCTCTCCAGTAAAAAAAAGAGACAGTCAAAGAGAGATGAGAGGAAGAGGGATGACTCTGTTTTAGTTTTGTCACACTCCTTACTATCGTTTTTCTTGGTTTGTTTCAGAGTAGCCGCTGCTGTTGTCCACCGTTAATCACCAACTCCCTGTCATTTCACCGCTGTTTTCTTGTTTTGGATTTACATGTGAATTACTACTTGGAGAGCAAATCATTTATGTGTCACATCCATTCCTTACAGCACATTTTAATGATTGCTCTGCGTTTGAATTTTTGTCAATTATTCCCCCGTCCCCCCTTCTCTTCCCCCTCACTGTGGGCAGGAAAATGCATTTTGCCTTTTAATTGCATACAAACTGAGAAAAAAAGTCAACTGCCCGATTGCATAAAAAAGAAAAAAAAAAGCAGAGCATGCATATAAATGCATTTTGACATATGCATGATTACGTTACATCAAAAGAATGTTTAACATTTCTGTCACATCAAGCTGTAATTAATGCAAAACATATTTGCAAGGACAACACATTTCAATAGGAAAAATGTATGAAATCATCATTCGGCCTAATGCTGCATGTTGCTCAGGATAATCCAGAGAGAGAGAGAGAGAGAGAGAGAGAGAGAGAGAGAGAGGAGAGGGGAAATAATTAGCAGAGAGAAGCGATTGCACTAATGAGAGGAGAATTTGACTAGGATACTTTACTTGACCCCCAGTGTTCCTTGGCTGTCCAAGAAAAAAAAAAAAAGCTGATTTATAATTATACTCTGCAATGCACCATGAAATTGTTATTGTGGAATACCTTTTTGAAAATGTTATCAAACAATTACTTTAATTTTTTCCCCCTGGAAACTGTTGCACATGTCTACCAAAATGAGATGGTGGAGCAGAGTCTCCTGCCTGTCATCCACTGCTGTTCATGCAGATGAGCTCGGTTTTTTTTTTGTGTGTGTGTTTTTTTCTCCCTCCTTCCCTTCCCCAGAGTCTCTGTTCCGAGGGATGCTGTGGCAAATAAAATAATACTCTGATAAAACTGAAATATTTTATGACAGAATGATAATCATTGCAAGCATACGTGCCACTGATACGGGGCTGTTGCGGTTGGGGGAGGAGAGGAAATAATCCTTTTTGTGGGCTTTAAAAAATGAATCTCAGTTGAATCACATCAGAGAGAGAAGAGAGAAAAAAAAAACTCAAAGACAGTTCCAAGATGAGCCAACTCCAGGAGAAAATGACCTCCTCGTTTTGGTGATAAAGTTCTAGCCAAAATATGATATCAGCCCGCGACGTGACTCATTAGAAATGTGTGTATGGCGTGGAGGCAGCTCTCCCTATCTGCCAGTGCCTGGCTTGCCGACTGATAAGAAGCAAATGCAAATGTCCTGATAAGAACTGAATGCAAATATTTATGATATGATATTCCCTGGGAATTATGTGTGGATAAAACAAAGTGTTATTTCCCTGTAATTCTTTCAGGTTTGCCAAAATGTCCCCCCTTTTTTTTTTTTTTTTTTTTTGCTTTCGGAATTTGCATTTCTTCAAAATTGATTGGGCCTGCGTATTATGTTAAGCTATTTGTTTGCTGAGGATGGTAATTAGTTACTGTAATTACAGCGATGACAGTTGCTAAATTGTTTTTAAAGCATTACAGTGTGTCTGTGCCAGAAGATTGCAGTACTTATTTTAGGATTTAAGCGTTTGCTGGAAACACTCCAACTCTAAGGCCAAAGTGGGAAATTTTTTGAACTACAAAGCAGCCATTTTCTAAGCAAAGACATTTTTTGAAAATGTCTGTTAATTTGCACTAATTGCTGGTTTGACTGTGTTGCGCAGTTTCTTCTCCGATCAGGGGCTTGTCACTGATAGGATGTCTTGGGGGATCAAAATGGGCTTGAAATAGTTTTTAATACATGTGTTTGTTAGCTTTGTACACTCATTTAAGTCTGACTTTTAATGTTCTCTGTCACCCAAGAAACAAATTGCTGTTGAAGGCACATTTGTAATTGTGGTTCCCAGTGTAGCCTATACAGGCTTTCAAGTTTGGTAAACATTAATTAGCGTGGACACAGACAGTTGGGTGTTTTAGAGGGCGTTTCATGTACAGCAGCATAAACAGCAAATGTCTGAATCACATGGATCGGGACTGCTGGAGCTGCGTGTGCATATTTCTAATGCAGGAAAACAAAAGCAAGACATACTCTAGACCATAATGATAAATTATAACTCCAGACATGTTTTGGTTTAAACACAGTCTCATTTATGCTCATTTGTAGCGCCACAAAAACACTGTTGTAGGGCTCCGGCTAACCATATTCACATTTAGAAAATGAAATCAGTGATTTTTTTTTTTTGCCATTTTTGTTTGACAGAAATGACTTAAACAACTAATTAATGCGGATTAATTTTCTGTTGATTGTCTAATTGATTATTCAAACTAATTGTTTCAGCTCTAAACTCTTCTCTATTATAGTGAAGCAGATTTTGCGAAATAAATTGGGATTCCCAACCTCTCTGACCATTCCTAATATTTTAATTGACATTGATGCAACAAACACAGACATCGAGGTAATTACTGCGTGTGCCCAACGTCTCCTGAGCAGGGAAAACTATTGATTCCACCATTTTGCAAGTGAAACACACACCGGTCCCACTTCTTGAGGACCCCATGGGCAACAAGCCGAGTTTCCTTCTCAAGCATTATGCCATAAGTGCATAATTGGATTTACTATTAACATAATCGGACAGCGTGCGTGTTGACTTGAATATTCCCCTATGAGCTGCATTGCCTCTTCTGAACATTATAGAGGGAGATGGTGAACGTACATCCTGGTCCCATGAGCTGCTTTTTGTTTCTCTGACTTCAGCCCGGCTATTGGAGGCGGTTGTATAGGCTACTTACACGGGCTTAAAGTGGAGGGGAAAAAAGACATTTTGTAATCAGGGTAAATTTTCCATAACAGGGTCATAGACATGGATTTGGTAATGATCACCTAGTAAAGAAAGCCTGAGACATCACAGAATGGCGAGACAGTGAGCCAGATTGTTTAAAAAACACTTGCATATGCTGTAAATCAGGGGGGTCAAACTCAGTTTCATCCCAGGCCACATCAGCATTATGGCTGCCCTCAAAGGGCCGGTTGTAATTGTAAGACTATATAAATATATTTACCCTTGATCGTGTTACAGAATTGCCTCTGCATTTGATTATTATTAGTTTTATTAGCTAGCTATTAAATTTATTTAATAGCTAGCTCTGAAGATGAAAAGTGAGTAAAGAAAACACCCTAAATATGAACTTTCTTCTGTCAATTCTTGTTTTTTTTTTAATGCCACAATTCCAACCCTCCTCCTTTGGGACCAGCAAAAGTGACCCAAAAGAGACACTGGTGGAGTTACTTATTTCAGGGTTTGATTCCCAAATTTTACATTTACATCAGCCAGCGGAGGCTTTGTGCATGCGTGATTCATTCAGACTGGATGTGGAGGGATGAACATCTCCTGCTCTGACTGCAGCTCAGAGGGACTGCTGACGAGGACTGGGCCACTAGTGAGTGCTTTGTGACGGGGGAGGAGTCCATGGCAGCACTCCCTGTTCGTTGAGAAGAGTAAGAACGATACGTGCTTTCACGTCAGAGTCTCCAAAGTCTCCAGTAACACCAGAAAAAGTCGCTAGATTTGTTGCTAGTCTCTTTTTGACAAAGTCGCTAGAGGGGTCTGAAAACTTGCTAAATTTAGCAACTAAGTCGCTAAATGGGCAACACGGTGCCGCTGCTGGAAACCGCTGATCTTAAGATGCTTCAGTGTGCATGTCACAAAATTGAGATGCATTGTGGGACATGTAGTTTAAGGACACAGTACTGTAAAGAATCGTATGATAAGCATACTATATTTTTGCAAGCCCTCAAAGGAAACCTAAAATGAGGTGGTGGGCCGGATTGGCCCGCGAGCCAACAGTTTGACACGTGCTGTAAATAAAACAAATATAATGCTACAAATACAGTTGTTGCCTTATACAGTATGTGTATATACTGTATATATACTATATATGTATTGTTTATATTAGGGCTGTCAATTGATGAGAATATCCAATGTGATTAATTACATGATTGTCCATAGTTCATGCCTATTAATTGTGATTAATTGCATATTAATTACACAGTTTTTATCTGTTCAAAATGTACCTTAAAGGGAGATTTGTCAAATATTTAATTCTCTTGTCAACATGGGTGACAGTGCTTGCTTTATGCAAATGTATGTATGTATTTATTATTGGAAATCAGTTAACAACACAAAACAATGACAGATTGTCCAGAAACACACACACAGATACGGCATTTAGCATAAAACATATCTCACATCAAAACATGGCAAACTCAACAGCTGTCAGTGTGTTGACTTGACAATGACTTGATCCAAACTGCATGTGATTATCATAAAGTGGGCATGTCTGTAAAGGAGAGACTCATGGTACCCAGAGAACCCATTTTCATTCATATGACATGGCCATGACAGTCATTCCTCACCAAAATTTAGTGTCAGTTTGGTGCTTTATTTAGCCTCTTTGGTGACAAGCTTCTGTGGCAGGTTTGGCACCAGTGGATTCTTTAGGTTTTGTAGTTTCATATGATAACAGTATCTTTACTCTAGCTTTGAAACTGTTACAACCTGTTACAACCTAAAAATCACAAGTTGTGTTAATCTGTTAAAGAACTTAGTGGCGTTAAAACAAATTTGCGTTAATGAGTTATTATCACGTTACCTTTGACAGCCCAATATATATCAACCAGATATCATGGGAAGGTGTATAAATACCGCGACATTCCAAAGACATTTGGTGTGTTATGAGGAGACTGTAGGTATTTGTACATCTCTTTTTGAGTGTCATTTGTACGTCACACAGTTAAACTACGATAATTGATAATGGCAGTTATGTTGAGGCAACAAAACCATTTAGGTTTAGGAAAAACATCACGGTTGCCCTTAAAATCAGTATGTAAACTAAGTAAGATAGTATGGAAACAATGTAACAAGTCTGAAAAACATGTCAATAACGTATTAAAAAACGCCCTTCCGTCCACCATAAGCAGTCTTTCTCACTTTTTATTCTACGTCTCTAGCTCTGTGTTTACATTGCAGTCAGTACAGACTAAATTTGAATCCACTGGTCTATTGGGGCGACTGTGGCTCAAAGGGAGACAGGTTGGCCACCAATGAGGAGGTTGTTGGTTCGATTCCCAGCTGCTCCATTCACATTTCGATGTCTCCTTGAGAAATTCCCAAATTGCTCCCGAAGGCTGAGCCATCGGTGTAAGAATGAGCATTTAGATTAGATACTGATGGGCAAAGTTGGCTCCCAGCCTCTGCCATCAGTGTATGAATGTGTGTGAATGGGTGAATGCTGACATGTGGTGTGAAGTGCTTTGAGTGGTCAGAAGACTAGAAAAGTACTATATAAATGCAAGTCCATTTACCATTTACAATCATGTCATAGTAGCTAGATAACAATCTTGACCTCTGACCTCAGGATGTGTGAATACATACATATTTTTTATGCTAAATGCAGTACCTGTGAGGTGAGATTCTGGATAATATTTGTCATTGTTTTGTGTTGTTTATTGATTTCTAATAATAAATATATACATAAATTTCCATAAAGCAAGCAGATTTGTCCATTCCCATGTTAATGATAATATTAAATACAGGATTGAACAGATAAAAAAATGTGATTAATTTGCGATTAATCACCATTAACTGTGGACCATCATGTGTTTGATCGACAGTATATATATGTGTATATATATGTATGTATATGTGTGTGTTTATATATATATATATATATATATATATATATATATATATATATATATATATATATATACACACCTATATATATATATATACACACCTGTATATATATATACATATATACTATATATATACATATATGTACGACAGTATGATTTGTAGTCTTGACAGTTTGAAAGAAAACTATCACCTCATTGCAAAGGTAAGAAGCACACAAAAAAGCATTCAAGCATGAACAAGGGGATTCGGTAACAGCATGAGAACTCTGTTTCTTATTGCCTGAAGCAAAATGGAAACTCTACCTCAAAGATACAGATTTAAGAGGAGCGTACAGAATAAAGCGAGAGAGGCACAGTGCAGATAGAAACATACAAGTCAAGCAGCAGCACAAGTGAACACATGCAGCTCTATCAGGGAAAACAGAAGCGTGGCCTCGGTTTGTGGGGTGAATTCCCGTGTTGTGTTTCTGTTGCATAAACACCCAGCACCCCACAAACCCAGCTCTCTCTCTCTCTCTCTCTCTCTCTCTCTCTCTCTCTCTCTCTCTCTCCTCTCTCTCTCACACACACACACACACACATGCACGCACACACACACACCGCAGCATCCATATTAGATGCACCCGCTAGTTACCTCTTAATTAACACCTACTGCAGCCATAATAATAGAATCGCTTTCCCCCCTTTCTGAAATCCCTTTGAAATTACGCAGGATTAAGGAAAGTTGGTTGCTAAATTGGTGTGTGCATCTGTAATTTAATTGCATCTGAGGCCATTAATTAATAAGGTGCCTCCTTTAATAGTTAATGTATAATTGCTATTAATTAACAGCCAGTCTTGATAAAGTGTCACCAAAATCAAACAAAAACAATTAGCTTTTTGAGGTAAGTGTCTTTTAAAAGCCTCATTATTAGCACTAGAGGTAATATACAGTAGTTACAATGATAAAGAAGCCAGTGTAGATTTTAATTTGGATGGGGAGAGAGGGGGGAGAAAAAAAAAACACAGTTAACATCCATAAGGGAATTACCATGCCGTAATTAAGGGATAAGCTCATTGTAACATGATAAATAATGCAGTGAATCTGTCCCCTCCAGTTAGGTTGTCTCTTCTTTTTATTAGGACGGACTTTAATTCCACATCTTGTGTTGTACTAGAGCACATTTAGTTGCGTTTAGGTTCTCATCAGTGTGGTAAAGATTGAATGCGCCATAGGGACCGCAAGCTTTTAAGGCAAATGTGTATTTTACTGACTTGGGGTTGGGCATTTGAAGATATGTGTCTCCTCTAAATCTTCTCACTTCTTGATAAAAACAGTCGTGTGAAGTCCTCATTGTTGAGTCTCCCTTGATCGCGGTGTCACATGGAGTAAATATAACAAGTAATAACTTAGACAACAAGCGCGAGCGTGACCAATATTTGACGTACTTGGTGTGACTAGCGGGCGTTGTGTTTGAACCGGTGTCGCCCGAGGCGTATTCAGGGAGAAATAGCACCAAAACAATGTGTTAGCTTTGTTCCTCTTATCTGGTATAAATCAATAGGTTGTGGTTTTAGCAGAGATTTACAAGCGGAGCGGTCGTCGGTGCAAAATGAATTGGGTGCCAGGTTGAGAAGCATAAACATACATCTGGAGCATGGAACTTTAAACAAACCTGACTGTTATTTGCAGTGCCATATTACCATGAATACAAATGACAGCATGACCTCAATTTTCTGCACCATGTGAGAGAGTGGTGGAAACCAGTGGTTTAAGTGCTATTCCATCCCAAAGTGCTTGTTTGGTCTCAGTTTCACTCCTATCACAAAGTCAACAATCACGCTGTTTAGTATTGAATTGGTAGAAATAATATTCAAGGTCCCTGTCCACGGGCGACTATTATAACAACCCATTTTCCCCCTGCAATATGGTTTGTTGATATACATCCCCAACATACACACAGCACTGTGAGCCTTTATTTAATGAGGCATCAGCGACAGAAAGGAACCTGCAGTGTAACAAACACTTAGCCTCATTTTCACCTCGGTTCACCGCAGAGAGAGCAGCTCCAATCCACTCGCTAAACAATTACAGCAAATTAGCTACTTGTCAGTCAGACCTTTTGGTGACGATACATCTCCATTTATTTCCTCTCTACATTTTCCTCCCTGTGCTCGCTCGCCTCCTCTGCTCTCCTCTCCCCAGACAGGCAGGGATGTGCGGGGAGTCCGCAGGGAGCTGAGGAATATTTCACTCCGCCAGCGAGGCACCCGGTGGGAATAGGGGTTGAAACTGTGCGAGTATGTATCTCATTAGTTCAGTTATGTAATTTGGAGCACTGATAATCCTCCAGGACTGCCACGTTGCGCACCTCAGAAACAAGAGTCGGAGTCGTCAACATGCAGCCAAGTAAAGACTAAGCTGCTAATTGCTGGCTGTGCTAATGTGACTGGTAATGGAAGCTATAGTCCTCTATGGTATTAAGGGTAAACACACGGAACAGTTGGTGAATGAAATGCTCAAGTTCCAGGTAATCAATTCAGAAAGTGGAAGCGAAGAAATAATTAAGCATTTGTAATTAGAGGGTCAATCTACTACTATGGTTCAAGAACTGAAACCACCTAATGTTGAGGACTATCCAACATTGTTCTGGGGTGATGGCAGATAGCTCCAAGCCTTGTTTAGGACTATGTAGAGGTAACATTTGGGTTAAGAGGAACAATAAAGCCCTTTTCACACATGTATTACAACTCTGAACCTACCTAGACATATATCACACCGAAGTCAAAGTCAAAGCCGCAACCCCTTTTAGGGGATAGAAAACCGAAGATCCCATAGACTTCAATGCAATTTGACGTATGTTTTGATTGTAATTTTGACAAATTTGTATGCATTCATCTCTTGTTAAACAAAGGTTTGTTTTATACGTGTCTAATAAGTATTTTGCCGCCTTGCCTGAACCTGAGCATTCATGATACCTTAATAGATTAAGGATGATTGTCCCTTCAGTCTTCCCCCGTTTAACACAGTGGCCAGATATTTCTTATCCAGACTTCTATAAGTATTTGACTGAATCACATAAGGCCAAGTGTTGTCTGTAAATAATAAACCTGCTAATAGTTGCTGATCTATAGGCTGAGATTCAGATGGAGACGCCTGCCTGATTCTGCTATAACGTTAATGCATGACTGCATTACTGCAGCCGCCTCACACTCAAGCTAACGTTAGCTAGCCATGCTAGTCACTGTCACCAGCATCATTTAGCCATTTAGCACACTGACAGTGAATATTCATGTACTGCATGAGCCTCAAATCTCAGTGTGAAAATCTCAGTTAACCTGCTACACAACAGGCGAGTGCAGCCTCGGCGATGATGCAATGCTGGTCTGGTCCATAGCTTGGAGCCATGATGCCCCTCAATTATATCTTCCTTAGGATATGGCAGGGAACAAATCAGATCAGCGTTTTTGGATTTATTGTTGGTGCAACCAACTACACAGCAGCTCATGTGTGAATAGAGCCGCTCAGTTAGCGAGTTTGCATGTTCATGACATTTCCATTATGCGGCTGGCACAAAACAGGACAGAAACAAACATCCGAGGTTAAAGAAGAAGGATCATTTACATTAAGATGCCAACAAAAATATCTAACTGGAGAGACGACAAGATCCAGGAGCTTCTGTCAGTATGGGCCGACACCAAAATTGTCAGACGAATTCAAGGAACAGCAAGAGACTGTGTTTTTTATGACTAAACTATGAACCCCTCGCCTAAGCCACACAGAGTTTTCCCAGTATGAGAATGCGTCTCCTGTTGTGTGCTACATGTATGAACGGGCAACTATGCACAATATCAGGAACTGATTCTTCGGATGTTGTCCAGAGTTAACAGCTTATGTCTTTTCCCACCGTTGGTACGGCCACATTTAACGGTAGCTGATTACTCTTGACTGTGTGGATGTGCACATAATATGGTTGATTGACATCTCCCTGATCTGCTGTTAGTTCTGTTGCACCTTGGGGTTGGTGCAGGTTACACCTCTATCATTCTTTTAAGTGTACATATTTTGGTGACCTCATCAAAATCCCATTATAGCTCCATCAAGTTCACCATGAGCAGAGGTCTAATCAGCCTGAATTGAAAATATTTGAGTGGATGTGCGGGGCCTTTAAATAAATAGTTTAGTCTGTGAACTTTGACCCTGTGCTACTTGATCCTGGTCTGCTGCACTCACAGCTGCTGGTTTTCATTCTGACCAGCTAATCAGTGAGTGATGTATAGCTGGAGCCCTGGGTGAGCGCAATTAGCTAGCTGGTGGGATGGATGTGGAATCTGAGAAACCCTGTAGAAAAAAAGAGTCCCAACATTTTACTCAAACCAACTCCAACCAAGTTTACATCGGTGCAGACGGTCCATTCATTTCAAGGTGCACAGCCGTGTCTGCTTTGCTACCACGACTAGAGGGGTTACGAATTTTTCAAATGATTTGAGCTAGGGCTGTCAGCTGATTCAAATATTTAATCACAATTAATCGTGATCAATAATATTGAAAATTAATCACATTTTTATCTGTTCAGAATGTACCTTAAAGGGAGATTTGTCAAGTATTTAATAGTCCCTATCAACATTGCAGTGGGCAAATATGCTGCTTTATGTAAATGTATGTAAGATATATGTTTTATTATTGGAAATCAATTAAAAACACAAAGAAGATATTGAAGAAGAAGAAGAAGATCTACCTTTATTAGTCCCACAATGGGGAAATTCAATTTTACACTCTGTTAAACTCATACATGGTACATGCAGACCTGAAACACACATACATGCATTAATGGAGAGATGTCAGAGTGAGGGGGCTGCTCCTGACAAGCGCCCCGAGCAGTTGGGGGTTTGGTGCCTTGCTCAGGGGCACCTCGGCAGTGCCCAAGAGGTAAACTGGCACCTCTCCAGCTACCAGTTCACACTCAGTTTTTGGTCCATGTCAGGACTTGAACCGGTGACCCTCCGGTTCCCAAGCCAACTCCCTACAGACTGAGCTACTGCCGCCCCCATATTGTCCAGAACCAATCACAGGTACTGCATTAAACATACAAAATATGCTCAAATCATAAGATGGCAAACTGCAGCCCAACAGGCAACAACAGCTGTCAGTGTGTCAGAGTGCTGACTTGACTATGACTTGATCCAAACTGCATGTGATTATCATAAAGTGGGCATGTCTGTAAAGGGGAGACTGGTGGTACCCATAGAATCCATTTACATTCGCATATCTTGAGGTCAAAGAACCCTTTGAAAATGGCCATGCCGAAATTTAGCATAAGTTTGGAGCGTTATTTAACCTCCTTCACGACAAGCTAGTATGACGTCGTTTTCTCATTTTTTTTTAGTTTCATTTGATTCCAGTATCTTCATTCTAGCCTTAAAACTGAGTCCGCTACAACCTAAAAAACACAAGTTGAATTAATGCATTAATTAAAGACATTTGTGGCGTTAAAACAAGTTTGCATTAAACCGTTATTATTGGGGATGTGTCATGATTTTCGATCTGAATAGTCAAGTAGTTTATGTGACCGATATACTGTGTATATCCCCTTTATTAACCTAGTAGTAACGTTACTATCGGTAAAACGTGTGGCGCAGTCAGTTCGGCTCTTTTCGGCTGCCGCGTGGGTCATGAGACAATTTTCTAATAATAATAGAATAATTACTGTTGATTTTCAGAGAGTGTTTTTGCTTGGGATGCACATCCCTTGTTATTATCACGTTAACTTTGACAGCACTAGTATACTGTACATCAACCCGATGACACAGGAAGGCGTATAAATATCATGACATTACACGTGTAATGAGGATGTATTTTAGTTATTACTGTGTTAACTTTGACAGCCCTAGTTTTAACCAAAAATATTTACAGTCAATAATTAAATGTTAGCTGACATTTCACATGTAGAACACAAGAAAATTTTTTTTTATTGTTGTTTAATAATTGATAATTAAAGAATAATTTTGTTGTGCAGAATCTACATTTATAAATGTAAATTGTGTTGATCTTATGGTGATTTTAGATTTGGATAAAGTGACACATGTAGAAACATGCACATAAGCAAACAAGGTTATAGGTGGGGGAGCTTTTGTTCTAAAATATATGACTAAATTCATTCATATTGATCAATGAGCCCAGAAAGCCTTGATGGTCACTTCGATAGGAGGCAGTTAAACTTTTATGTATTGGACCTTTAAGCTGCAGCGAGGATAAATGTCTGCGGTGGGTGACGGTTCACTGCCTGAGTAGGCGAAGGCTTCAGCACTCGACCCTCTTCTTGGGATCACCGCGGGGCCTCAACCTCGACCCAACCTGGAGCAGGGAAAGAGGAAGGGCAGAAAAAAAGGTGTCAGTATCATGTAGTGTGACATGCCATGTCCAATAACAACGAACAACATAACATCATTTAACCTTTACAACACATGTATTGATCCATCTGGTTGTTATCATGCTGCGATCACAGCTCAGGGCTCAGCTCAGCTTCAGGGGCTGTTTGAATCCACCTGGCAATATTACCGGGAGACAAAGAGATCCAGACCTTCTGGGTTTTTTTTTAACCCTGTCCTTGGATCATCCTTTTCCCCAACCCACTTTGTCTGTGGAACAGTGGGAAGATGTGTCACCACTGGCTGTTTCCTTGCGATGACTAAATATACAAAGGTATGAGATATAATCTTGGCACAGTGGAGTAGAATGATTAAGAAAAAAACGCCCACACAAACCCCTTGATGATTTTCCAATGATGCAATGAGAGTCTCCATACTCATTCTGAACATGTAAAGATGTGTTTTTTTATTTCTGGGAAGATATGATTCACAATAACTTAATCAAGTGTGGGGGGGTTTTGTCTTTATTAACATATTCCCATAATAGATACAGCTTCAAAGCGCATATTAATGAACATGCTCATTGATATTCACTCCCTTCACCTGTTTAAAAGAACCAAAAATGCATTGTGGGTTTAAAGTAGAGCAAGAAATGTTGAATTCTTTGAAGAAGTACAGCATCATGATATAAGCTGCCGCTGAGAGAAGTTGACTCCCTCCCTCAGGAGACATGCACCCAGATGGATTCACATACACCCAGATGGCCTGAGTTGACAGTCTGTTCTATCTAAAGCTGTTGCTCAACATTTCACCTTATTGGGTATATCTTTCACTTGTAGGCTAGGAAATGTGAGGTCTACATAACATAAATGAATACTCTGTTGACGCTCTTGTACTGTTTCTTATATTCTGTCATCTCAGAAGAAGGACAACAGCTAATCTGTAATGAAATGATACTGACAGCAGCAGCTATCACAAGAAATACAATATTGTCTTATTATGACATTTGAATATTTGCTAAACTCCTCCCCCAAGCAACAACTGTCCAATTATACCTAAGCAACCATAACCAGGCACAGCAGGCCTGTCAAACTGTACATTTCTCCACATGTCAAAGAGGAGGGCATGGAGCTGTAGGAAGGGAGATAATCAACATGTCCTTTTTAGAGTCACCTTTATAAAAACACCGCTCAACAGTAAGGATTGCCCGTGGCGAGTAAAATGCCACATCGGACTAGTCGATCTAGCAACTCACTTGCCCGATTGTTTTTTTTTCCAGAGCCGACGATGGAAGTAGCCAAGGAGTGAGCCATCTCGCTTTCCTCTCATCTCTGTTGAGAGACGGTTATTTGATAACCACTAATACATAAAACAGTTTGTACAGGGGCAAGTAAAAATCGACTTTGCTCAAGTAGATTTCTGACTCACTTGGCTCGACCGGGCAGTGTGAAAAAAAAAAAATAATGTTGAACCGAAGCAAAAGGTTTTGTCTGCTCTAATGTAGACAGTAATTGTCAGTATGACTGGCTAGCTATCCACCTACAATAATAGGTGCCATATAGTATTTCATAAAAATGTCATAGTATAGTGTGCCATGAAAGTATAATATAAAAAAATTAGAAGTATAATATGTTTAAAAAAATGTCATATGCATATGTATACAGTACAGTTTGTAGGCCCGTCAGTTAACATGTTAACATGAGTTAGCATGATAATAACAAATTAACGCAAATTAGTTTTAATGTTAGAGTGAAGTTCCTGACACCATAAGAAAGTAGAGAGTCAGAGGACTCCATCAGTACCAACCAGGTCATACTAGCTGGTCACAAAGGAGGATAAATAACACTCCAAACTTATGCTAAATTTCAATGAGGAAAAACCGTCACGGCCATATTCAAAGGGGTCTCTTGACCTCTGACTTCCAGATATGTGAATGAAAATGGGTTCTCTGGGTACCAACGAGTCTCCTCTTTACAGACATGCCCACTTTATGATAATCACATGCAGTTTGGATCAAGTCATAGTCAAGTCAGCACACTGACAGCTGTTGTTACCTGTTGGGCTGCAGTTTTCCATGTTGTGATTTCAGAATATTTTGTATGTTTATGTATACTAAATACAGTACCTGTGAGGGTTTCTGGATAATATTTGTCATTGTTTTGTGTTGTTATTGATTTCCAATAATAAATATATACATACATTTGCATAAAGCAGCACATTTGTCCAATCCCACGTTGAAAACAATATTAAATACTTTACAAATCTCCCTTTAAGGTACATTTTGATCATATAAAATGTGAGATTAATTAATCGTGATTAAATATTTTAATTGATTGACAACCCAAGTAGTAGTCCAGAAAATGTAATAAGAATTGAAAACATGTCAGCTGGAACATATGACATTAAACATTAAAAATCAAACTTATAGCACTAACGTTAATAAGCTATCTGATAAAATCAGATGGTTTTCAATTCAGTTGACAGAATCGATGGTGACCAGCTAGAAATGGGGAGCTCTGTCTGTCTGAAATCACGGATCCGTTGTTTTGGAAAGGAATAAGTGCCTATAGTGGTAAATCTGCCACTTTTATAGTAAACTGCATACTGTATGTGTCACACAAGAATAAAAAAACTTCACAGGCCTAGCTAAAGGAGGCGGGACTTGGAGAATAGTCAGTTACAGTAGTTGTTGTATTTAAAGTGATACTGGTTGGTTTTATGCTTCAGTCATGGCTTTATTCATCAGAACAAATACTAAAGTGTTCACAGGCAAGAAAAATATGTCCAGGAAGCAGCATGATAGTCCAACCTCTTCCAATTAATACGAGAAAAGCCCAATGAGCATAAAAATAGCACAATGACAGAGCCAGAGTTATCAAATTTGCCGTGAACACTGATAATAGATATGTATGCTAAGGAAAATGGGGCTTTAATAGAGTTTTTAACTGTAGATCTAGAATAGAAAATTGGACATACATTCTAATTGAATACCTGGTTGAAAATGCACCCGGCACACCGTTATAAATCATCTGGAATCAGTTTTCTCGAACTCCTCTCTCCCTCTCACCCACTTTACAAACACAGAGCAAGGCTTTTTCAGCCTCTGATAAGTGTTAATAAATTACCTGAATTTGAAAATTAATGGCTAGCCGCCTGCTTCAGGGAGATATCATTGTGTTTCATGAATATTTTGATTTTGTGATTAGATCAAAATGCTGTGAATTCCTAAACAGCCCCCGTGCCCAAGCTCCACTGATCATAAACTCTTCCCCTTCTTAAAAAAAAAAAAAAAAATATCCATTCCATGCAAATGTGCTGATATGGAATAATTAGAATGAGTTTTGCCAGTATTTCTTCGCAGTAACATTTGCATGACTTTAGATCTCACCCGACTGATCTGCTCCAAGCTGAGGGAAAATGTATGTTTTTGTGCGGCTCCCCCCCCACCCAAAAAAAAAAAAAAAATTTACCTTGCCAGGCGAGATAATGGCTTATATTGTGATGTTAAAGAGGCTTGTATTTACAAAAAGAAACAAAGGCGAGGCGGTTGCCAGTCCTGGAGGACATTGATTAGGCTCTTCCTGTCATTTCCCATTCACACACTGTATCAGTGGCATTCCAGCTCATCTGCTTTTGTGTGCGATAGGGATCAAATAGATTTCCGCACATTGTCACAACATTTCCAGGTACGGGAATGTGAGGGAGGGAAAGCGTGAATAGCTGCGCAAACTTTGACTTAATAGCATATTCTTGTCTCCATTTCTACACATGAAGTCTCTCTCTCTCTCTCTCTCTCTCTCTCTCTCTCTCTCTCTCTCTCTCTCTCTCTCTCTCTCTCTCTCATGCATACATCATTACTGCTCAGAAATATGACAACACATGCCCACAATCATATACCAAGACACATAGACAGAAGGTATAAAAATAAATAATTTAATATCTCTGCAAAAAAAACAAAACAAAAACAGTTGTGTTATGCTCCTGACACAACCAAAGCATTATGTGCAGCATTCATATTTTGTTTGGATGCATTTATTTTTCTTCTCTTTTACTCTGCTGTTGGCACTTTTACGCTCTCTAGTTGGCACACAGGAATGTCTGTGGTGCAAGAAAATATATCCTCCATGTGAAGTTGTGCAACTTCAGATCTTAGTTAGCCAAAGTATGCTTTCAAACATGGAGGGATGCTGGTGGCTGTATGTGTTTGTGTGTTTGTGTGTGAAGGAGGGGGTAGGGGGTTGTGTATGTGCATGCACATGAGTGTGTGTGCCCGGCAGCTGCACGGGGCCCCAGGGACAGGCCTGTGTAGATTGGGTCTCCTCAACCCACAGCTCATTAGTGGAGAGTGAAAGGAATCCACACAGATGGCTGTCAACGTTCAAAAAAGTCGGCTGCGTGAGACATGTCAATTGAGGTTTAAGTTCCTTCTGCTCATTCCTGTGACATTGCAGTATTCAAGCGATATTTGTTTATTCTACCCAAAAAGTACAAAAACACAGAAGCCGGGTGACATCTGAAAATGTGTTTTCTAATGAGCGCTCAGACTACTGAACAGGAGCCTGCACTTGTCATTCATCACCGCAAATTACTCGTTCTAACTTGACATGTTTTCAGTGCTACAGATGACGGGCTTGTCTGTTCTGCAAACACCGAAGACGGTCCGCGTTTAAACTGGAAATGTGGCGCCGAACAGTCCGGCAAGACGCCGCCGCGGAAAATCAATTAGATTGTTTACCTGTCAAAGTTGGAATGGAGGCCGCGCCACTGTAACGGTCGCTCATCATTTTCACTCCGCCACTGTCACCGTGTTCTCCTCCTGTTATTCAATTAATGCAACTGAACACACAGCAGCGTTAGAGTTGCGTTATACACTGGGGGTGTATGTGACCGTGCTCACTCTCATAATATGGTAACCGTACGGAAACCTGCCCTTTAACCTCATGAAAGTAAAAAGGTTTGAACTAAGATAAAAGCACTCGAATATGTGAGCTATTTTCTGCTGTGACCCTGCATACTGTAACTCAAATATGCACTTGTAATTCAAATGAACCTGTAGCGTATTCGAACATACTGGAAAACAAAAAGGTTGAGCATACATGTTTAGATGAGCTCTAATGTGTGTTCTGCATTAGCACAGACAGCGCTGTGGAGACGCTTGAGGTTATCGTGAGTGAAACGTACAGAAACTAGTAGATCTGTTGTATAAAATCTCCAGCCGGCAGGAAAACGGTACAAATGTACAGCAGCTGCTGTTTGAAACAACAAACTCATGTCAGGTACGCCGAGAACTTGTAGAACAAACTGTTTGCGGATTAGGGAAGCGTTGTTGTTTTTTTTTTTTAAAAGTTGGTGGAGGGAGAAGTTTACTTGCTCGTTTGCTGGAGCGTGGATTAAAAGTTACTCTCGACCGGAGATGCTACTTTTTCAGTAATTGTACATAACAGCAATCTGAACACCACTTGAGCTGACCTACTTATGGGGGCTCAGAAACTTTTTATCCTGCAGCCAAGTCTAAAAATAACCCTGTGGCCAGTTTTAGATTCATCTCAATGGTAACCCTGACAGTTTTACAGAGTGCCAGTGACAGAGTCCTGTTAAGCAGCAGCGGCAGCAGCAGCCTGCGACGGCTTAGACGCCCGCATCACCGGACTCTCCTTCCACTCCATGTGAAATCCTCCGCTTGAAAATTAGCGCACAATTAAATGCCGCGAGTTGCACTGATCATGCATTTTCAGTGCAAGTACAATATTACCATTTTGGGCAACTGTAAGCTCAATAACTTGCACAACAAAATCACAGCGACGCAACTCCGCTGTGAATGCAAAATCTTTGCATTTCCTGGGCTTTGTGCGAGAGATCAATGTGAAGTAGCTCCCCTTTAATCGCTTACTGTGAATGGCAGCAAAATGATTCCGCGAACACAAATTGGTTTCATGTCCGAGCGAAATCACATGGAGTTTTTTTGTGTTCTCTTTTCTTTCCCCTCCTTTTCTCTCTCTCTTTTTTTGTCATTGTGCACACTCTCTGTTGCCGTACGCATCGCTCCTTTAAGATGATTTGGAATTAGAAGGCTTTTCATACAGCACATATTATGTAGCTTGGTGGGACTCCATTAGCCCGAATCAAAGAGGACAGCAGCCTGCGTGGAGCCACACAATAACGTGGCAGCCTGTGTTTCAGCAAATAAATAACAAATCCGCCGCTTACTGTACCAGCCAATGCAAACTAACTAATTAAAAGATGAAAGGGGAGGGGGGATGTCTTCCCAGCAGTTTGATGATGCTCTTGTTTTTTTTTTTTTTGTATAAATGGTAACACTGGAGTCTTGAATACTTGGCCAAAATGAGTGTGACACTAATAAGGATCTAGAGCGGCTCGATTTTTGGGGCCCGACCGTAATCTGCTGCTGTTTAGAGAGAGCGCAATTAGGGCCAAAATGTTGTCCCTGAGCTGACACTGGCCTGTGGGAAGACTAAACTTGTTTTTTTTTTTTGTTGTTGTTGTTGTTGTTGGTTGAATCTACAGTCCCTTTCCTTCCCTCACCACCTCCTCTCCTCCAGCACTCCTCTCGGAGCATCTTGGGAGCGTTGAGCTCAGACAGCGGGATTAGTCAAGGATCCATCTTGAGACGCAGATAATGTTTTTTTCGCGCGCAGACTCCCCTGCTCTCCGCTGGCTTCTGCTTCACTGATTAGAACTCCAAACTCCACCAGAAATGGCTATTTGTTCTTAAGCTGTTTTTCCCCCCCTCCCCTTCCTTTGTTGAGCTGTTTTTGTCAGCCATCCCTCTAATTCAGCGCAATAACGAGTCACAAGTAGGTCAAGACAATGCTGCAGCCGGCACTGTCTCGGTCTCAGAGCGGACTGACAGCAACATGGAAGAGCCACAGGGCTGTTTAAATATGCCCTCTGGTCTTTTCCCCTCTCGCACCATCTAAATGGCTGGAAGTGGGTGGTGCTGCTCCGAGTTCTCTCCCTCCACAACGTGAACCAATTTCAGGGTTTGTTTGAGTAGCAGTGTCTTTACCTAACACGAACAACTCCCTAACACTTCCCGAGTAGCATAAGTTCAGCGCACAGTTCCCTTATGGCGTCGGAGTAACACATACCTGAACAGTTGTGCACTTGTAAGTTGAAGGAGTGTGTGTGTGTGTGTGTGTGTGTGTGTGTGTGTGTGTGTGTGTGTGTGTGTGTGTGTGTGTGTGTGTGTGTGTGTGTGTGTGTGTGTGTGCGCTGCCTCACCTGTCCGTCATTGTGAGTGACAGGGGAAGTGGGGGGGCGTTCAGGAGCCCAGCAGCTGGCTTCACACCTGCACAATCGCACACGCACTTCTCATTGGGGACCGTCGCGTCCCCTCCCTTCTCCGTTAGCATGCACTGACACTTTACAAATAATTTATTTGTCACTTCTTGTTTTGCCATTTCCTTCTGGCGATTTGTTGTGGAAATAATTTATATCCAAAAAAGAAAAAAAAAAACAGCAAAATATAGCAGGAAAAACAGTCTCATATGACAAGTGACTTGTCTCTGGGCCTCATTATGTGGAAAAGTGAAGATAAAGCACACGACATTCAGTGAAAGAGGCCACTTTTTGGCCACACTTCCCTGTTTGGTCTCCACTTAAACTTTCACAAGTATTTAAATCAAGCAAGTTGACATTTAAATATTAATAGTCTCCACTTGCACACATGAAACAATTACATGTTTTGTGTGATTGTCAAGAGGGGTGAAAAAGAGCCTCAGTTTCCGATGTTACACACACACATACAAATGAACGCTCACAGCGCCGAGGCAGGGCCCGAGCAAATTTAATTTAGAGACATTCTCTTCTTCCCTCCACATCCTGGGCTTTTAAGACACTGAAGTGACTGTTCTCCGCCCGTGTAAAAGAACCCCATTATCAAAGCATTAAGATATGATTAAACTGACATTTTCTTAAGAAAACGAAAAGAGTTGGGAATAAAGGGAAGGAGAGAACTACATATTCCAGATCTTATCAGGAGGGGAGGGAGGTGGGGAGGGGTTGTACATACTGATCTTTGAAGGAGCTTATTACAGAGCAAGCTAAGAAGACAAGCACAGTGGTGTACTGATCAGAGGTATGCAAGCCAAATGCACCTGCTAGATTTCACTATCATTCGCAGAGTGTCAGTCAGTGTTGAGGCCCCTGACTGACGCCGGTGCAACCCGAACGCTTCTGAGGGCACACTGCAAAAAATATCCAGCTTAAGGAGCCACGTCGCCCAGCGCTGGGTCTCGTATACCAGCTAATAGCAGTCTCCCATTAGGAGAAAGTCATTTCACTTGTTAACAGTGTAGTTTTGAAGCATTATCACCTTGTAGAAAACTGACAAATGCCAGCAATGATGGTGGAATAGAGCGCTACAATGCGTTATTAGCATTTTAGCACTTCTGGTTCCCTCGACTGGAAGTCAGTGGGTTGGAAATCAGTTTAGCTGGATGCCTGAGGTAATGTCTGTGGTTAACACAAGCTGATCTACGATGTAAAATTCATCAGTATATACTGCACTTGTGAATTTTGAAGGCTTTATGTGTTTTATTGCCAAAAAGTGCTAAATGACACCACAAAACGTCATCACGCTGACTCGTCCGCCTTTACAGCCTCGTATATCCTCATGCTCATGCAGCCGTGGTGTAGTTTATTTATCCAGCTTTTTTCAACTGCCGAATGCATTTTTCAAAAATCGTAAATCATTCGTGAAGATTATCCTGCTGGACAAAATGTGTAAGTATCATAAACACTTGTTTACAGAGCTTATTTTCTGCAATAATCCAAAATGCAATGGAGCAATCCCATTGGCTTTTTGTCGAGGGAACTTCCTGTTTGGCCTACAAAATACGTCACCCTTGCAGCACTCTATTTTGTGGTATCAGCAGCCTGAGTGCTTTTGATATATTGTGTTTTCACAACCTAGGTAGCAAAACTGATAGTTGTCTTTTATTTGGTCGATATAACAGGCATATTTAATGCACTATATAATATATGACATCACTATTATATCACATTTTAAATTGGGTTTTCTATAGACGGATTTCAGATAGAAGTTTCTAATTCTGAGAATTAATAAATATAAAGTCCTTACTCCTTGGGATTTACACAAAACAGTGATTTTGTTGACAGTAGACAGTTTAGTGACCAAAATCCACACATTAGTCACCGGAAGGGGTTAGTTATATGATATTCAGGCATGGGCAACAATTAAACTACATGTTTTTAATTTGCACACTAAAGCATTAGGTCACAAGAGGATATTTTCACTGACAAACTTATATAAAATGATACAATACAATAAGGATTGCCAACTTTCTCACAAGGGACAGTAGTACGCCACCTTGTGTCTGGTGCACAGTGCCACGGCAGTGTGGGTATGGTGTGTGAACATAAGCAAAAATGTGTATTTTCTATTTAGTCTATAGCTTTATTAAAACTGTGTTATTATGTAAGCGTATTCAAAATGAATGATTAAAGAAACTACAATTTACTGCAAAAAATACAAATGAAAAGATTTCAAATGCAGCAGAGGAAGAGAGGAGCATGACTCAGTCTACTTTTGACTGAGTCACTTTTGCAGGAGCTAGCGTATTTACAGTATATATGCAACTGAATATATCATCCCTGCAGCACTTTATATACAGGACAAAAGAGGCCATGTATGGGACAAACTAATTTAGCTCAATATAAGGGACGTCCTGGCTAACATGAGATAGTTGGCAACTCTAACTGCACCTTTTCTCTACCAATTTGCTGATTCTCTCTCTCTCTTTCTCTTTAATCCACCAACGTTTTGCTCTGTTCACTATTGTCCTGTCTGCTGTTTACTCGTGTTTTAGCCAGGGCAAGTTGGGGTCGTCGCCGTCAGTGTCTGCGCTGTGAATCTCTGTCATCACTGACTGTCAGCGGAAGTACACGACTTACAAGATAAACACACAGTTGCAGCACAGCACAGTTCACATCAGGTTGCTGAAATGTTAAGCAACTGAAGCACATAATAACCAAATGTTGGCCTCCATCGCTGTCATCTCTGAGGTGATCATCACCATCACTTCAGATGCCAGGATGAACATTAATTAGTTAAAAATCACTTTAAAGCTAGAGTTTGTAATCTTCTGTAAGAACTTTTTTTGTTATATTTGTTGACATTCTCTTTACATCCCGACAGCAATCAATAAATCAAATACTCTGACAAAAAATAAATAAATCTGGTATCTGTGGCTGTCGCAGGACTGTAATAAACTGTCCAATTGTTTAATTCAGCCCGAACGTAAAGATTGGACGAGCTATCTGCCTGTGCCGAGTCTTCCACAAGCTGCTAGCTTGATAGCTGTGAGTGCTAACAATAGCCATGTTTTTGGTTTATGTTAATAATGATCATTTTGTTGTAGTGGCTTTGGAGGGAGGCCTGCAGGGACGTACTGTCAGTGTTGGTGACATGGCGACTTCCTGTCTAGACTTTTGGAGCTTGAGCTGCTACTTTCATTGTTTTTTTTTGTTTGTTTGTTTGTTTTTTGGTTTAAAAATCTAGTGAACTATTTTTGTAAGACTACCAACCCTAATTAAAATAATATAACTAATTAATTAAAAATAACCTCAGATATAACATTAATTTTTGCTAAGTAGCATGTGCTGTGAAGGGTTAGCGAAGAATCAGCGAGCTAGCTTTTTAGCTTGGTAGCTAATAGTAAAAATTAGCTTTTCAAACAAGAGTTAAAAAATGACTCAGCTAGCTGGCATGTCAGTGTTTTCAATAAAATATCAATAGTGAGGTTTTAAAACTTTGAGCCACATTTTCTCATCAGCTCCTGTAACTCCAGTCTCACAGCAGTGACGTGACACTGTAAAGGCGCAGGACTTGATTGGTCCTTCTTTGTACATTCTGAGCACTGATTGGTTTACAGCTGGAACCTTATAGAGCCACGTTAGAGGATCCTTTTTTAACCCAATGTCAGGGCTATTAATGCGTAAAATGTAAAATAAACCTAAACAAATGAAGTCTTCATCTGTTTGAAAGTGTCAAGAAAAGATGATCTCCGTCCTCACTGCAAAAGCTCTCATTTTGTTGTTAAAAACAGGATTTTAAAATCAAGATGACTTGTTAAGATGGATATTTTTTGCAGTGCTGACCAGGGAGTGGGAGCTGCACCCCTTTGTATTTGTCTTTCATCGTCCCCACAGACAAAATAAAGCCTACAGTAGATACGGGGCTTGGGGGTGGCGTGCATGAATGTCAGGATTTTCTTCTGAGGCTCCCAACTGAAGCCGAGGTATGCTCAGCATGTGATGTGAAATCTGTGTAATTTTTTGAAAGGCATCACATAATCAGGAGGAGTCAAAAGCTTTCTGGCAGTAATTGCCTTTTGGCCACAGACGGGATGTACAACACTTTGCAATCTCGCCCTGCAGAGATTTCTAACAAATAAAACCCAAGACTGAACTCTGTTCTTTGCTGCGCTGCTGAAACGTGCAGTTGTCTCTCTGTATTTATGTATTAACTGGGTTTCAAATCACAACTTAGCTAATAAGCTAGCCACCATGCGTCGTCTTCTTAAGTTGGTTTTAAAGCGCACAATCAAAGAAGAAAAGGCTTTCAAAAGTAGCAGAAGTTTTTATGGGCAGAGTCTTGAGTGGATTTGACTGGCTCGATAACATTTGTGTTTTTAGATTTCACCATCTAAGTGTGGTGGAAAATGGTATCTTTATGTACTGTACATCTATCCGCTTGATGTGGAGCCAGCTGCCATGTTGCACGAGGAAAACAAGCAATATACTGTCAAAAGATCTGAACCGAGATATAACAGAGACATTTTGATTTATAGTCTGATCAGCTCCCTTCTGCGTGAGCTGCATGATACACTCGCACTCACTCTCCTTTAATTATCCCGTGCGTTTTGCTCTCTCAGAGCCCACTTTCATTTTTTTTCAACCTTTATTTTGCGTTTTTTTTCTCTCATTGCTTCAACTTTTCTTCCTGTACCACAACCCACCTTTTTAAACCCAGTGGATGCTCCCATCAGGGGGGTCTGGTTTGAACTGTATCATCATCCAGCCATTGGGACGAGCAGCAGGGAGAAGGGGGGCGGGGGAGCTAAGGGAAAGACAGTAAGTAATCAAAAGGAATCAGTGAGCAACATAACATAAAGCAAAAGCCACCCTTTCCCTCCGAAGACTCTTTCCTCCCTTGTTTCGCAGTTTGGTGGGAAGGGAGGGAGGGAGGGAGATAAAATGTGCATCGTGTGTTGAGTGGCGCGATGTGTGGCGTTGTTGCTGATTTCCACAGCTTCACTCAACACACTCCTGCTGAGTTAATAATTCTGACCTCTGCTTAATTAAAATAACAGACCATCCTCCACTGAGAACAAAAAAAAGTGAAGCAGTTTGAGAATTATTCTAACTAATCGCTAATTAAGATTGAGCAAAAAACAACAAGAAACCTGTCAGAGAAGACGTATCTATTTTTAGAGTATATGCTGAGAGAGGAGCAGCTGCGTGTGGACACTCACTCTTTAACCAAAGACAAGTTCCTCTTGAGGGAGCAGTGTTACTGCTGCTCTAGTAAACTAAGAGAAATGGAGTCAAACTAGTGCACGTCAATTAACATGACTGTGGTGCAGAGACAAATCCCTTAAAACGAACCAGCCCAACAAGAAAATAATCACATTTACAAGTGCTCATTTAGGATCAGAGGAAGGAGTCACAGCATCGCTTCATTAATTGCTCATTTTGTAGTGTTGCTCTCTTGACCGAGTAAGGTGAACGGGGCCAGAAACACAGTCACAACAAAATGATTGTGCTGTAATAACTGCGTCTTCTTTCTAGTCTTCAATCTTGGCCCTTGCTGCCGCGATGGGCTGTAATTCTAGCAGCAAGGAGCGTTAAGAGGATATCATTATCATGTTTTCCGAGTAAGCTGCAGTTTTTTGGTTAAATATAGTAGCTTTTTTTTTTTTTTTTTTGTTTCCTCTCCTTTTCAGTTTTGCATTAAAGCTGGGTCAAGCCGACCCCTCCCATGGCGATTCTTTTCAAACGGAGCTGCCAAAGCGCCTCCTCTGCCACGAATGTAGCCAATATAGATGCCATGCTCAAAAAACTGATTGAAAAGAGACTTACATGTTTCAAAGCATGCTGGGAGCTGGGGGCCAGGCGAAAGCCCAAAGTATTAAGGCTGAGATAGTCACCAGTATGCTATAAAAAGGCAACATATGCCCACAAGTCCGACAGTGCACCAGTCGGTGCATGTTGTGATTTTGAAGATTTTATTTTCGTATTTTTAAATTATTTTTTGGGGGAATTTTTTGCTTTTATTCTGTAAAAATCTGTCTTATTTGTTTGGATTAAGAAAAAAATGTACACACAAAATTGATTTTCTTTTTAAATGCTGAAATATTAATCGACATGGAATAAAAGATAAATTAGGGTCAGTTGCAGTGAGATTTAAAAAGGGATGTTTTTTCTTTTTAATGAAACTTTCACATTTTATTACTGATCTGATATAATAGTCTGTGTCGTTCCCTTCATTCTCCAAAGCCTCACAGGTAATTAGGTCACAGCACCGAAAACATCTTTATTTCAAATAAAGCAGATTTTGAAGAACACAGCAGAGCTGCTGAAAGAGTAAAGGACATGACACTGCTGACTAAGTTAATTAATGAAAGTGTGATTTTATGAAATCCAGTTTTCTTCTCTGATATTCAAATATCTCTTCTCTAAGTATCAACAGCAGATTTGCGAGAAAGAGATTTTTAATTAGTCTAAGCAAATGAGTAAGAAGTGTCTTGATTTTTTCAGCTGATATCCGTAGTTTATCAGAGGATGATAAAGAAGACCCCCCCCCCACCACCACCATTCATCCAAATCCCCAAAGAGTCCCCATTGTTATCTCAATATACTGTTCGCCTCTAAATCTGAGAGCATAATAGAAATTCTGTGGTGAAGTGTGGAGCTGCTCACTACGTTTGCATATTTATTCAGCTGTCATATCTATCGGAGCAGATCATCAGAGGAGATAAACTAAAGAGATGAGGGAATAATGGCTCTCGCTGAGAGGCTGCCGAATGATACAAGCATTATTCCTGAAAAACACCAGGAACTGGGTAAACAAAAATGTACTCTACAAAGCCAATGCGATTCAAAATGAGCCGCAGTTAATGATGGTGATGATGGCAATGATAATGATGATGAAGATGCGGCGAGTAAAATTCGAATGATGGAAAGTTTGAAGGAGTAGCAATGCAAACGAAGCACAAACTTTCTTACTCTGTTAGTGAAATATGAGGAAACATGGACTTTTTTTCTGCAGAATTCCTAAAGCATGCATTATTTACTCTTTTATGTGCAACAGAGGTACAAACGCTGACCTGCCTGCATGCTGTTTGAATTTCTTCTTGCGCAGATGCAGTGAGAATGGCTAAAAGATGCTTCAAACACTGGTGCAGCCTTTTGTGGGAAAATGTTCCTGAAAAGAACACGGCCCCTGACATTTAGTGAAAGAAGCCTCTAAGGTCACGCTGTTGATACCTCTTGTGAGAAACCAAATTAAACATTATCAGGGGAGCGAAGAGACACAGAAAACGCTGCCTTTGATTTACACCAGATACATGCATATATCACTCTTTAAACAGGACGTGCTGTATGCATGCACTTGTCGGAAACATGACCTTTTATTTTGTCGCCGCAACACTTTTATAGACGTTCCTGTGCGAGTGAGGGTATCGCAGGGACCCTCGTGTCATCTATCCCTCAATGCATATGTGCACCCACTCAGTGAGGACAGTATAGGACAGTTAATTGAACAATATCCAGGAAGTGACAAGAGGACAAGGACGAGGTACTCTGCTCAATGGTGCCATCTAGGGCTCGTTCAGGGCGACGAGCTGCACACATAGTACAGTAAGAGCTCTCCCCTGCTGCTGCTGAGGAAGTTTGGATAACAATTATCTGTTGTATTTGCATTAATGTGATTGCTTTGTCTGCAGACTCATCTGACTGCAATTATAAAGAGTAGCATTAAAACACTAATTAATTAACTCAATTGTGGGTAGATTGATTAATTCTAAACAAACACGAGATCGCAGCAAGCAAATGAGCTCTGGAGTGCCGATGCATCTGGGAGTGCTGCTTGCAGAAGACATTTTGATTATCTGCAGACACATGTAGTTGCAAATCTTTTAATTAACACAAATAGATAGTGGGAGCGAGTCGTCGGTCGCGCGACTACCCTGCTCGTTACTTGTAATCATAATTTGGTCAGTTTTTTAAAAGAATGAGGGTGTGAAATGTGGACTGTGGGGTTTGAGACAGTGATCGAGAGGCAGCGCAATTATTCCAAAGTTTTGTGTGCACACATGTGTGATGGGTGCGTGCGTGTGCAAGTGCGTGTGTGCAACAAAAATGGGTCTCGACATGGAAAGTCGTCACACAAAAAGAGATAATCAAATTATGATCAAAACAAAACAGATGGTCACATAAATCATCCATTCACATGTTGGACTAGCGCCTCTGTTGCAGAACAATGAATCACTGCCTATCAATGCTAGAATCAAAACATAAGGGCTGTTATGAATACAAAAAGCCTGTTATTATTACATCCCAGCATGTATCTCGGTGTGGACACACGTCCGGCATCGTCTCGGACATTTTGTTCAACTATTTTTGTGAAATAGCTTCGAAAACACAAGAAAAATACAGTTTAAATAGGGTTTCATTTTGATTCTTGTGACTTTTTGCATGTTTTGCATCAAAATGAGTTCCCTCCGTCAGATTTCTCCTAGATTTCAGATTTTGAGGAACAAATATTTCCTTTTTTCAGTAAATACATGCGTGCATCTTCTGTATCCATAAAAAAAACCTGAACTAGATTTAAAAGGGAGCAGTCAGTCAGAGCTCCCTTTCTCGGTGTGCTGTCAGCATCTGCACATGCAGAAAAGCCTAATCAGAGAGATACCAGTAAAGTGCATGTAATACTTTAGAGATTTAATGCAGTTTTTAATTGGATAGAGGCCCATTATTTTTCAATACAGAAGGGGCACTGAGGCACATAAAGCTCTTGAATATTTTTGCAAATCGTGTTCAACAGCATAATGATTAACCATGGCACTAAATTTGCCTCGCAAAATGAAAAGCAAACTTCATGCAAGGCGTAATTTAATTGTTTCCCTTCACATTTTCTGCCTCCCATTGTTGGAAGCTTAACATTTTTAGAGTCTGCTTAACAGCTGCCTTGTGATGCTTGAGCTGCAACAATGTGACTGACAAATGTTTTTTGAAGTAGCTGCAGACTTCCTAGTGTCTTTGTGGGCAAAGTGTCAGGGAATCTTACATCACTGTTGTGTTGCAGTTGAAGCCTTGTTGCATGGATATTTATTTTTCTAATTTAAGACTGCAAATAACCAATACGTCATCCAGTTGATGTCATACATGGTGCTTACTCTATCTGCTATTTCTGATTTTTCCTAAAAATAACACATAATCCATTCATTCTGAAGCCTTCGTATTATTGCACAAAGATCTTAGATTAAAATAACATATATTCCCAAAATGTCCAAACCTCATACTTTTGCCTCAGTTTTGTCAACACATCATAGATAATACAAACATCTTATTATTGGCTTTATTTTTCTATACCAACATATTACATACTGTACCGGTAATTGCTGTGTTGAGCATTTTCTTTTTGTACAATAAAATATTTCAGCAGTCAGAACTACAGGTCATGTTTCCATTTCAACCTGAGGAGAACACTGCCATCTGGGCTGCAATTAGTGGTAATGCAATCCTCAACCAGTCGTGTGTGTGCATGAATATTCACACTCACAATCAGGACCCGAATCGGGTCATCGGCTCACACATAACATACTTAACATGCACTGCGAAAACAAGCATGCAGAAGGGTTAAAACAAACTGGTAAATGGGTATAAAGATATACAATGAAATCAAATAAACAGGAAAGAAGGTATAGAAATAGAGATAAATGCATGTACATGCACAAACAATAGTTCAGTGGCCGTATACACGTCTGATTGGTTGCTGTATGCACAACGACTGCAAGAGCAAAGCAAAGAACTCTGGGAAGAGACTGAATTTAAAGAGATTCAACAAATTAATTATAGAGGTGGCTGGATGTACAGCTATTGCACACAGAAACATACTGTCTGTGGATATATATATAACCTGCACTGGGAATAAATAAATACATTTGTGTTAACTAGTGATGTGTGTGCAGATGGATATATATATCTGCAAGATGAATAACTGGTTACTGTCTCAAATCCACATGGAGGAATGAATTACTCATTAGTGCGCTGTTGTTGTGTCAGCCTGTTTGGGAGTAAAGTCCCTTGTAGTGCATGTGCATGCCACAGAAGTCAAATATGTCATGTCCTGGGTGGGAGGGGTCTGTGCTGAATTTCCCCTGCCTGTTTCCTGATTCAACAAATGTACAAGTCCGGGTTGATGCGTAGAACGTTATCCACAGTGAACTTCCTCCGCTGGCACAGGAAGTTCATCTCCTGCTGGGCTTTGCTTAATTATCGTCTCTCCCACGCTTTTATATCGTAGATGCCAGAAAGCAGAAACTTTGGCTCAAGTCAGCTCTACTGTGGTATGGTGTGGACGGTGAGGGAGGACAGGGCCGTCCCCTGAAGTCCAAGCCCAATCCTCTCCACAGTTTTGGAGGTTGATCCAGGTTGTTGTAATTGGACCAGCCGGCCAGTTGCTGGATATCTTTGTTCGTTTGACCGAGGGGTAGTTGTTTGTGTAAAGGGAGCAGAAGATCACCCGTGCTGACTGCAGGGTCGCTGAGCTTCACTCGCCGCTTCCTGCCTGTCGGGAAGTTGGTGGTCAGTCGACAGGTGAAGGCTGGCAGGCTGAAGTGAGTGAGCTCAGCGTGGACGTTGGGATTGTTATTGGTTGTGTAGTGAGCAAAAGTGTGTGCATACCATAGACTGTATATAAGAAGTGGATGTAGCCACTGTGTCGTCACCCACTGGTTTGTGGACTGCTGTTTTGAAGCCTGGAGTCTGGCATTTTTGGCCGTCGCCATCTTGTGTTTTGCAACCAGAAGTGACAGAAGAGGGTGGAGCTAAGTTTAACCGAATGCTCAATAAGATATTTTTAGGCGACCAAATTGTTTGACTTAAATTAACTGAAAAAACACTGTGAAAGGGTTAAAGTTCAGACAACGACGTGGTCGCGACCTGCCAGTCACAAGGTAGCCTCACCCTAAAGCATACCCTGCTTTATGGTCTATTTGACCCCAAATGGGACCATCATTTACTAAATGAACATCATGCTCTATTGAAGAAGACTTGAAACTACTGATTGAAACCATAAACTCATGTTTATAATGTTTACTGAGGTAATAAACCAAGCGAGAGGTAGGCTCGTTTTCTCATAGACTTCTAGACAATCAGACTACCTTTTGCAGTCTGGAGTCGCCCCCTGCTGGCTATTAGAGAGAATGCAAGTTTAAGGCACTTCAGCATTGGCTTCACTTTACAGACCCAGAGTTGCCGACTGGCTGGAAGGCTAAAGTGCTACTGGTGGTGTTGCTAGTTGCAGTGAGCAAAGAGTGTGTGCTTTGGCTAATAAGAAGTACAGTAATACAGGTCATCTGGTCTTCCATATATTGAACTGTAGTTCTGCTTAGCGACATACAGTATATTCTGTATATTTTTTTTCTTTAATCCTGTTTGATTATGAGATGAATACAGGGTATTTGACCAAAACTCTGGCAAGATTTAAATGAAATCTCAATAGGTAGGAGATGAGATGAGTTGTTTCCTAGAAAGCCCTCCTCTGGTTTACCAAAAGAAAACAATTAAAAAGCTATAGAAATGACAAACCGACTGGCTTCTTCCCTGTTCAGATTTGTTGTATCTCTAACACACATTTACTGTAGCTGCAGTGTGATGTGTGAAGTTTAGCACAGACGCAGTAAACAAACCTCTTTGTGCCTGAGCAGAGAGCACTGATAATCTGCCTGAGCATTATCTTATGTCACTTTTTTGTGCATGCTATGCCCTTCTAATGCCAGAGTTTTACCTTGTCAACGCTCGGAGCTGCGCTCGCTGAATTTGAATGCAGTCGGAGAGAAAACTGACATCTGTGTTGGGTTTGTAATGCTGGTAGAGGAAATAAAATGATAACAACAGCCTTCCTCTAAATCCAGCGGAATGGCAACTTTCCTCATTCAGCAGCACAGAGACTTTTGAGGAGATGCCATTGCTGCCTCATTGGTTTTTCTCTCCCTCTGATTACTCCTCTCATCTTATGTAAATCCTCTTAAGTCACATGTTATTGTTTATTGCAACTGTGAAGGTTAGGTGTTCCTAAGCCCTGTGCGTGCGCTTATCTCACCAGCGCATGCATCTTTGTCTCTCCAATGTGTCTTGTTTTCGTAATACACTAATGGATGAGAAAAGTTGTCTGGACTGATGCGGCGCCGACAACCAATCCACTGCAGTAAAATGCTAATCTCTCCCAGTGGCTAACAACTCTTCATGAAAGAGAGGCAGCTGCATGCTCCAGGGATATCACAGCGTTATCAGAAGCCTGCTGAATTTGGAGATTTTTTTTTTTTTTTTTAAATAGCGAATACAAACAATTCATAAACATACGATCATTTTTTTGACCACTCAACTTCCCTGCCTCTGTAGAGTGTTTGATTTTTGATTTTGGCACTGACTAGCGATTGTTGTCGTTTTCTGAATGATGACCAGCCGGAGATTCTCCTCAGGAGAATATGTGGAGCATGTACACATCAGTATGGCGTTAAAGGCCTTTTTAATGGAGTAGAGCCAATATTAATGTTAGTAGTTTTACCTGTGTTTTTTCTGTCATAACATCATGTTGTAAAAATGTCGAAAGTGTGATGGAGACAGACAAAAATGTGTTAGCCATAAGACAAAAGAATAAGGTCACAGAGGTACTGGGGGTCTTTGGGGTCTTTTAGGTTCAGGGTTCTCAAGGCATTAGGGCTTTAAAGTTAACACGATAATAACGTGTTTACGCAAAGCTGTTTTAGTCACGTGTTTCTGTAGATATATTACTTAGTTTTTCGTACTTATTTTAAGGCCAACCATGACGTTTTTCCTAAACCTAACTAAGTGGGTTTCATTGCCTCAACCTAACTGCGAATGTTATCCTAGTTTTGCTGCGGGGCAGACAACTGACATGCGAAAAGCGGTGCACAAATACTTAAAATGCATCCTCGTAACGCGCGGATTGTTTTTGTAATGTTGTTTTATTCATACACCTTCCTGTGATATTGGGTTGATATATATTGCCTCTCTTTTAAAGCTCAAGTGAAAATACTGTTATCATATGAAACTACATTGTTACACAGTTATGCTAAATTTTGACGAGGAAAACTGTCATGGCCATTTTTAAAGCTGTCTCTTGACTTCCGGCCTAAAGATATGTGAATGAAAATGGGATCTGTGGGTACCTACGAGTCTCCCCTTTACAGACATGTCGATTTAATCCATTGACTTCCCTACATGGCAATCAGTGACTCTAAGGAGGCAGTGAAAATGAGAGAACAAGTTAACACGATGATGATATAACGTGTGCATGCATAAATCATGTTAAACCATGATTATTCTCAATTACATATCATGCGATGGCTTAATGTCCACTTTATTTTTTACATCTTGACGCCCACAGTATTTAGAAAAGTAGACTTGATGCCTCGCGGTTGTATACTTCTGCCAGCCAGTTGAAGAAGAAGAAGAGAAGAAGATCTACCTTTATTAGTCCCACAATGGGGAAATTCAATTTACACTCTGTTAAACTCATACATGGTACATGCAGACCTGAAACACACATACATGCATTAATGGAGAGACGTCAGAGTGAGGGGGCTGCTCCTGACAAGCGCCCTGAGCAGTTGGGGGTTTGGTGCCTTGCTCAGGGGCACCTCGGCAGTGCCCAAGAGGTAAACTGGCACCTCTCCAGCTACCAGTTCACACTCAGTTTTTGGTCCATGTCGGGACTTGAACCGTGACCCTCCGGTTCCCAAGCCAACTCCCTACAGACTGAGCTACTGCCGCCCCCAGTTGTAGTTGTAGTTTACATCCATATCTGTCCAAAATGATTTTTGTTAGTGTTAAAAATGGGGCGGCAGTAGATCAGGTAATTCATTATCTGTCAGCCAGGATGTGCAGAGCTGCCTTTAAGGAAGTCGGGTGACTTAGTATAAAGAGCTCAGAGTAGGGAGGAGGTCGTGATGGATTGATGGGTCAAACAAACACTGGACTTTTACCAAGGAGACCACTGTTTGTGTCCTGTGTGAAACCAAAGCATCGACTTATTTTAACTTACTTTTGTTACATAACTTACACAAGTTACGTGACACACTTAGTTGTTTTATGTAACAAACATAGTTATTTTAACCCAAACTCTGATGTTTTCCTAAACCTGACCAACTAGTTTTGTTGCATAAACAGGTTCTACGCTACAGAGGCTTGTGCAGGTGCACTGATCAACTGATCAGCTGATCACTGATCAACACCTGAATTTCCTCCCCTAGGGATCAGTAAAGTACTATCTTATCTTATCTTATCTTATCTTATCTTATTGCTAGTGTTCCTGGACATTCATAGGTAAATGCAAAAAAACAACTTTTTGTAAGATATCACACAAACCATTTTATGAAGATGTTGACTTAAAGGTACAATTGATAACATTCAGCCACTAGATGTCGCATTCTCCCTCCTGTGTTCCCTCAGCAGCTCCCTATCAACCTCTCCCAGGAGGAAGTGGTCCTCCCAGGCTGCTGACTGGTGCCCTGCGCCCCAGGCACAGGCTTTACAACCTCCATACACAGCTGCGTTGGTCTCTCTGGCTGACCAGACTGACCATTCTGACCTCATTTCCAGTGGTGCACCCTCAAATCCTGCCGTGTACAGCAGGACCTGCAGTGACCCTGAGTTCCTCTTAACTGGGGATTCAATAATCAGGTTTGTGAAGGTACTGAGGAGAATTACCTGTTGTTTTTCTGGTGGAAATCATCTCTCCTGTCCTGGACCGTCATCCCTCCGTCCACACTGTTACTGTTCATGCAGGACTAATGACATTAAAGTTATCTATCTATAAAGCTTCAGCAATTGAAAGTCTTGTTCTGACGATTAAACTAAGACAGCTAATATGTGCTAACACCAGTTTGTTGCCACGGTAAATATTCACTGCAGGGTCAATTTATTTGCATGTAGAGCAAGGAAGTGCGGTCGGATCACAGGTGGTAATTCGAGGTGCATGTGGAGAGGCATTTTAATGCCAGGCTTAAACAGACATACTTAGAGCCAGGTCTGAATAGGGTCTGAGATCGGATCTTTCAGAACACATTCAGAGCTGGTCTGGGCCACATATGGCCACGTTGGCCCTGTTCAGATCTGGTATTAACATGTGTCCTCAGTGATCAGATCAAAAGCGGACAGCTTTAAGTACGTCTATTCACACCTGGCATTGAAATGCATCTCCATATGCATCACGAGTGACCACTTGTGATCTGATCTCACTTGTGGTCTATAAACACATGGCTAATACAGCAGGCGTTGTGATGTAATACACACACATGTCAGTAGTAATATCCTACATATTCGTGAATTTAGGTGCATTTTATTAACATTTTTATAACAATAAAGGTTATTGTAGCGGCGGCCCCTGGGGTCCTCCGCTCCACTGGCACCACTACCTTTGCCAGACAACAGCAGAGTATAGACCATCAGAAAGCGGGGAGGAGAGAGTGAGCGGATGGGCGGGTATAAGATAAGATAAGATAAGATATTCCTTTATTAGTCCCACAGTAGAGAAATTCACGTATCCACTGCTAAAAGAATGTGGTCATATGAGGCCCAGACCACCTCTGAGAATGGTCTTAGCAATCTGATCTCAATGCGCTTTGAGTGTGTTCACACCTGTACTGATGAGCTGATCAATGAGGACGCGTGTTGATACCAGGTCTGAACAGGGCCACAGGGTCAGTAAAATGGATCACTTTTCAAAAGTGTGTGGTCACATGACCAATTTTGTCTATGGTTGCCAAGAAACAAGGTGTGGCTTCCCCACAGGCTCAGATCACCCTGCTCTCCCCTATAATACATGTGGATGGTATTTATGGGGCCAGGGGGGGGCCCCACCCCCCCCCTCCTCGCGGCGCTCTTGTGAAGCCCCCCCCCCCCCCTTTCTCTCCCCCTTTTTTTTTTTTTTTTTCTTTTTTTTTTTTTGTTCTTCTTTTACCTTTTTTAATTTAACAACAAAGTAAAAACATTGATTTTCCCCAAGTGGTACTAATAAAAAAATATCTTCTTCTTCTTCTTATTTCCAAGCAGGCTTGTGTTGGGCAACAGAAACAGTCAGCTACTGTTCTGCTGCCAAAGTGCTGAGTGACCATGAAGAGGGAGGATCGTTGTCAATAGGGGCGTGTCTGTAAGGGGACACCGTTTACTCAGGGCACTGTTTACCCACAATGCAAGAGTTGAGTAACCATTAGGCTGCAGACTTTATCTCGCATGAACTTTGGAGCTGACCAAGACTACATAGGTCCAAGTGTCTGAGCAGCACTTAGAGTCACATCGCTGCTCTGCTGTCACTGCTGCTGAGTCACAGTTGACTCTGTCTTTTTCTTTTATTTCACCAGTGTGTCACTTGTAGGCTCCACAGCAGGGATGGCTCAGCCCAGAGGCATCTTCATCAAGGGAGGTAAAGTTGTGAACGAAGACTGCTCCGTGATCAGCGACGTCTACATTGAAAATGGGCTGATAGTTGAAGTCGGAGTGAATCTTCAGGTCCCGGAGGGGGCGCGAGTCATCGACGCCACCGATAAACTGGTGATCCCCGGCGGCATCGACACGCACACACACATGGAGCTGGCCTTCATGGGAACCAAGTCTGTGGACGACTTCCACATCGGAACCAAGGTGAAGATGTTTTATTTACATCACAGAGAGACGGAGGAGGACGGGTGATATATATATGATAATATATGCTGGTGTGACCTGTATATGGAGTATATAAAATCTGATCTTTAATATTAATCTTATATATAATTCACTTTGTTCCATATGCATAAAGCTATATATACATAACCTCTCTGTGTATAGATATAAATATAGCTCCACCTGTATATATAATTTATTCCTTATAATACCCTTATACAGCATTTTTTACACAATATTTCATATATCAGTATGCAACTTATATTTAATTCTTATTCATCAGAATATAACAGATGTTTATCCTTTGGACCTAAGCTGCAATCTGTATATTTGTATATGTATACTTCTATTTATATACACCATACTGGACATATATTGTCTGAATCAGCACTTCACCAGTTTGCACTTGCTTAGATGCAAAACTGCATTTCATTGTACCTGTACTTGTACGATGTTCAAGGACAATAAAGTTGAATCTAATCTAATAATATTGGGTAATAATTATCCATGCATTATCATGAGTATCACTGTAATGCTGCAGCTGGTACAGGTGGAGCTAAGTATAACTACTATATATACTGCTGGGCAGAGAGTGATTAAAAAAAAGTTTTATCTTAACATCACAACTTATTTTTTTATTACATTTATATCAATCTGAATCTACAACTAATGTTATCAAATAAATGTAGTGGTGTGTAATATTTTCTCAAAATTATACTGAAGTTCAGTACTTGAGTAAATGTGTTTTTGTGTCTTTCTACCACTGCCTGCGACAAAAAGTAGCCTCTCCACACACTCTTATAAATGAATGTGCAATGAACTTGGATAAGAATTTAACCAGTTTGCTGTTACAGTCAGTAACACCTGTATGACGTATAACAAACACACTACAGGTGTATGATTCATTTGTGGCGTTGGTATTCCATTTGTTTCTTTATTGAACAGATTCTTTATGTGTTAGTAATATGTAATATAATAAAAAATATGTAATATGTAGCAGCATATTGCACCAATACTGCTCTATAACAGGGATCATTCTGAGTCAACACCTGTCACAAACCCAGTATTTAAATTTACTACTTAAAGGGCTGCTTAGAGCTGCAGTGGGTAGAAATGGAGCAAATCTGATAAAATAAAGTTATTTGTATAAAACAGTCACTATATCCTAACAGTAGTGCATAAGACAGGTAAGTGCTCCTAATGGCATCTGCAAGATTTCACAAACCAGAGGAAAACAACCAATAAGAGCTGAGCTGGAGGGCTGCCGTCTCTGAGCAGCTGTCAATCACTCTGACCTCTGATCAAATCGTCAAACCAGGCAGCGCTGATCAAATATGAATCAATATTCTGTTACTGAAATGTCTATTTCTCTCCTCAGATGTTTTCAGAAACATCTTGTAGTTACTGTTTAGCTGTAAAATGAGAAAATGTGCTCCAGCTGGTGGGCGGTGCTTAGTATTTCCTCAACTGATCTCGACATGGCTGCTGGGTCACAAATTTGTCTTGCAAATGATTTACAGCTACCTCCACGAAATGAACAGCCAGTAGGAAATGACCTGCGATTGGCTGAAGTCTCTCATCAGGGGCTGGATTTTTAAAATCCTGAAAACAGAAACATGAGGAGGTGCAGAAGTCTAGTTTTCTCTCAGAATATTTGAAAGAAAGATTATTATAGAGTTAGAGTAGAGCCCACTGATGCCAAAAGCATTCTGCCTAGTACAGGTTTGATGGTAATCATTAACTTGCATCTGTGTGGTAATGAATGTGTTTCACCAGGCTGCTCTGGCGGGAGGGACCACAATGATCCTGGACTTTGTCATCCCCCAAAAGGACAAATCTCTTCTGGAGGCCTATGACTGCTGGCGAAAGACAGCTGACCCCAAAGTTTGCTGCGACTACTCGCTGCATGTTGCTGTCACGTGGTGGAGCGACGAGGTGAGAGAACACATCATTGTCCATAAGTACAAAAAGAAACGCAAGCAACATATTTTGGCAAAGTGTTATTATTATAAGTGTTATTTGTATGTTTACCATACAAATGACAGAAATGTCAAATGGGGCTTTGGGTATTTGTACTGTGTTAAAGGCACCAATTCCCCACATGTTCACCCCTCTATCAGAGATTAATTAATGTTACTCAGATATTCCTCCATGTGTGTCTCCAACCTTTTTTTTTTTTTCCAGGTCAAAAAAGAGATGCAGACGCTGACCGAAGAGAAGGGAATCAATTCCTTTAAGATGTTTATGGCCTATAAAGATGTGTTCATGCTGCGGGACCCTGAGCTATACGCTGCCTTCTCCCAGTGTAAGGAGATTGGAGCTATAGCTCAGGTGCACGCTGAGAATGGAGACCTGATCGCAGAGGTTAGTATGAGCTAATAAGATAATTAATTGTTTAGAAACTAGAGTGAATTAAAGCTAGGGATGCATCCATCCATCCATCCATCCATCCATCCATCCATCCATCCATCCATACATCCATACATCCATCGTCAACCGCTTATCCCGTTAGGGGTCGCGGGGGGGCTGGAGCTGATCCCAGCTGGCATTGGGTGAAAGACAGGTCGCCAGTCCATCGCAGGGCACATAGCTAGGGATGTAATCTGCAAAAATATTTTTGTTATATTTGTTGAAATTCTCATGAAATTCGATGACAATCTATAAATCAAAAACTCAAGAAGGAAAATCTTTTATGTGGCTGTCTCAGGACTGTAATAATCATTAATCATTTCATTCACCATGAATGAGGCAGAATACAGACTGCCTGCACGCACTCAGCCTGTGAACACAGGCCTGAAGGGACGGACTGTCAGTGTTGCCAACTTTCGACTTTCTCTTTAGATTTAGGGCCTTTTGGAGCTAGTGCTAGTAGCTGCTTTCATTGGAAAAGAGCTGGCAACACTGGGCTGGGTTTTTTGGTTGGATCTTTTTTTTTTTTTAATTTATTGTACCCTTTCTCAAGATTACCAAACCTAGCTTTAATGGAAACTGAAAGTAAGAAAGAACTTCCTTGTATTGAAGAGCTTCCCCCATTTTTGTTATAATGTATGTGATTTACAGCTGAAGTATGACTTGAATTGTGCAAATAGTATTGGTGCCTTCAAATGAAACTCGTGTACATGATGTGCTTGGCTTGGTAAGTCATGAAGAACACTGCTGCAAAGCAACGGCAATGTTAACATTACAGTCAGAGAAGCCAATATATGACAAAAATTACAATATATTTATTTATTATGTAGCGAAAAATTAACTGTGTCTGTGTCTGTGGTCTCCACCATTTCTGACATCAAACCTGTCACAACTCTTAAACTCTGACCTTTCAGAAACTTTTCACTTGCAAGGTCCACCACAAGAGGGAGGCGTTCATATGGAGTCCTCTCATGATTACGGTAAACAGGACCCCATTTGAAGGCACCATAACTGTCAGACAGATCGTTGCCATAACAACAAAGCTCTCACCTCAGGCTGAGCCAGGGGGAGAGGTGGCTAACTTTCCTACGCCAAATTAAGTCAGTCTTAATATTTATGCAGGAGGCAGACAGGCTTACTTAGACCAGTCTAACCTGAAAATCTAAGGCAGTCTAAGGCCAAGACTAGTTTTACACTAAGTTCATGCAACTGGCCCCAGCAGATCTGTCAGGCAGAGTTCAGGCTTCAGGCTTCAAATCAAGTCCCCAGGTGGTTGATAAAAGCATCCCACTAATAATAATATTAATAATAATATAATAATATTAGTTTCCATGTATTTCATTATATTCTAAAGCAGAGTAGTTAACTATGGTAAACTTTGCATGGAAGGTGACACTTCATTGATCAATAATCCTCGAATCTGAACAAGACTGGCCCATAGCTAGAGAAGCATACCTGCTGTTGACCTTTTCATCAGGAATTGTGTGGTTAACAGGTCAGAAAAACAATGTCCAGAAACAATGATGGGTTGATATTTAACACTGATTATAGCTAAGTGCCATGTGTCTTAGAAGAATAGATACTGTGGCAGTAATAGTAAAGAAAATTCAGTTGTATTCTGTATAAATTGTGCTCTTAAAATTCTGAATGAAGGGGTTGTTGCAATGTTGCAATGTGATGAAATACCAACAGCAAATCTTTTTTCTGTCCAAAGTCCACTGCAGGTAACCTTTAACCTGAAGAGTTAAGGATTGACCCATGAAGAGGTCTGAAGTCTTAACCACAGTTTGATATGTTATATCCAGAGAATCACCAGTGTTATTATATGGTCTGGTTCCAGGGCCTCTTTTTCTGCTTTGACAAGTCAACGTGGTCCATTACTTCTCAGAAAGGTGTTTTTATTTTATTTTCCAGTACAGCTTTTTTTTTTTTTCAACTGTCATGACAACAATTCACCACTAGAAAGCAGCAAATGCCAAAAAAGTGAAATATGGTCTGTTGTTGTGGAGAACAGGATTGATGCTGTCACTGGAAGATGTGTTAGAGGTGTAGGAAGCATGAATTTGTCTCGTTAACCTAAATGTCCTGTTTGTGGACCCTTTTTGACAACTCAAAAAACAGCTTGATGTCACATGATTCTTCCTAAGTTCATGAGAATTGCTTATAATTTTGAACTGAAAATAATTGGGTTGTCAGGGACCTCAGCTCTAAAACACGGTGGTTAAATCCAATGGATTTTGATATTCTCTACATATGTGATTGGTGCTGACAATAAGTGTTTATTCAGCACAACTCCCCCCAAATCCTAAATAAGTATTTATATTTTTGTTATTGGAGTTTTTATTGGAGTTGGATTCTCAAGTCAAATTGACCCAGAACATTAGTAATGCCACTATGAAATACTGTGCATTTCTTTGTCTATGATTTCATTTTTTTCAAACAAAATTAAATAGATTTGCTCACGCCCATATAACATGCAAAACATGAAATATTCCTTTCCTTGATGCTTTGTTGTCAATTATGTATTTTGTCACAAACCCAGTTTATGACAAGGGGAAGGGTCACCACTTTAGTGCATTTCTTATACATATTGGGTTTTTAAAAAAGTCGGTATTTACATATTTAAAGGGGAATTTTTTTTAGCAATTATTGGCATTTACATATACACACTGTTGGGGTTTGGGGCACCCCAACCAATAAGGAAGCAAATTTCAACAATACACAAGGACTAAAATGCTTTTACAGCACTGCTTTGACTTGTGGCTACATGCCTTCACACGCCCCCTGCAATATTAGGTTATATACTGTATGTCTGCGTTAGTTATAGTGCGTTCCCTCGCTGCTTGGACAGAGACTGTGCTGTTGTCATCCATCCTTTGTGATTAATGTCTTCATCTTGTCTCGTCTAGACTACTGTAATGCACTTTATTTTGGAGTCAGCCAGTCTTCCTTCTCACGTCTCCAGCTGGTCCAAAATGCTGCTGCTCAACTCAACTGGAGCACGTAGGAGGGAGCACATAACGCCCGTTCTGGCCTCCGTCCTCTGGCTCTCTGTACATTTCAGGGATCTTTTTAAGATTCTTGTATTTGTTTTTAAATCCTTAAATGGCCTTGTGCCGCCTTACCTCTCTGAGCTGTTTCACCCTCACGCTCCTGCTCGGTGCCTCGGGTCGGCGGATCAGCTGCTCCTGGAGGTACCGAGGTCTAAGTGGAAGCTCAGAGGGGACAGAGCTTTTTCTGTTGCAGCTCCCAAACTGTGGAACGATCTGCCACTGCACGTCAGAGAGACCTCGTCACTGCTAACTAACCTTAAAACCCATTTTTATTCCTTGCTTTTGACCTAGCTTGAGACTTTGATTCTGTTTTATTGTTCTTATTGCTTTTTTTATATTTATTTTGTACAGCATTTTGTTTTCAGCTGTGAAGTGCTTTATAAATTAAGTTGAATTGAGTTGAGTTCCATGTCCTTTAACCTTTCTGCTGCCTTGTTGTCCCCGTCCCCGCTGGGACTCGGCAGGGGGCGAAGAAGATGCTGTCTTTGGGCATCACGGGGCCAGAGGGCCATCAACTGTGTCGGCCGGAGGAGGTGGAGGCCGAGGCCACCCAGCGAGCCGTCACCATCGCCCACGCTGTCAACTGCCCGCTGTATGTGGTCCATGTCATGAGCAAATCTGCCGCCAAGGTGGTGTCTAATGCACGCAGAGATGGTGAGTGTGGGCTTGCTGCCACCTGCTGTTGAAATAGGGCAAGATTAAGAGATGATGGCCCTGCATGGCCTTTTAAAGGCCAGAAACAGCATCAGTGTTGGTATTCAATGTCTTTTCTATTTCATAAAACAATTATAAGTTCAGTTATTCAATGTCTCCACATGGCTTTTCTTGTCATCATGGTGGAAAAGCCTCTGAAACAGTGCTAAAGATTCTAAACCCAGCATTCACTCATTAAGCTCCTGAAGTTTTTGGCCGTATCCCAGCGTCCATGTGATCTCTGAAACAGTAGAAAGATGAATGTCTTGTGTTTTCCCTCTCTGCAGGGCATGTGGTGTTCGGGGAGCCCATTGCAGCTGGACTGGGCACCGACGGTACTCACTACTGGCACAAAGACTGGGCTCATGCTGCTGGCTTTGTCATGGGTCCTCCCCTCAGACCTGACCCTACCACCCCTGGGTACCTCATGGACCTCCTGGCCAAGTAGGTGCAGCTTGAAGTTTAGCAACTAATAATGTCATCACAGATTCTAAAAAGTCTCATGGAAGTGCTGGTGACAGTTTTATTTTGAGTGTGCCTTGAATATAGAGACAGAGGAAAACACATTAAAGCTGACATGGCTGTTTAATACATGCTAGAATTTACACAAATGGTCTAATTTGATTATTAACTTAGCCTCAATGATAAAATAATTATGGCTGTTCCAGCATCTACCCAGCATCCGTTCATGTACTTTATCCATCAAATTCGCCAGTGATGATCTCAGTGTGACGGGGACGGACAACTGCACCTTCTCGGTGTGCCAGAAGGCCCTCGGCAAAGACAACTTCACCCAGATCCCAAACGGAGTGAATGGAGTGGAGGACAGGATGTCCGTCATCTGGGAGAAAGGAGTGGTACGTCCTGATAACATGAATGCGCTTTATTTGACATTGTTTAGCATTAAGTCTGAAGCAGCAGAAGTGTGAGCATGATGTCGCTGTCAACAGCTACCATCAGTCAGACTTTATTTGTATAGCACCTTTCATACAGGTTAGTGCCGCTCACAAAGTGTGAACCAGACTATTTAGACCAATGCATGCAAGAAAATCAAATGATGAAAATAACAGTAACAAAATAGAATTAAAAGCTATAATAACAGTAATAGTATAGAAACCGTGTGACGTTAAAACTAGATTAATAAAATAACAATAAAATAGAATACAATTTTACAACTACAATACAGTAAAATAAGTGATTAATACTCAACTGACGAACTTAATAACAATAAAATAAACTAACATTTTACTATTTAAATATAATAAAATGTTTGATAAAATATCAATAAGATATAATACAAGTTTACAATTTAAAATACAACAAAATAAAATTTTACAACTTATTGTCATTTTCCAACTTATTACAGAGTTTTACAGTGACGTGACATAAATTGACCACAAATTAAATTTTGCTTTTTGAATAGGAAGTCCTTATTTATCTTACATCAGCTTGATGCTTCTTACTTTGATGCGTAGTCCAGACTGATTACGCATCGTGTAATTATTACAGGAATATGCATAATGTGGGCACAGCGTCACTTAAAATTAAAAAGGCCGTTCACTGAAATACAAGTATTAGTATGTAGTATAGTTTTGTTAAACTCTTGGTGCTGCAGAAAGCCAGCGTCGCATTTTCTCACTGTTGTTGTGAAGACAGCGTTTCAGCCCTCAAGGCCACATGGAAGATTTACAGCATTCCACAGTGTTTACAAATCACACATTAGATGGTATTTTGGCAGTTAAAGCACTGACCTTTTGCTCGCTAATTCCTTATTTTGTCGTCATCCACTGTGGCCCCTCACTCGATCTTGCTTCCTCCCTCAGCACAGCGGCAAAATGGACGAGAATCGATTTGTAGCCGTCACAAGCAGCAACGCTGCTAAAATCTTCAACTGCTACCCGCAGAAAGGCCGTATCGCCAAGGACTCCGATGCCGACATAGTTATATGGGACCCCAAGATGACAAGGTGAGGACTCAGAAAAGCTTTTGAAATGGAGCAGGAAGAAAAAGCTTTCGGACACTGTGCGTGAACAGTTGCAAATGTTGTACGACTCCAGTGCACATTTTGAATGCCCTCTTATCTCTCAGTATGAAGTCAAACATTTCTACCCGTGCTATCAGCAGCTCCTGCAGATGCAGACTGCAGATGGTGCTGCTGAAACATTGGGCAGACTTGAAAGCATGTCTCCAGGGTGTCATGCATTGGGTTGAATAAGATAAGGTTTCTAAAGTTTAGCAGTAAAGCATGCACGCTATAGATACAGGCAACTAAAAAGAGAAGTATCTTTCATCTTATGCCACCTCAACACGCGCACACCAACCCGCCACGTAAGCGGATTGTGCTCTATCCAGAAGTCAGGGTATGTCATCACTTATCTACAGCTGCAACACAATTTCCATATGAATCACATTCATCAGACTGTTGGAATGATTCATTCTTCTCCATGTTTGATTATTTTTTAGGAAGGCTTTTAACACATTTACTTAAGCTAGATGCGCACAGGATCAGTGGGATGATGCTGATGGGTCATGGTGAGGATCTTAAAGATGACGAATATTTCACGTGGGAGCTAAACCGATTTTCATAGTAGAGAACACACAGCATTAAGGCTATTTTCAGTAACCGGCTCAGAATATCACAAGGCTGTGCATGAAAACTGATCATGTGATTGTTTCTTTCCATTTTCTTATTATTCTAACAGACACAGAGCGAAGGACGGTATGCTGTTTTGTGGACCATGTGCACAGATACAGGCACAGAGAACAGTTTGCGTTCCAGTAGCTTGTGTACTGTAGCACCCTAAGTCTTATGTAACCCAGAACGGCAGTGCACTGCTCTGTTTGCTGCAGAATCTGGGCTGAGCCCCTCAGGGGATTCACCAACCGCTGATGTGAATTGGAGGAGAACACATTACACCCCGGTGTAATTCGCTGTGAATTAATTCACTGGTAACACTGGAAAACCCTTCACAATACGTCCTGTGGGGGGGGGTTACAGTTTTCACCCCTCTCAGGCCCGTCATCCTCGGCCGTCACCTGTTTGTGTGTATTCTGTCTTTACCGTATGCGCATGTCTGAGGGTATTATAATGCCTTTTCAAGCATGACAGCGCCTTGTGTTTGATCGCCGCAGCCGTGAACTCATCTGTGAAACTTAATGTAATTAATCGCCCCCAGTGCCAGTGTTGCTTCATAACATCCGGGACCAGGGGCCACAAACAGTTGCATAACCAGAAACGCCTAGGAAGTTCAGTCAATTGCCTTGTGTCTCGTAATTGGGCTGAGGACACATCTTGTTTTTGTCAGTGCACACCAGGCACGATGTCTGGCTTTACAAATCAAGGGGAAATGTGCATGTGTGAATGGGGAGAGAGAAAAAAGAAAAAGACATTCATGGAACTGGCTGAGTCAGACTTATTTCACTGTTCCCTGCTGATTTAGTCTTTTCACGCAGATATGATTTATTTGTGAGACATCATGAATCTGTCCTCTGCAGAGCATTTGATTATTTTAATGTGAAGCATTGTAATTGGCTTTCCCTTTAGGAGATTTTTTTATTTTTTCCAGAAGGCCCATCCACCACGTTTTACGTTACTACTACTATTAGTAACTGCATGCAGTGATGGTAGTACACAGGTTCTGTACTTACTTCAGTCATTTAATATTAACAATGCATGACTGCTGTTATGTGAAAGGGGTCGCTTGTAGTGATGAACACATGATAAATATCAACCGACTACAGCTCCATGGTGCGTTTTTGTGTTCTTCAGCTCCTTGTTTTGGTTTTACGGTCAGTAATTTTACAGTTTTGGTTCACTCTCACCGCTTTTGGCGTTATTTTCAGGCTCAGTAGGCAGCTGTTTACGGTAAATATGGTGACTATTTGCTAACACGTTTGTAATATGGAGGTCACTATCTTGCTGTATATATATTCTGGGATATTTTGTTCTCTATCGATGCATTTTACAGGCTGATCATATATCTTGTATTCAAAATCTTAAGATTACAGGTAAACATAGCTGTCAGATAAATGTAATGGAGTAAAAAGTACAATATTACCCCTGTGAAATGTAGTAGAGTAGAAGCACATGTAGCATAATGACACACAAATAAAATACAGATACCACAAAAATTTGTCACATTCACACTGGTTACGTGGCTATATGTGGTCAGAGAAAGATCATAGCAGTAGCATAGTGCAGTATAAGTAAGACTGTTGAATTAGGAGTTTTACATAAATCTTGAATAAAGTCATTCCTGCCTTAGAAACATTTTTCCATGAGTGCTTTCAGATAAATCATTTCAATAATTCTGCCAGTAAACTCTGTTGCAGCTCATACCTTTTCAACATCCCACTCCAGCCTTTTTAGACAAGAGACCATCACACAAGCCAAAGTTGTACATAATACATTATATTACTTGTTGCTGCGAAGTAAGTGAGCTCCAGTAACTCGATGCTGTGTGTGAGTACATCTTGGCCTCATTCAATCCCTTTCAGATTAGAACAGAACGCGTTAAGATTTCACAATAAGTTTCTGTTTTTTTTTTCCAGCTTGGTACTCAGAAAGCATGCTGTGATTACCGCACAAAGACATTAAGTTATAAAATAACATTCAACATAATGTAGTTGCATCGTTACGTCTTTATAGGAAGATATCAGCCAAGACCCACCACCAAGCTGTGGACTACAACATCTTCGAGGGCATGGAGTGCCACGGTGTCCCCGTCATCACCATCTCCAGAGGCAAAGTGGTCTATGAGGATGGGCAGCTGAAGGTGTCACCGGGGCATGGCAGATTCATCCACAGACAGCCCTTCTCTGAATATGTATACAAAAGGATCAAGCAAAGGGATCAGGTCAGTCAAGCCCCACAAGTTTCATTTGTAGAAAATAATACACCAGTTAGCAAAACGTAAGTCTGTCTGTGCTACTTGGCATTTGCTTTCAGCCATTTTCTTTCTAAGTGACAATGAAACAATATACTCTATCAACAGCATGTGCAATATGTATATATATATACAAATACAATGCTCAAAATAATGAAGGGAACACTTAAATCACACATCAGATCTAGATAAATGAAATTATTCAATTTAAAAATCCTTACTGATGTACATTTTATAATTAGTTGAGAACAAAATGATGTAACAATAGTCAGTGGAAACCAAAATCATCATCATCACATTGAGGGCTGGATTCAAAATCACACCAAAAATCAAACTGAAAAATTGAAATCACAGGCTGATCCAACTTGCGTGAATTTCATCAATGTTTGGCCACCGCATGCCTGTATGCTCCTGATGAGTCGGAGGATGGTGTCCCCGGGGATCTTCTCCCAGACCTGGATCATGGCATCATTGAGCTCCTGGATAGTCCGTGGCAGTGTTTGGCAGCGCCAGATGCACCAATACATTATGTCCCATAGGTGCTCATTTGGGTTTAGATCAGGGGAACATGAGGGTCAGTCAATGGCATCAATGACTTCGTTATCCAGGAACTGCCTATGCACACTGGCCACATGAGACCAGGCACTGTCCTGCACCAGGAGGAACCCAGGGCCCACTGCACCAGCGTAAGACCTGATAGGCCCTCAGAGGTTTTTCATCCTGGTACCTAACAGCAATCAGGGTACCGTTGGCTATGACATAGAGGTCTGTGCGATCGTTCAAGGATATCCAAACCAGTTATACTGGATGATGTGACAGGCAGTATAACGTTCACTCCAGACTCTGGAGTCTGGAGTGTTCCTGTGATCCAGTCTTTCAGCTATGCTAAGCTAACCACTTAAATGACTAGTGAATGAGAGAGTGATTTCAACACAGCCCCAAATGAAGAGATAACTAGGGTTAAATATATTTACTGCTGATCCATCAGTTCTTGTTCATGTAGTGAGCATTGTAAATGAAACCTAGAGGCCACAGAAAGACTGTTTATATGTAAAGCACCTTTCAGGGGAATGAAAGTCAAATTTATGTTGAATTTAAAGCAACCAGGACTTGTTGAGGTATTGTACACAAAGGTCACTTAACTTTTCTTTTCTGCTTTGCATTTGGCCTGCAGGTGGAGATACCTACACCTGTGATCAGAAAGCCCTATGAAGGTAAAGTCATTTCTGTATGAACAACTAGGCTACAACATGAGAAGCAAAACAACTGTGCTTGTTCCACATGATTTGATTGGTTTCTACAGTTGTAAACATGAACCAGATATTTCTGCATGTCATACATATATTATTCAGCCATCTAAATGTGGGGGTGTTAGGTCAACCCTGATCAACACTCAGGTCAATGTATATTTGTTCAACTGTGTGAGATTTCCAGGTCGGCTGTGCTCAGTACACCTGTTGGTAGAAAATTAGATTTGCTCTGACATGTATTATGCAATCAAGTAACTCACTACAAAGAATGAAAATAGGGCTTATGCATGATTTCATGGTTTAAAAATGTGTTGTGATTAGAACAGAGGATCTTTCATAATTTTTATAGACGTACATATCGAGTGTTATAAAATGATTTTTAAAAACTGGCTTTAGTTGTGAATGTGTCTGACTCTTTATTTTCTCCCCTTTTTTTTCTTAATATTTGTTGCCATTGGTAACAAGACTGATATTTCTCACCCAAAAGCATCCTTCTCTTTGATGAAATATTCATTAAAATGACAAGCGTGTAAGTCTAAAGATTTATTTTGTTGACCCAGATTGACTCTGTATTTGCATATTCAGCAGGAGCGCACATTATAATATGCACTCCATCTATGCCCATGTATGGACTGCATTCATTCCTTCCCATGTAAAAAAAAAAAAAGGTCCGTGGCTGTCACTGAGCATCATGTGGCAGCTTCCTATTGGGCTGGCATGCTGGCGTGGTATTATGCCACAGGGCCAGTTGAGACATAATGTGAGCTTATCAGGTTGCCACACGGGTCAGTGGCGGCGTGTGAGTCACAGAAGGCCTGCTCATCCTTGAGCTGCACCACTTCCTTCCTCCTGTCGCTGACAGGGGAAGCGGTGGTGTGGGATTGTACAGTGGAGACTAGTAGCTCTGAAAATGTGCCCCACTGGATTCTCACTAAAGGTTTCTACAGATTACAACTGGAATTCATAAAAATACAAATAACAAGAAATAATACACTGAAAATGTTTGAATGTTCATTCAGCTTTTTAAAAAATGTTTATAATGATTCACATTAAATAATGAACATAATTCCACTCATGAATAAAAAATGAAAGAGGACATGTGCTTATTTTGTGGTGCATACTTGTATTGTGCTTTACGCTTTAAAAAACACTTTTCTCTTGTAATTGGTCAACAGAACCAAACTTCTGACTGCCCCAGCTCTACCTTTGTTTGAGGGCATATTAAACTAGCCATTAGGCAGGTGTGAAGGATAATATTTAGAGCACTGGAGGTTTATTTTATGTCTTGAATTCAAGAAGAATCGAGTCAGCAGTACATGTGTGATGTGTGTCGCTAACTGCTCTGACCACGGAGCAGCTGACCAGCTGGGACTTTTTACCCAGCTCAGTGTGCACTATGATAAGCTAAACATATTACTTATAAATAAATGAGACAAAACAACTGAGAGTCTTTCTAGCTCAAATAGTTTAAATCTGTTTGAGTGAAACCCTTGCGCCAGCGTTGGGAGGTGGGGAGAAAGGTAAACAACCTGCACTGGAGTAGGGTTGGAGGGAGCTAATGATCTCTAAATGAAAATATAACTGGCTGATTATTCTTAATATATACTTTATATATACTCTATATGACAGAGAAAAGAGGGGAAGACCCCTTCCCTAACAGTTTCTCCCTAACAGCAGGTATTATATAAATGTGTTACTTGATGATGTCACCATGTTACAGAAGAAAAGGCGGGACTTCAAGAAAGGCGTTTCAGGCAGTTCAGGAGCAGCGTTCCTGGAGAGTAAATATCTTTGGTGTGGACTTTGTAAATTTGTAGACCTTTTACATGCACAAAAATCCTATGTAACACACTAAAGGAAAGGGGAAAACCATAATAGGTCCTCTTTAAGTCAAACCATTTTAGCAGAGATTGAAAACCTATAAATTAAAACTGCGATAGGTCATTGCCTCTATTTAATCAGGAGAGTGGCGAGCGCTGTTGTATTTTTACATGATGCTTAGCAAGTTCTGGTCTGCTCATCAAGAGCAATTTGAGGTAAAGTTTCCTGATTGAGGACAATATGAAATGCTTAATGCGGTCTAGTCACATTCACTCTTGGTAACCCATTGTATAACAGCAATGGGGTTGCAATGAACGTATTGTAATGTAAACAAAAGAGTACCACCTCCTTACACCTGAGCGATGTTAATGTTAATAGTGACAGTATGTAAGTAGAAAGAGGACAGTGCTGTTCGCTGCACATGTTGGGGACATCTGTCTTAGATTATGTAAGCAAATATCGCTGTTCTCTATTCTGCACAGGAGCATTAAACATGGAGTTAAAATGTAGAAGCCTGCCTCCGTTTTTAGGCTATTAGAAGCTGTTTGTTGCTTTATCGAATATGGAAATACTGTGGCATGCTTATATGAACACCACTGTAGACTTGTAGGCTTAAATTAGAGGTGCAAAGTAAAATGAAACATGCAAGTTGTTTGTTTCAGTGTTTCCAAGAAGCCAATAACTTTTATGAGGTTGAATATGTTATCAGTATATAAGATTAGCTGGTATTACTGCCTTAAATATAGCCTATACAATATAGTCTGTTATCTTGTGGATTATGCTCACAGTTTGCAGTAGATTCATCATAGAATACTGTCATCTGCCTTGTTACATAATGAACATGATGTAATATGTATGGATTGTAACTCTTTTATTTATGGTCTGTAATTGGCTGTTATTATTGTGGACATGTTACATCTATAAACTATTCTCCATGGTTACCATTACTGTCAATTGGCAGACTGACCAGTTATGTAATATGGTCTAACTCAATCAGTTACTTGCTGAATAACAATGATACAGGTGGGGACAAATAATGGAGCGCAACGTTTGAGCAACAGATTTATTACTTTTATGTTTCACAGAATATACAGTGAAAAAAGTGTATATGCAGTTTAAATAAATACATTTATACAAGATTACAGCAAGACAATATGCCCACACAGATCAGTGCCACATAGACACTTAAACGGTCCTAAACATAGAAAATATCACAACGTACAAGTCTCTGTTGTTTTTCAGCTCCTTCATGGTGCGTAATAGTGGAAACCAGTCCGATCCAGGTCAGAGTTAGTATGAAGAACTTGTAAAGCAATCTATTCTACTCTGTGATCTGCTGTTATAGTCATTTAACTTGCAAACAGGATATCTCCATAAATAATTGTTATTTTTATTAATTATTAATCCCACAGTGGAGAAATTCACATAGGTGGGAGTGTGAATGTCAAAGCCCAGTGCTCCTGAATGTACTTTTTTTTTTTTTTTTTTTTTTTTTTTTTTTTTATTTTGGAGTTAACAAGCTTTAACTTAAAAAGAGACAAGCAATGTCAGGATAAATGGAAGATAAATATTATATATGTATAGAATAACAGAGAATAGAATAGCAGAAGGCCTATTATTGATCCTTGTGGCATGCCTTTGTCAACCACCAATTTGAGGTAAGACAGTTAGCCCCCCCCCCCCCCCCCCCCCCCCCCCCTTCCCCACCTGAGGTGGGAGTTTTGTTGTTCTGTTTGAAGGTTATGGTGCCTTCAATGAGAAGAGTCCCCCCCCCCCCCCATGTCGTATCCACAACCTTGTAAGTGAAAAGTTTCTGACAGCTCAGAGTTCATGACTTCTGACGTGTTTGTTGATGTTGTCAGAAATAGTTGCGGCCATGGAAGTTCATTTTTTTGATGCATAATAAGTAAATATATTGTAATTTAAGTCATATATTGTCTTTCTACATAATTTTACAAGTCTAAGAAAAATGTTGATTCCCAACGGCCTCATCTTTGTCGTTATGTACTATGTTACTTACTTGCTAGCTTGCTAAATTGTTAGCCTCTGTGGCTTCGAGACGCCGACAGTAATATTGTAATATTGTCGTTGCCTAGCAGCGGCGCTCTCATGACTTAACCACTTGAACTAAACTGAATTAATTTCCTCCATACTTTGTGTGATGTCGCTGTTGCATCCGCCATTTTTTCTCTTCTGTGAAGTGTCTTATTTCACCCATAATGCATTGCACGGCAGGCTATCTAAGTCACCCTTACATTAGTCACTCATAGGGAAGCTTTATGCAACAGTTAAGTTTAAGTGTCTATAGCAAGTCTGACTGGATTTAAACCAGCTGTGAACAGAATCATTAAAACATAATGGAAAGAAGCTTATTTAACAGAGTATTATACTGTTATCAACATCTGTATGTACTCATGTCCCATTCATTGACGTTACTAATGTGATTTCTTTCCCAGAGTGTTTGTTCTTTCTCATCTCACATGGATCTGGATTACACCTGGACCGTGGTTGCATCTGCTGCCGCATCTGCTGCCTGCTTGACACCCACTACTACTATCATTATTATCAGGCTTTTTATTAGTAGTAGTAATCATATTTCTATTATTATGTCTTATATTTTTTAGCACTATCATCATTACTACTGCGTATTGTATTACTACTTATAGCTGTCGTAGTTGCTGGGCATCTCTCTCTCTCTCTCTCTCTCTCTCTCTCTCTCTCTCTCTCTCTCTCTCTCTCTCTCTCTCTCTCTCTCTCTCTCTCTCTCTCTACCCAGCTGGGGAGGCAGATGGACGCTTGGATGGAAACCACCTTCAGATAACTTCTGTTATGATTTGATGCTGTATAAAAATGATTTGAATTGAGTTGAGTACCAAAAAGCCTTGACCAGATCTACAAACAGTGCAGCACAATATTGCAGTCGCAGCAGTTATTGGACCAGGTCTAAACACTGACGACTGTAGCTGAGGGACACTATTTTACTCCAAAGCGACACGCTGAGAGTCGACCAGGACAGATAGTAGTTAAGGTCACAAGCTTCCCCACTGTTATGCAATGAGGATGAGAATATTTTGCCAGAGGTAAAAGTTGAATTAAAAAGTGATGCTGTAATAACGGGATCATCGAGGCAGAGAATCTGTTGTTCAAAGTTGTCCTCACCAGGAGAATTTCTTCGTTTTCCTGTTCATAGAATTTTAAAAAATCATACACCCAACAGAATAACTTCCTCACACGATGCTTTGTGGATCCTCTTTGGGCCTGAAGAACAGTGGGCACCAGAAATGTGGCTGAAAAGAGAAGACCACCCTCATTGCATTATACAGAGATTTACAAACTCAACTTGCAATAAACAGTAATGCATACCTTTAAATAGAGTGATGTGAGGCTGCAGTTGTCTTTCTCCTTCCTCTTTTTGAGTCTCTTCCTCAGGATTTTTGCATGCAGGTACTCCACTCTCTCCTCTGCAGCGGTGGAGAAGAATTGCTCACAGACCATCAGCCTGAGCTGGGCCACTTTGGCAGCCATCAGAGCCATAATGAGCAAGGTGAGCAGGATGGCAGCCAGAGGAACTACAGAGTTGTAGAGCAGCAGCTTGGGTTTAGGAAGACATTTCTTCTCAAACAGGGTCACAGAGTAGGAAAAGTCTTGTTCGTGGTTCTCCTCACCAACTGTTATGCCTATTAAAGTTGCAATCCCCTGGAGAAGTTAAGTGAATAAATATTCAGAGGCTGTCTGACTGGAACTAGTACTGTAAATGCAGAAATGTGTCAGTAGGTCTTACTTACTTTGATGCTCATTAACAGCGGGACATGAAATGGTTCCAGCTCTGATAACTTTGTTGTCACAATATCGACAAAGCAGTATAATAAGGCATCCACAGTTATAAACAGAACCCAAGCTACAAAGTGGGAGACCACTGGAACGCCAAATTTCAGCATAGCTTTCCCTTCTCTAGTGGTGGGACGTGCCGAGGGGATGGCGGTGTACAGCTTTTCCTCCTCTGGTGTGAGGGGGAGGACGTGAGGCTTTCCTTCCACCTTCTGCTTCTCGTCAAATGTAACAAATTTGCTGCTCATAAACCTGTTTTCGTATTTCATGTCATTGCAGTATCTTTTTATGTGCAGCGTTATGAACATCGCGAGCACGAGGAAGCTGATGGCAGGAAACAGCCTATCGGCCACAGAGGAGACTGTGTTCATGAGGGACTGGACATACTTCACAGTGTCGTTCAGCTGCTGTTCTGCTTCGCTGAGTCTCCCCCTGAATTTCTCTGATTCCAGTCTGGGTGAAACCTTGAGTTGGGAGTCGAGGTTCACCACCCCTAAGTCTGTAACTCCCTTGAGCATGTTTCCTAGCCACTTCAGCATCTTGACATAGTTACTGAACGGGGCAATGATTGCTGCTTTCTTGGCCTTCAGGTTGCAAATCATACTCCGGACCAGACCTGTGATGTTCTCCAAGGTGTTGCGGATATTTCTAAGAACCACTAAACTGGTCCCAGCAGTCAGGAGCAGGTTCCGACTCTTTTTCATGAAAATAGAGATCACAAACAGAGTCCCTAAGCACCTTACCCTCGTTGATAGGAAGAGGGCAACTATCAGTAGTGTCCCAACGCTGCCAGCGATCCCTCCAGCTGCTGCTAGCTCATAGCTGAGGGTGAAGAGGAGGTAGAGGAGGAGCAGGGAGCTTAGCAGGAGACTGGAGAAGCCACAGGTGAGGAGGAGGAGGAGGGTTCTTCGAAAGCCATCCCTTTTACCAGTTATGAAAACATCCACAGCCAGATAACCAATGTCCTCCAGGCTTTGTTTTATTGCAGTCCATGGGAGTAGCATCCTGGACACTGAAGAAGATAGTTGAGGGAACTCAACACTAGAGAACAATGACCACATTGAAAAACATAAGTTAGATGATCAGATATTTGCTTAGCCTTTCTGTCGAATTTAAAATCTGAAAGGATACATTTTGAGAGTGAAAATGCTGTATACATGAACATTACTGAAATCAGTACAAACCTGCAGTGTAGGGCTTGACATCTATTCTTATGTATGCCGTTTGCAGCCTCCTTAAATACAGCTAAAACAGGAACTCTCCCGTCCCCATCAAACCTCAGTCATTCGTCATTTCCCAGTCATCCCTATTTTTTAACCAAAAGCAGAAGCAGAGGGCTAATATGAGGCCAAGTTTGACACTGTGAGACTTGCTTGTGCTGTTGTTATTTACTGAGGATTGTAAATCTGTATGCCACCAATGCATGAGCTCACATTACTTGGTGTAGATTAAGACAACTTCTAACTACAGCAAACCCCATAAAAGCCCTATAATACCTTTTTAGGATTTGTAAGGTTGTTGTAAAATTGACTGGACTTGTGACGTTTGTTGATGTGTGAAATGGCGGAGTCCATGGAAGTTCATTCCTCTGTATATAATAAGTTAATGTATTGTAATTTTAGTTGTATAGATCAGTACGGATCATTCACAACATTGGCTATCAGGAACACACAAACTCATTATTTCTACAATAAAAATTACAGACATCCTGGATTATCAAACAGCTCAAATAATGTTCAGAGCTAAAAATGATCTATTACCAATAAATATACAGAAATTATTCAGCATTCATGAGGAGCGATATAATTCAAAGGGAAAATTTTACTTTAATTTAACCATAATTTGTATAAACAGGAAAAGTTTTTGTGTTTCAGTTAGCAAGGTGAGGCTGTGGAACAGGTTCTCAGATCCTCTTTGGGTCTTAAGAACAGTGGGCACTAGAAATGTGGCTGAAAAGAGAAGACCACCCTTTTGAATTACACACAGATATTTACAGACAACTCACAATAAGCAGTAATACACGCCTAAAGCTCGCAAGTGGGGAACATAATACGGGAAATGCAAAGGCATAATGACAGAGGAAAAAGATAAGGTCGATGGGAATATCAACATTTTCCTCAGACATATTATAAAATGACCAAGAAAAACAATAAATACGAAAAATACAATATACTGTACAATATTAACTTATTATCACCGATACATGAACTTCCATCGGCTCTACCATTTCTACAATGTTGACAAACAACATCACAAGTCCTGAAGTCGGAGCCTTCAGAAACTTTCCACTTAGGAGGTCGTGAACAGGACATGAGTGGGGCGTTCATATTGACGCAACTGGTAAACACGACCGCACTTGAAGGCACCATAAGGTCCGACGGTGGTCCACCGGAAGGGGCGGGGCTTCGCCTACAGCCAGGTGGAACTGACTTTATGTTACGTGTGGTGTGGTCGGACCTGTATCGTAGTGCACTCACTGGTACTCATTAGGTGACATAAGGCACCTGTTGGCGAGTTTTTTGTTTCTTTCGAGTCGAGTCGTGCACGTTGGCTGAAGTTACCTGCGTTAAGGTAAAGTTAACCGTGGACGTTCTTCCGTCACTGTGAGTAAACTGTTTGGTTTACGGTAATTCTGTGGCTTTGTCGTTTGTTACTGAATGAAATGATACGTTTGGGTCGTGGCGTGCTTCGTGTCTGGGAGCCATCTTACCCTGACGTGTTGCGTGTGCGGGTCTGCTGTGAGAGCTATCTGAGCAGTGGGGGAAATCTGAATCTGTTTGCTGTTTTAAAGTATATTTTCTTTGTTTTTGTTTTGTTGTGTGGGATTAATTGTTTTGGTTTTATTCTGCAGCAAGTGAGCCACTGCCTTTGTCATGTATTTCTATCGTTTGGTTTTGAAATAAAGCAGCAGTGGGTAGTAGCAAGAGGAGCACATATGATTTTTAAAAAAAGTTATTTTTTACGAAATGGTCACTGTATATTGACAGCAGTGTTTGAGACAGGCAATCTGAAAAATATCATGGTTGCGTCTGAAATGCAGCATAGTTTAGCACACTAAAAATATTTCAGTATGTCTAAAACCTTAGTATGAAACCAATAGTATGTGAATTGTAAATTACTTACAGTGAAATATTACAGTATGCAACGCGGGATGCTGTGGTGACATAAATATCCCACAATTCAATGCGGTACTGATGACGTTCATGACACTGACAGGCAGCTCTGTAACATCAATAGCACCCCAATTTAACCTTAAGTATTAAGATTTGACTTTACAAGGTGCAATATATATTTTCAATTATTTCAGTCTTTGATTCTCTCAAACCGTTGTTTTGTTCTCGTAAAATTGGTACAGGTTACCATGGTGACATGTCTCCAACCAGAAACAAGGCTCTCAGGAATTGACGAAGTAAATTACTGCTCAATGCATTCTGAAAAGATACGTACTACTGTTTATTCACACAAAAGTATGTTGAATGATAGTACACATATTGAGTGTAGTGCATAGTATGGGATTTTGGACAAAGCCAATGTGCTTCTGTGTACTCTGGTGCTCTAATGGCATCTGCAAGATTTCACAGAAGTTTATGACCATATAGCCAGCTGCCTCTGTTGAATGACAGCCACTAGCCAAAAAATTTTACCCACATGTAGGAACAATGAAACAGTCTTCAGGGTTGTCAAAATTCTGCACATCTTTGTCATTTTAGTCATGAACATTATGCAGTTCTCCACTTTCTATTGTTAATGCTAACTATATAACTATACATTGTATAAAAGTGTATTGTTGTATGTTTTTTACTTTAACTGTCAGTTGTGCTAAGACAGGTGCTTCTGTTTGTCATATACTTGTAGATATGTGGCCTCAGTGGACGACATCGTGGAAGAAGAGGACCTACTGAGAGAACATCTCTGTGCTGAAGCTCTGAGGTAATCACATTAATGCCATTACCTGCTGCATTGTGTTTGATGTTGCTGAATACTGAAAGCCTACAGATATTTTAAATTTAGTGGCATCTTTAGCTTTGTTTTGAATTTGTTCACAGTTCATGAAATTATAGAACATGGTCTGTGTGATTTACTCTACCCAAGAATATCACTGACTCTGATGTCCAGAACTTCACAATACCTGAAGTTGACATTACAGCCCATTTAAGGAGCTCATTTTTCTTCCTTGTTGTTTCTCAGGGGCCCTGCTCAGACGTGGCATTAACATGCATCCTGAGTGATCGGATCACTAGTGTACCACTTTAAATATGTATGTTCACACCTGGCATTAGATTGCATCTCCACGTGTCCCTAGTGACCACTTATGATCTGATCTGACTTCGCTGCTTTTTTTTTTTTTTTGCAAATAAATATGTGGTAAACACATCACTAATACAGCACATGTTGTGACTTAACATTACATGAATGTCAGTAGTAATATCCTACATATTTGTGAATTTGGGTAAGATATATTTTTATAAAATACAGTTGTATTGACAGAATACAGTAGAGCTCAGAAGCCATTTCCTCACTGTGGGGCAGACAAGTGCTCACATCTGCTTGTCTAAGCAGAGACCTGCAGATCCCAGCAGGACGTCAGTTGAGTAGGCAGCCCTTCAGTGTGGCCCAGGACACAGTAGCACACACACTGCTAAAAGAATGTGACCATATGTGGCCCAGACCACCTCTGAATGTGGTCTGAGCGATGGGATCTCAATTCATCCTCAATACATCTTGATTGCATTCACACCTGAGCGGTCCACTTGTGAGCCGATCAATCAGAACGCATGTGAATAACAGGAACAGAGAAATGACACAAGGTGTTGGGGGAGGAGCAGCAGACTAGCTGGGCACGAGAACATTAAGGTGAGGAGAGGTAAACCTGAAAAACACTGCAACAATCAAATGGCATGATTTCTATACTTGAATGCAGCTGGAAAACCACAGGGAGGCTCATCAGAAACAGCTCAGCTGCCTCCATGAGACCAAGATGAACTCAGAGTAAGGCAACGCCAGTAGAGGTAAATATTGTCTGGACAAGTTCAGTATTCCATGAACATTTCACTATAGAGTATGTCATAAAAATAGTAAGCCATAAGAGTCATAAAATGTTATATAGTATGTATAGTATATTGAAAAAAGTAATATAGTAGTATGTCGGAAAAAAAATCAAAATATAGTATGTCGAAAAAATTTAAATAGTCAGTGTACTATTTTGAAAAAATTTAAAACATAGTATAGTAATGTGTGTCAAAAAAAAAAGTTAAACATTTTAAGAAGTCATTATCTCAAAGCGTCACAGTACAGTATGTTGACACAATTTAAAATGTCGTAGTATAGTTTGTTGGAAAAAAAGTCATAGCATGTAGTAGTAAAGTATGTTGAAAAAAGTCATAGTATAGTATGTCGAAAAAAGTCATAGTATAGTATGTCGAAAAAAGTCAGTATAGTATGTCGAAAAAAGTCATAGTATAGTATGTCGAAAACAAGTCATACTAAAGTATGTAAAAAAAAAAAAGTCATAGTATAGTATGTCGAAAAAAGTCCTACTAAAGTATGTCAAAAAAAAGTCATAGTATAGTATGTCGAAAAAAGTCCTACTAAAGTATGTCGAAAAAACGCCACAGTATATTATGTCGCAAAAACTCATTGTATAGTATGTCGTAAAAAAGTCATTGTGTAGTATGTCGAAAAAAGTCATAGTATAGTATGTCGAAAAAAGTCATAGTATAGTATGTCGAAAAAAGTCGTAGTATAGTATGTCAAAAAAAGTCGTATGTCAAAAAAAGTCGTAGTATAGTATGTCGAAAAAAAGTCATAGTATAGTATGTCGAAAAAAAGTCGTAGTATAGTATGTAGAAAAAAGTCATACTATAGTATGTAGAAAAAAGTCATACTATAGTATGTCGCAAAAACTCGTATAGTATGTCGTAAAAAAGTCATTGTGTAGTATGTGGAAAAAAGTCATAGTATAGTATGTCGAAAAAAGTCATAGTATAGTATGTCGAAAAAAGTCATAGTATAGTATGTCGGAAAAAAGTCGTAGTATAGTATGTCGAAAAAAAGTCATAGTATAGTATGTCGAAAAAAGTCATAGTATAGTATGTAGAAAAAAGTCATACTATAGTATGTAGAAAAAAAGTCATAGTATGGTATGTCGAAAAAAGTCACGGTATAGTATGTCGGAAAAACGTCACACTAAAGTATGCCGAGAAAAACGTCATAGTATAGTATGTCGAAAAAAAGTCAGTGTAGTATGTCGAAAAAAGTCAGTACAGTTAGCGAAAAAAGTCATAGTATAGTATGTCGAAAAAAGTCACAGTATATTATGTCGAAAAAAAAGTCATACTAAAGTATGTGGAAAAAGTAATAGTACAGTATATCAACACAGTATAAAAGTTATAATATAGTATAGTATGTGAATGTAAACAGGCGTGTAATATGCATATACATAATACCAGGTATTAAATACAAACACACAGGAGTGTATAGTTTGTAGAACAGTAAGTAGCGTTAATAGAGCTAAGGTGGCAGTATAATGATAAACTGTCAGGTCAGGAGCTCAACAGTCTTTGGGGATGAAGGTGTCCATGCAGCTGGTTGTGTGGGACCAGATGATGCAGATAAATCTTTGGGTCTGGTGGTCAAGGGCCCCGATGATCCTGTTGGCATTTCTTACACTGCTGGGTGTAGAGGTACTCCATGGATGGCAGCTCTTTCCTGCTGATAAAATTGTAGTATGTCAAAAAGTCATAGTATTGCTATTTCGTAAAAAGGCAGAGTAGTATGTCATGAAGAGTCACACTGTACTATGGCAAATGTATTGAAAATCATAGTATAGTATGTTAAACCAAAGTCAGAAGTTTGTCGAAAAAATGTTAAGTCATAGTATAGTATGTAGAAAAAAAGTTAGTGTAGTATATCAAAACTATTTAAAGTCAGTATGTACAGTACAGTATCTTTAAAAAAAAAAGTCAGAGATAGTATATTGAAAAAATTGAAGTCATCGTATACTATGTCATAAAAGTCATAGTATAGTAGGTCTAAAAAATTTAAAAAGCCATAGTATACTATGTAGAAAAAATTAAAAACATCAAAGTAGAGTATATAGAAAAATTTAAAGTCAAATTTAAACATCATAGTATACATATGTGTATATATGTGTGTATATATGTATATATATATATATATATATGTGTGTATATATGTGTGTGTATATATATATGTATATGTGTATATATGTATATATATAAATACATGTATATACATATGTATATATATAATATATATAAACATGTGTATATATACATATATGTATACATATACACGTGTATATACGTGTATATATATGTATATGCACGTATATACATTACTATGATTCTATGGTGAACAAAAGTCATTTCGTGAAATGTGGAAAATTTTACAAAAACACAAAAAACACCATAGTATAGCATGTCGAAATTTTTCAATGAAAACATCAAATTTTTTGATGTTGAGAAAAAAACATGAAAACTGTCGTAATATAACATGTAGAATGATTCTATGGTTAACAAAGTAATTTCGTGAAATGTTATAAAATTTTACAAAAAAAAACGCCATAGTATAGTATGTCGAAGTTTTTCGATGAAAACGTCAAATTTTTTGATGTTGAAAAAAAAAAAACATGAAAATGGCCGTATTATAGCATGTAGAATGATTCTATGGTGAGCAAAATTCATTTCGTGAAATGTTGGAAAATTTTGCAGAAAGCGTTTGTTAAAAAAAAAATGAAACCATAGTATAGTATGTCGAAATTTTTCGATGAAAATGTCACATTTTTTTGATGTTGAAAAAAACCATGAAAACAGTCGTATTATAGCATGTACAATGATTCTATGGTTAACAAAAGTCATTTCGTGAAATGTTGGAAAATTTTACAGAAAAAAAATGCCATAGTATAGTATGTCGAAATTTTTCGATCAAAACATCAAATTTTTTTGAATTTGAAAAAAAACATGAAAACGGTCGTTTTATAGCATGTAGAATGATTCTATGGTGAGCAAAAGGCATTTTGTGAAATTTTGGAAATTTTTACAAAAAAAATTTTTTTTTTTTTTTTTTTTTTTTTTTTTTTTTTTTTTTTTTTTTTTTTAAAACACCATAGTATAGTATGTCGAAATTTTTCGATGAAAACATCAAATTTTTTTGATTTCGAAAAAAAAAAAACATGAAAATGGTTTTATTATAGCATGTAGAATGATTCTATTGTGAACAAACTTTGTTTCGTGAAATGTTGGAAAATTTTACAGAAAATAATGCCATAGTATAGTATGTCGAAATTTTTCGATCAAAACATCAAATTTTTTTGAATTTGGAAAAAAACATGAAAACGGTCGTGTTATAGCATGTAGAATGATTCTATGGTGAGCAAAAGGCATTTTGTGAAATGTTGGAAATTTTTACAAAAAAAAAACGCCATAGTATAGTATGTCGAAATTTTTCCATGAAAACGTCACATTTTTTTGATGTTGAAAAAAAACCATGAAAACTGTGGTATTATAGCATATAGAATGATTCTATGGTTAACAAAAGTCATTTCGTGAAATGTTGGAATATTTTCCAAAAAAAAAAAACACCATAGTAAGTATGTAGAAATTTTTCGATGTAAACGTCAAATTTTTTTGATGTTGAAAAAAACCATGAAAACAGTCGTATTATACCATGTAGAATGATTCTATTGTGAACAAACTTTGTTTCGTGAAATGTTGGAAAATTTTACAGAAGAAAAATGCCATAGTATAGTATGTCGAATTTTTTCGATGAAAACTTCAAATTTTTTTGATGTTGAAAAAAGAACCTTGAAAACTGTCATTATGACATGTAGTATGATTCTATGCTTAACAAAAGTCATTTCGTGAAATGTTGGAAAATTTTACAGAAAAAAAACCGCCATAGTATAGTATGTCGAAATTTTTCGATGAAACCGTCAAATTTTTTTAATTTGGAAAAAAACATGAAAACGGTCGTATTATAACATGTAGAATGATTCTATGGTTAACAAAGTCATTTCGTGTAATGTTGGAAAATTTTACAAAAAAAAAAAAACGCCATAGTTAGTATGTCGAAATTTTTCGATGAAAAGGTCAAATTTTATCGAAGTTGAAAAAAAATATGAAAACGGTCGTATTATAGCATGCAGAATGATTCCATAATGAGCAAAAGTCATTTCGTGAAATGTTGGAATATTTTACAAAAAAAAAACGCCATAGTATGTAGAAATTTTTCGATGAAAACGTCAAATTTTATTGAAGTTGAAAAAAAACATGAAAACAGTCGTATTATACCATGTAGAATGATTCTATTGTGAACAAACTTTGTTTCGTGAAATGTTGGTAAATTTTGAAGAAAAAAAATGCCATAGTACAGTATGTTGAAATTTTTCGATCAAAACATCAAATTTTTTTGAATTTGAAAAAAAACATGAAAACGGTCGTGTTATAGCATGTAGAATGATTCCATAATGAGCAAAAGTCATTTCGTGAAATGTTGGAATATTTTACAAAAAAAAAAAAACGCCATAGTATGTAGAAATTTTTCGATGAAAACGTCAAATTTTGTTGATGTTGAAAAAAACCATGAAAACAGTCGTATTATACATGTACAATAATTCTATTGTGAACAAACTTTATTTCTTGAAATGTTGGAAAATTTTACAAAAAAAAAAAAAAAAAACGCCACAGTATATTATGTCGAAATTTTTCGACGAAAAGGTCAAATTTTATTGAAGTTGAAAAAAAGACATGAAAACTGTCGTATTATAACATGTAGAATGATTCTATGGTTAACAAAGTCATTTCGTGAAACGTTGGAAAATTTTACAAAAAAAAAAAAACGCCATAGGATAGTATGTCGAAATTTTTCGATGAAACCGTCAAATTTTTTTAATTTGGAAAAAAACATGAAAACTGTCGTATTATAACATGTAAAATGATTCTATTGTGAACAAACTTTGTTTCGTGAAACGTTGGAAAATTTTACAAAAAAAAAAAAAAATGCCATAGTATAGTATGTCGAAATTTTTCGATGAAAATGTCAAATTTTATTAAAGTTGAAAAAAAACATGAAAACTGTCATATTATAACATGTAGAATGAGTCTATGGTTAACAAAGTCATTTCGTGTAATGTTGGAAAATTTTACAAAAAAAAAACGCCATAGTATAGTAAGTCGAAATTTTTCGATCAAAACATCAAATTTTTTTGAATTTGGAAAAAAACATGAAAACGGTCGTGTTATAGCATGTAGAATGATTCTATGGTGAGCAAAAGGCATTTTGTAAAATGTTGGAAATTTTTACAAAAAAAACGCCATAGTATAATATATCGAAATTTTTCGATGAAAACATCAAATTTTATTGAATTTGAAAAAAAACATGAAAACGGTCATATTATAGCATGCAGAATGATTCCATAATGAGCAAAAGTCATTTCGTGAAATGTTGGAAATTTTTACAAAAAAAGTGCCATAGTATAGTATGTCGAAATTTTTCGATGAAAAGGTCAAATTTTATTGAAGTTGAAAAAAAACATGAAAACTGTCGTATTATAACCTGTAGAATGATTCTATGGTTAACAAAGTCATTTCGTGTAATGTTGGAAAATTTTACAAAAAAAAAAACGCCATAGTATAGTATGTCGAAATTTTTCGATCAAAACATCAAATTTTATTGAATTTGGAAAAAAACATGAAAACAGTCGTATTATACCATGTAGAATGATTCTATTGTGAACAAACTTTGTTTCGTGAAATGTTGGAAAATTTTGAAGAAAAAAAATGCCATAGTATAGCATGTCGAAATTTTTTGATCAAAACATCAAATTTTTTTGAATTTGGAAAAAAACATGAAAACGGTCGTGTTATAGCATGTAGAATGATTCCATGGTGAGCAAAAGGCATTTTGTGAAATTTTGGAAATTTTTACAAAAAAAACGCCATAGTATAGTATGTCGAAATTTTTCGATGAAAACATCAAATTTTATTGAATTTGGAAAAAAACATGAAAACGGTCGTATTATAACATGTAGAATGATTCTATGGTTAACAAAGTCATTTCGTGTAATGTTGGAAAATTTTACCAAAAAAAAAAAAAACGCCATAGTATAGTATGTTGAAATTTTTCGATGAAAAGGTCAAATTTTATTGAAGCTGAAAAAAAACATGAAAACTGTCGTATTATAACATGTAGAATGAGTCTATGGTTAACAAAGTCATTTCGTGTAATGTTGGAAAATTTTACAAAAAAAAAACGACATAGTATAGTATGTCGAAATTTTTCGATCAAAACATCAAATTTTTTCGAATTTGGAAAAACACATGAAAACGGTCGTGTTATAGCATGTAGAATGATTCTATGGTGAGCAAAAGGCATTTTGTGAAATGTTGGAAATTTTTACAAAAAAAACGCCACAGTATAGTATGTCGAAATTTTTCGATGAAAGCGTCAAATTTTTTTGATGTTGAAAAAGACCATGAAAACAGTCGTATTATACCACATAGAATGATTCTATTGTGAACAAACTTTGTTTTCTGAAATGTTGGAAAATTTTACAAAAAAAAACCCCGCCATAGTATAGTATGTCGAAATTTTTCGATGAAAACATCAAATTTTATTGAATTTGGAAAAAAACATGAAAACTGTCGTATTATAACATGTAGAATGATTCTATGGTTAACAAAGTCATTTCGTGTAATGTTGGAAAATTTTACAAAAAAAAAAAAAAAACGCCATAGTATAGTATGTTTAAATTTTTCGATGAAAAGGTCAAATTTTATTGAAGTTGAAAAAAAACATGAAAACTGTCGTATTATACCATGTAGAATGATTCTATTGTGAACAAACTTTGTTTCATGAAATGTTGGAAAATTTTACAAAAAAAAAAAAACCGCCATAGTATAGTATGTCGAAATTTTTCGATGAAAACATCAAATTTTATTGAATTTGGAAAAAAACATGAAAACGGTCATATTATAGCATGCAGAATGATTCCATAATGAGCAAAAGTCATTTCGTGAAATGTTGGAATATTTTACAAAAAAAAAAAACACCATAGTTAGTATGTAGAAATTTTTCGATGAAAACGTCAAATTTTTTTGATGTTGAAAAAAACCATGAAAACAGTCGTATTATACCATGTAGAATGATTCTATTGTGAACAAACTTTGTTTCGTGAAACGTTGGAAAATTTTACAAAAAAAAAAAAAAATGCCATAGTATAGTATGTCGAAATTTTTTGATGAAACCGTCAGATTTTTTTAATTTTGAAAAAAACATGAAAACTGTCGTATTATAACATGTAGAATGAGTCTATGGTTAACAAAGTCATTTCGTGTAATGTTGGAAAATTTTACAAAAAAAAAACGACAGTATAGTATGTCGAAATTTTTCGATCAAAACATCAAATTTTTTCGAATTTGGAAAAACACATGAAAACGGTCGTGTTATAGCATGTAGAATGATTCTATTGTGAACAAACTTTGTTTTCTGAAATGTTGGAAAATTTTACAAAAAAAATGCCATAGTATAGTATGTCGAAATTTTTCGATGAAACCGTCAAATTTTTTTAATTTGAAAAAAAACATGAAAACTGTCGTATTATAACATGTAGAATGATTCTATTGTGAACAAACTTTGTTTCGTGAAACGTTGGAAAATTTTACAAAAAAAAAAAAAACGCCATAGTATAGTATGTCGAAATTTTTCGATGAAAAGGTCAAATTTTATTGAAGTTGAAAAAAAACATGAAAACGGTCGTATTATAACATGTAGAATGATTCTATGGTTAACAAAGTCATTTCGTGTAATGTTGGAAAATTTTACAAAAAAAAAACGCCATAGTATAGTATGTCGAAATTTTTCGATGAAAACGTCAAATTTTTTTGAATTTGGAAAAAAACATGAAAACGGTCGTGTTATAACATGTAGAATGATTCTATGGTTAACAAAGTCATTTCGTGTAATGTTGGAAAATTTTACCAAAAAAAAAAAAACGCCGTAGTATAGTATGTTGAAATTTTTCGATGAAAAGGTCAAATTTTATTGAAGTTGAAAAAAAACATGAAAACTGTCGTATTATAACGTAGAATGATTCCATGGTGAGCAAAAGGCATTTTGTGAAATTTTGAAATTTTTACAAAAACCCAAGAAGATTCGAATTTTCGATAAAACGCAAATTTTTTTATTTGAAAAAAACATAAAACTGTCGATTATAGCATATAGAATGAGTCCATGGTTAACAAAAGTCATTTCGTGTAATGTTGGAAAATTTTACAAAAAAAAAAAAAACGCCATAGTATAGTATGTCGAAATTTTTCGATGAAAACGTCAAATTTTTTTGATGTTGAAAAAAACCATGAAAACAGTCGTATTATACCATGTAGAATGATTCTATTGTGAACAAACTTTGTTTCATGAAATGTTGGAAAATTTTACAAAAAAAAAAACCGCCATAGTATAGTATGTCGAAATTTTTCGATGAAAACATCAAATTTTATTGAATTTGGAAAAAAACATGAAAACGGTCGTATTATAACATGTAGAATGATTCTATGGTTAACAAAGTCATTTCGTGTAATGTTGGAAAATTTTACCAAAAAAAACGCCAAGAAGATGTGATTTTTCGATGAAGCGCAAATTTTTTATGTTGAAAGCCATGAAACAGCGATAACCACAGAAATTGTGAACAAACTTTGTTTTCTGAAATGTTGGAAAATTTTACAAAAAAAAAAACCCGCCATAGTATAGTATGTCGAAATTTTTCGATGAAAACATCAAATTTTATTGAATTTGGAAAAAAACATGAAAACTGTCGTATTATAACATGTAGAATGATTCTATGGTTAACAAAGTCATTTCGTGTAATGTTGGAAAATTTTACAAAAAAAAAAAAAAACGCCATAGTATAGTATGTTGAAATTTTTCGATGAAAAGGTCAAATTTTATTGAAGTTGAAAAAAAACATGAAAACGGTCGTATTATACCATGTAGAATGATTCTATGGTGAACAAAAGTCATTTCGTGTAATGTTGGAAAATTTTACAAAAAAAAAACGCCATAGTATAGTATGTCGAAATTTTTCGATGAAAACGTCAAATTTTTTTGAATTTGGAAAAAAACATGAAAACGGTCGTGTTATAACATGTAGAATGATTCTATGGTTAACAAAGTCATTTCGTGTAATGTTGGAAAATTTTACCAAAAAAAAAAAAAAAACGCCGTAGTATAGTATGTTGAAATTTTTCGATGAAAAGGTCAAATTTTATTGAAGTTGAAAAAAAACATGAAAACTGTCGTATTATAACATGTAGAATGAGTCTATGGTGAACAAAGTCAGTTTCGTGTAATGTTGGAAAATTTTACAAAAAAAAAAAACGACAGTATAGTATGTCAAAATTTTTCGATCAAAACATCAAATTTTTTTGAATTTGGAAAAACACATGAAAACGGTCGTGTTATAGCATGTAGAATGATTCTTTGGTGAGCAAAAGGCATTTTGTGAAATGTTGGAAATTTTTACAAAAAAAAAAAAACGCCATAGTATAGTATGTCGAAATTTTTCGATAAAACGTCAAATTTTTTTAATTTGGAAAAAAACATGAAAACGGTCATATTATAACATGTAGAATGATTCTATGGTTAACAAAGTCATTTCGTGTAATGTTGGAAAATTTTACAAAAAAAAAAAAAAAAACGCCATAGTATAGTATGTTGAAATTTTTCGATGAAAACGTCAAATTTTTTTGATGTTGAAAAAAACCATGAAAACAGTCCTGTTATACCATGTAGAATGATTCTATTGTGAACAAACTTTGTTTCATGAAATGTTGGAAAATTTTACAAAAAAAAAAAACGCCATAGTATAGTATGTCGAAATTTTTCGATGAAAACATCAAATTTAATTGAATTTGGAAAAAAACATGAAAACGGTCATATTATAGCATGCAGAATGATTCCATGGGAGCAAAAGTCATTTCGTGAAATGTTGGAATATTTTACAAAAAAAAAAAACGCCATAGTTAGTATGTAGAAATTTTTCGATGAAAACGTCAAATTTTATTAAAGTTGAAAAAAAACATGAAAACTGTCATATTATAACATGTAGAATGAGTCTATGGTTAACAAAGTCATTTCGTGTAATGTTGGAAAATTTTACAAAAAAAAAAACGCCATAGTATAGTAAGTCGAAATTTTTCGATCAAAACATCAAATTTTTTTGAATTTGGAAAAAAACATGAAAACGGTCGTGTTATAGCATGTAGAATGATTCTATGGTGAGCAAAAGGCATTTTGTAAAATGTTGGAAATTTTTACAAAAAAAACGCCATAGTATAATATATCGAAATTTTTCGATGAAAACATCAAATTTTATTGAATTTGAAAAAAAACATGAAAACGGTCATATTATAGCATGCAGAATGATTCCATAATGAGCAAAAGTCATTTTGTGAAATGTTGGAAATTTTTACAAAAAAAGTGCCATAGTATAGTATGTCGAAATTTTTCGATGAAAAGGTCAAATTTTATTGAAGTTGAAAAAAAACATGAAAACTGTCGTATTATAACCTGTAGAATGATTCTATGGTTAACAAAGTCATTTCGTGTAATGTTGGAAAATTTTACAAAAAAAAAAAAAACGCCATAGTATAGTATGTCGAAATTTTTCGATCAAAACATCAAATTTTATTGAATTTGGAAAAAAACATGAAAACAGTCGTATTATACCATGTAGAATGATTCTATTGTGAACAAACTTTGTTTCGTGAAATGTTGGAAAATTTTGAAGAAAAAAAAAACCGCCATAGTATAGCATGTCGAAATTTTTTGATCAAAACATCAAATTTTTTTGAATTTGGAAAAAAACATGAAAACGGTCGTGTTATAGCATGTAGAATGATTCTATGGTGAGCAAAAGGCATTTTGTGAAATTTTGGAAATTTTTACAAAAAAAAAAACAAACGCCATAGTATAGTATGTCGAAATTTTTCGATGAAAACATCAAATTTTATTGAATTTGGAAAAAAAACATGAAAACGGTCGTATTATAACATGTAGAATGATTCTATGGTTAACAAAGTCAGTTTCGTGTAATGTTGGAAAATTTTACCAAAAAAAAAAAAAACGCCATAGTATAGTATGTTGAAATTTTTCGATGAAAAGGTCAAATTTTATTGAAGCTGAAAAAAAACATGAAAACTGTCGTATTATAACATGTAGAATGAGTCTATGGTTAACAAAGTCATTTCGTGTAATGTTGGAAAATTTTACAAAAAAAAAAAAAACGACATAGTATAGTATGTCGAAATTTTTCGATCAAAACATCAAATTTTTTCGAATTTGGAAAAACACATGAAAACGGTCGTGTTATAGCATGTAGAATGATTCTATGGTGAGCAAAAGGCATTTTGTGAAATGTTGGAAATTTTTACAAAAAAAACGCCACAGTATAGTATGTCGAAATTTTTCGATGAAAGCGTCAAATTTTTTTGATGTTGAAAAAGACCATGAAAACAGTCGTATTATACCACATAGAATGATTCTATTGTGAACAAACTTTGTTTTCTGAAATGTTGGAAAATTTTACAAAAAAAAAACCCGCCATAGTATAGTATGTCGAAATTTTTCGATGAAAACATCAAATTTTATTGAATTTGGAAAAAAACATGAAAACTGTCGTATTATAACATGTAGAATGATTCTATGGTTAACAAAGTCATTTCGTGTAATGTTGGAAAATTTTACAAAAAAAAAAAAAAAAACGCCATAGTATAGTATGTTGAAATTTTTCGATGAAAAGGTCAAATTTTATTGAAGTTGAAAAAAAACATGAAAACTGTCGTATTATACCATGTAGAATGATTCTATTGTGAACAAACTTTGTTTCATGAAATGTTGGAAAATTTTACAAAAAAAAAAAAACCGCCATAGTATAGTATGTCGAAATTTTTCGATGAAAACATCAAATTTTATTGAATTTGGAAAAAAACATGAAAACGGTCATATTATAGCATGCAGAATGATTCCATAATGAGCAAAAGTCATTTCGTGAAATGTTGGAATATTTTACAAAAAAAAAAAAAACACCATAGTTAGTATGTAGAAATTTTTCGATGAAAACGTCAAATTTTTTTGATGTTGAAAAAAACCATGAAAACAGTCGTATTATACCATGTAGAATGATTCTATTGTGAACAAACTTTGTTTCGTGAAACGTTGGAAAATTTTACAAAAAAAAAAAAAAAATGCCATAGTATAGTATGTCGAAATTTTTTGATGAAACCGTCAGATTTTTTTAATTTTGAAAAAAACATGAAAACTGTCGTATTATAACATGTAGAATGAGTCTATGGTTAACAAAGTCATTTCGTGTAATGTTGGAAAATTTTACAAAAAAAAAACGACAGTATAGTATGTCGAAATTTTTCGATCAAAACATCAAATTTTTTCGAATTTGGAAAAACACATGAAAACGGTCGTGTTATAGCATGTAGAATGATTCTATTGTGAACAAACTTTGTTTTCTGAAATGTTGGAAAATTTTACAAAAAAAATGCCATAGTATAGTATGTCGAAATTTTTCGATGAAACCGTCAAATTTTTTTAATTTGAAAAAAAAACATGAAAACTGTCGTATTATAACATGTAGAATGATTCTATTGTGAACAAACTTTGTTTCGTGAAACGTTGGAAAATTTTACAAAAAAAAAAAAAAACGCCATAGTATAGTATGTCGAAATTTTTCGATGAAAAGGTCAAATTTTATTGAAGTTGAAAAAAAAACATGAAAACGGTCGTATTATAACATGTAGAATGATTCTATGGTTAACAAAGTCATTTCGTGTAATGTTGGAAAATTTTACAAAAAAAAAACGCCATAGTATAGTATGTCGAAATTTTTCGATGAAAACGTCAAATTTTTTTGAATTTGGAAAAAAACATGAAAACGGTCGTGTTATAACATGTAGAATGATTCTATGGTTAACAAAGTCATTTCGTGTAATGTTGGAAAATTTTACCAAAAAAAAAAAAACGCCGTAGTATAGTATGTTGAAATTTTTCGATGAAAAGGTCAAATTTTATTGAAGTTGAAAAAAAACATGAAAACTGTCGTATTATAACGTAGAATGATTCCATGGTGAGCAAAAGGCATTTTGTGAAATTTTGGAAATTTTTACAAAAAAAAACGCCATAGTATAGTATGTCGAAATTTTTCGATGAAAACGTCAAATTTTTTTGATGTTGAAAAAAACCATGAAAACTGTCGTATTATAGCATATAGAATGATTCCATGGTTAACAAAAGTCATTTCGTGTAATGTTGGAAAATTTTACAAAAAAAAAAAAAAACGCCATAGTATAGTATGTCGAAATTTTTCGATGAAAACGTCAAATTTTTTTGATGTTGAAAAAAACCATGAAAACAGTCGTATTATACCATGTAGAATGATTCTATTGTGAACAAACTTTGTTTCATGAAATGTTGGAAAATTTTACAAAAAAAAAAACCGCCATAGTATAGTATGTCGAAATTTTTCGATGAAAACATCAAATTTTATTGAATTTGGAAAAAAACATGAAAACGGTCGTATTATAACATGTAGAATGATTCTATGGTTAACAAAGTCATTTCGTGTAATGTTGGAAAATTTTACCAAAAAAAAAAAAAAACGCCATAGTATAGTATGTTGAAATTTTTCGATGAAAGCGTCAAATTTTTTTGATGTTGAAAAAGACCATGAAAACAGTCGTATTATACCACATAGAATGATTCTATTGTGAACAAACTTTGTTTTCTGAAATGTTGGAAAATTTTACAAAAAAAAAAACCCGCCATAGTATAGTATGTCGAAATTTTTCGATGAAAACATCAAATTTTATTGAATTTGGAAAAAAACATGAAAACTGTCGTATTATAACATGTAGAATGATTCTATGGTTAACAAAGTCATTTCGTGTAATGTTGGAAAATTTTACAAAAAAAAAAAAAAAACGCCATAGTATAGTATGTTGAAATTTTTCGATGAAAAGGTCAAATTTTATTGAAGTTGAAAAAAAACATGAAAACTGTCGTATTATACCATGTAGAATGATTCTATGGTTAACAAAGTCATTTCGTGTAATGTTGGAAAATTTTACAAAAAAAAAACGCCATAGTATAGTATGTCGAAATTTTTCGATGAAAACGTCAAATTTTTTTGAATTTGGAAAAAAACATGAAAACGGTCGTGTTATAACATGTAGAATGATTCTATGGTTAACAAAGTCATTTCGTGTAATGTTGGAAAATTTTACCAAAAAAAAAAAAACGCCGTAGTATAGTATGTTGAAATTTTTCGATGAAAAGGTCAAATTTTATTGAAGTTGAAAAAAAAAACATGAAAACTGTCGTATTATAACATGTAGAATGAGTCTATGGTTAACAAAGTCATTTCGTGTAATGTTGGAAAATTTTACAAAAAAAAAACGACAGTATAGTATGTCAAAATTTTTCGATCAAAACATCAAATTTTTTCGAATTTGGAAAAACACATGAAAACGGTCGTGTTATAGCATGTAGAATGATTCTTTGGTGAGCAAAAGGCATTTTGTGAAATGTTGGAAATTTTTACAAAAAAAAACGCCATAGTATAGTATGTCGAAATTTTTCGATAAACGTCAAATTTTTTTTAATTTGGAAAAAAACATGAAAACGGTCATATTATAACATGTAGAATGATTCTATGGTTAACAAAGTCATTTCGTGTAATGTTGGAAAATTTTACAAAAAAAAAAAAAAAAACGCCATAGTATAGTATGTTGAAATTTTTCGATGAAAACGTCAAATTTTTTTGATGTTGAAAAAAACCATGAAAACAGTCCTGTTATACCATGTAGAATGATTCTATTGTGAACAAACTTTGTTTCATGAAATGTTGGAAAATTTTACAAAAAAAAAAAACCGCCATAGTATAGTATGTCGAAATTTTTCGATGAAAACATCAAATTTAATTGAATTTGGAAAAAAACATGAAAACGGTCATATTATAGCATGCAGAATGATTCCATGAGCAAAAGTCATTTCGTGAAATGTTGGAATATTTTACAAAAAAAAAAAAACGCCATAGTTAGTATGTAGAAATTTTTCGATGAAAACGTCAAATTTTTTTGACGTTGAAAAAAACCATGAAAACAGTCATATTATACCATGTAGAATGATTCTATTGTGAACAAACTTTGTTTCGTGAAACGTTGGAAAATTTTACAAAAAAAAAAAAAAAATGCCATAGTATAGTATGTCGAAATTTTTCGATGAAAATGTCAAATTTTATTGAAGTTGAAAAAAAACATGAAAACTGTCGTATTATAACATGTAGAATGAGTCTATGGTTAACAAAGTCATTTCGTGTAATGTTGGAAAATTTTACAAAAAAAAAACGCCATAGTATAGTATGTCGAAATTTTTCGATCAAAACATCAAATTTTTTTGAATTTGGAAAAAAACATGAAAACGGTCGTGTTATAGCATGTAGAATGATTCTATGGTGAGCAAAAGGCATTTTGTAAAATGTTGGAAATTTTTACAAAAAAAGTGCCATAGTATAGTATGTCGAAATTTTTCGATGAAAAGGTCAAATTTTATTGAAGTTGAAAAAAAACATGAAAACTGTCGTATTATAACCTGCAGAATGATTCTATGGTTAACAAAGTCATTTCGTGTAATGTTGGAAAATTTTACAAAAAAAAAAAACGCCATAGTATAGTATGTCGAAATTTTTCGATCAAAACATCAAATTTTATTGAATTTGGAAAAAAACATGAAAACAGTCGTATTATACCATGTAGAATGATTCTATTGTGAACAAACTTTGTTTCGTGAAATGTTGGAAAATTTTGAAGAAAAAAAATGCCATAGTATAGCATGTCGAAATTTTTTGATCAAAACATAAAATTTTTTTGAATTTGGAAAAAAACATGAAAACGGTCGTGTTATAGCATGTAGAATGATTCCATGGTGAGCAAAAGGCATTTTGTGAAATTTTGGAAATTTTTACAAAAAAAACACCATAGTATAGTATGTCGAAATTTTTCGATGAAAACGTCAAATTTTTTTGATGTTGAAAAAAACCATGAAAACTGTCGTATTATAGCATATAGAATGATTCCATGGTTAACAAAAGTCATTTCGTGTAATGTTGGAAAATTTTACAAAAAAAAAAAAAACGCCATAGTATAGTATGTCGAAATTTTTCGATGAAAACGTCAAATTTTTTTGATGTTGAAGAAAACCATGAAAACAGTCGTATTATACCATGTAGAATGATTCTATTGTGAACAAACTTTGTTTCATGAAATGTTGGAAAATTTTACAAAAAAAAAAAACCGCCATAGTATAGTATGTCGAAATTTTTCGATGAAAACATCAAGTTTTATTGAATTTGGAAAAAAACATGAAAACGGTCGTATTATAACATGTAGAATGATTCTATGGTTAACAAAGTCATTTCGTGTAATGTTGGAAAATTTTACAAAAAAAAAAAAAACCGCCATAGTATAGTATGTCGAAATTTTTCGATGAAAAGGTCAAATTTTATTGAAGTTGAAAAAAAACATGAAAATGGTTGTATTATAGCATGTAGAATGATTCTATGGTGAGCAAAAGTCATTTCGTGAAATGTTGGAATATTTTACAAAAAAAAAAAAAAGCCATAGTATAGTATGTCGAAATTTTTCGATGAAAACGTCAAATTTTTTTGATTTTGAAACAAAACATGAAAATGGTTGTATTATAGCATGTAGAATGATTCTATTGTGAACAAACTTTGTTTCGTGAAACGTTGGAAAATTTTACAAAAAAAAAAAACGCCATAGGATAGTATGTCGAAATTTTTCGATGAAACCGTCAAATTTTTTTAATTTGGAAAAAAACATGAAAACTGTCGTATTATAACATGTAGAATGATTCTATGGTTAACAAAGTCATTTCGTGTAATGTTGGAAAATTTTACCAAAAAAAAAAAAAAACGCCATAGTATAGTATGTCGAAATTTTTCGATCAAAACATCAAATTTTTTCGAATTTGGAAAAACACATGAAAACGGTCGTGTTATAGCATGTAGAATGATTCTATGGTGAGCAAAAGGCATTTTGTGAAATGTTGGAAATTTTTACAAAAAAAACGCCACAGTATAGTATGTCGAAATTTTTCGATGAAAGCGTCAAATTTTTTTGATGTTGAAAAAGACCATGAAAACAGTCGTATTATACCATATAGAATGATTCTATTGTGAACAAACTTTGTTTTCTGAAATGTTGGAAAATTTTACAAAAAAAATGCCATAGTATAGTATGTCGAAATTTTTCGATGAAACCGTCAAATTTTTTTAATTTGGAAAAAAACATGAAAACTGTCGTATTATAACATGTAGAATGATTCTATGGTTAACAAAGTCATTTCGTGTAATGTTGGAAAATTTTACAAAAAAAAAAAAAACGCCATAGTATAGTATGTTGAAATTTTTCGATGAAAAGGTCAAATTTTATTGAAGTTGAAAAAAAACATGAAAACTGTCGTATTATACCATGTAGAATGATTCTATTGTGAACAAACTTTGTTTCATGAAATGTTGGAAAATTTTACAAAAAAAAAAAACCGCCATAGTATAGTATGTCGAAATTTTTCGATGAAAACATCAAATTTTATTGAATTTGGAAAAAAACATGAAAACGGTCATATTATAGCATGCAGAATGATTCCATAATGAGCAAAAGTCATTTCGTGAAATGTTGGAATATTTTACAAAAAAAAAAAAAACACCATAGTTAGTATGTAGAAATTTTTCGATGAAAACGTCAAATTTTTTTGATGTTGAAAAAAAACATGAAAACAGTCGTATTATACCATGTAGAATGATTCTATTGTGAACAAACTTTGTTTCGTGAAACGTTGGAAAATTTTACAAAAAAAAAAAAAATGCCATAGTATAGTATGTCGAAATTTTTTGATGAAACCGTCAAATTTTTTTTAATTTTGAAAAAAACATGAAAACTGTCGTATTATAACATGTAGAATGAGTCTATGGTTAACAAAGTCATTTCGTGTAATGTTGGAAAATTTTACAAAAAAAAAACGCCATAGTATAGTATGTCGAAATTTTTCGATCAAAACATTAAATTTTTTTGAATTTGGAAAAAACATGAAAACGGTCGTGTTATAGCATGTAGAATGATTCTATGGTGAGCAAAAGGCATTTTGTGAAATGTTGGAAATTTTTACAAAAAAAACGCCACAGTATAGTATGTTGAAATTTTTCGATGAAAGCGTCAAATTTTTTTGATGTTGAAAAAGACCATGAAAACAGTCGTATTATACCATGTAGAATGATTCTATTGTGAACAAACTTTGTTTTCTGAAATGTTGGAAAATTTTACAAAAAAAAAAACGCCATAGTATAGTATGTCGAAATTTTTCGATGAAAACGTCAAATTTTTTTGAATTTGGAAAAAAACATGAAAACGGTCGTATTATAACATGTAGAATGATTCTATGGTTAACAAAGTCATTTCGTGTAATGTTGGAAAATTTTACAAAAAAAAAAACGCCATAGTATAGTATGTCGAAATTTTTCGATGAAAACATCAAATTTTTTTGAATTTGGAAAAAAACATGAAAACGGTCGTGTTATAACATGTAGAATGATTCTATGGTTAACAAAGTCATTTCGTGTAATGTTGGAAAATTTTACCAAAAAAAAAAAAACGCCGTAGTATAGTATGTTGAAATTTTTCGATGAAAAGGTCAAATTTTATTGAAGTTGAAAAAAAAACATGAAAACTGTCGTATTATAACGTAGAATGATTCCATGGTGAGCAAAAGGCATTTTGTGAAATTTTGGAAATTTTTACAAAAAAAACGCCATAGTATAGTATGTCGAAATTTTTCGATGAAAACGTCAAATTTTTTTGATGTTGAAAAAAACCATGAAAACTGTCGTATTATAGCATATAGAATGATTCCATGGTTAACAAAAGTCATTTCGTGTAATGTTGGAAAATTTTACAAAAAAAAAAAAAAACGCCATAGTATAGTATGTCGAAATTTTTCGATGAAAACGTCAAATTTTTTTGATGTTGAAAAAAAACATGAAAACAGTCGTATTATACCATGTAGAATGATTCTATTGTGAACAAACTTTGTTTCATGAAATGTTGGAAAATTTTACAAAAAAAAAAACCGCCATAGTATAGTATGTCGAAATTTTTCGATGAAAACATCAAATTTTATTGAATTTGGAAAAAAACATGAAAACGGTCGTATTATAACATGTAGAATGATTCTATGGTTAACAAAGTCATTTCGTGTAATGTTGGAAAATTTTACCAAAAAAAAAAAAAAACGCCATAGTATAGTATGTTGAAATTTTTCGATGAAAAGGTCAAATTTTATTGAAGCTGAAAAAAAACATGAAAACTGTCGTATTATAACATGTAGAATGAGTCTATTGTGAACAAACTTTTTTTCTGAAATGTTGGAAAATTTTACAAAAAAAAAAACACCATAGTATAGTATGTCGAAATTTTTCGATGAAACCGTCAAATTTTATTGAATTTGGAAAAAAACATGAAAACTGTCGTATTATAACATGTAGAATGATTCTATGGTTAACAAAGTCATTTCGTGTAATGTTGGAAAATTTTACAAAAAAAAAAAAACGCCATAGTATAGTATGTTGAAATTTTTCGATGAAAAGGTCAAATTTTATTGAAGTTGAAAAAAAACATGAAAACTGTCGTATTATAACATGTAGAATGAGTCTATTGTGAACAAACTTTGTTACGTGAAACGTTGGAAAATTTTACAAAAAAAAAAACGCTATAGTATAGTATGTCGAAATTTTTCGATGAAACCGTCAAATTTTTTTAATTTGGAAAAAAACATGAAAACGGTCGTATTATAAGATGTAGAATGAGTCTATGGTGAGCAAAAGGCATTTTGTGAAATGTTGGAAAATTTTTACAAAAAAAACGCCACAGTATAGTATGTCGAAATTTTTCGATGAAAGCGTCAAATTTTTTTGATGTTGAAAAAGACCATGAAAACAGTCGTATTATACCATATAGAATGATTCTATTGTGAACAAACTTTGTTTTCTGAAATGTTGGAAAATTTTACAAAAAAAATGCCATAGTATAGTATGTCGAAATTTTTCGATGAAACCGTCAAATTTTTTTAATTTGGAAAAAAACATGAAAACTGTCGTATTATAACATGTAGAATGATTCTATGGTTAACAAAGCCATTTCGTGTAATGTTGGAAAATTTTACAAAAAAAAAAACGCCATAGTATAGAATGTCGAAATTTTTTGATCAAAACATCAAATTTTATTGAATTTGGAAAAAAACATGAAAACAGTCGTATTATACCATGTAGAATGATTCTATTGTGAACAAACTTTGTTTCGTGAAATGTTGGAAAATTTTGAAGAAAAAAAATGCCATAGTATAGCATGTCGAAATTTTTTGATCAAAACATCAAATTTTTTTGAATTTGGAAAAAAACATGAAAACGGTCGTGTTATAGCATGTAGAATGATTCCATGGTGAGCAAAAGGCATTTTGTGAAATTTTGGAAATTTTTACAAAAAAAACACCATAGTATAGTATGTCGAAATTTTTCGATGAAAACGTCAAATTTTTTTGATGTTGAAAAAAACCATGAAAACTGTCGTATTATAGCATATAGAATGATTCCGTGGTTAACAAAAGTCATTTCGTGTAATGTTGGAAAATTTTACAAAAAAAAAAAAAACGCCATAGTATAGTATGTCGAAATTTTTCGATGAAAACGTCAAATTTTTTTGATGTTGAAAAAAACCATGAAAACAGTCGTATTATACCATGTAGAATGATTCTATTGTGAACAAACTTTGTTTCGTGAAACGTTGGAAAATTTTACAAAAAAAAAAAAAAAAATGCCATAGTATAGTATGTCGAAATTTTTTGATGAAACCGTCAGATTTTTTTAATTTTGAAAAAAACATGAAAACTGTCGTATTATAACATGTAGAATGAGTCTATGGTTAACAAAGTCATTTCGTGTAATGTTGGAAAATTTTACAAAAAAAAAAACGCCATAGTATAGTATGTCGAAATTTTTCGATCAAAACATCAAATTTTTTCGAATTTGGAAAAACACATGAAAACGGTCGTGTTATAGCATGTAGAATGATTCTATGGTGAGCAAAAGGCATTTTGTGAAATGTTGGAAATTTTTACAAAAAAAACGCCACAGTATAGTATGTCGAAATTTTTCGATGAAAGCGTCAAATTTTTTTGATGTTGAAAAAAACCATGAAAATAGTCGTATTATACCATGTAGAATGATTCTATTGTGAACAAACTTTGTTTCGTGAAACGTTGGAAAATTTTACAAAAAAAAAAAAAATGCCATAGTATAGTATGTCGAAATTTTTTGATGAAACCGTCAAATTTTTTTAATTTTGAAAAAAAACATGAAAACTGTCGTATTATAACATGTAGAATGAGTCTATGGTTAACAAAGTCATTTCGTGTAATGTTGGAAAATTTTACAAAAAAAAAAACGCCATAGTATAGTATGTCGAAATTTTTCGATCAAAACATTACATTTTTTTGAATTTGGAAAAAACATGAAAACGGTCGTGTTATAGCATGTAGAATGATTCTATGGTGAGCAAAAGGCATTTTGTGAAATGTTGGAAATTTTTACAAAAAAAAACGCTACAGTATAGTATGTTGAAATTTTTCGATGAAAGCGTCAAATTTTTTTGATGTTGAAAAAGACCATGAAAACAGTCGTATTATACCATGTAGAATGATTCTATTGTGAACAAACTTTGTTTTCTGAAATGTTGGAAAATTTTACAAAAAAAAAAAACGCCATAGTATAGTATGTCGAAATTTTTCGATGAAACCGTCAAATTTTATTGAATTTGGAAAAAAACATGAAAACTGTCGTATTATAACATGTAGAATGATTCTATGGTTAACAAAGTCATTTCGTGTAATGTTGGAAAATTTTACAAAAAAAAAAAACGCCATAGTATAGTATGTTGAAATTTTTCGATGAAAAGGTCAAATTTTATTGAAGTTGAAAAAAAACATGAAAACGGTCGTATTATACCATGTAGAATGATTCTATTGTGAACAAACTTTGTTTCATGAAATGTTGGAAAATTTTACAAAAAAAAAAAAAACGCCATAGTATAGTATGTCGAAATTTTTCGATGAAACCGTCAAATTTTATTGAATTTGGAAAAAAACATGAAAACGGTCGTATTATAAGATGTAGAATGAGTCTATGGTGAGCAAAAGGCATTTTGTGAAATGTTGGAAAATTTTACAAAAAAAACGCCACAGTATAGTATGTCGAAATTTTTCGATGAAAGCGTCAAATTTTTTTGATGTTGAAAAAGACCATGAAAACAGTCGTATTATACCATATAGAATGATTCTATTGTGAACAAACTTTGTTTTCTGAAATGTTGGAAAATTTTACAAAAAAAATGCCATAGTATAGTATGTCGAAATTTTTCGATGAAACCGTCAAATTTTTTTAATTTGGAAAAAAACATGAAAACTGTCGTATTATAACATGTAGAATGATTCTATGGTTAACAAAGTCATTTCGTGTAATGTTGGAAAATTTTACAAAAAAAAAAACGCCATAGTATAGTATGTCGAAATTTTTCGATGAAAACATCAAATTTTATTGAATTTGGAAAAAAACATGAAAACGGTCATATTATAGCATGCAGAATGATTCCATAATGAGCAAAAGTCATTTCGGGAAATGTTGGAATATTTTACAAAAAAAAAAAAAACACCATAGTTAGTATGTAGAAATTTTTCGATGAAAACGTCAAATTTTTTTGATGTTGAAAAAAACCACGAAAACAGTCGTATTATACCATGTAGAATGATTCTATTGTGAACAAACTTTGTTTCGTGAAACGTTGGAAAATTTTACAAAAAAAAAAAAAAATGCCATAGTATAGTATGTCGAAATTTTTTGATGAAACCGTCAAATTTTTTGTAATTTGGAAAAAAACATGAAAACTGTCGTATTATAACATGTAGAATGAGTCTATGGTTAACAAAGTCATTTCGTGTAATGTTGGAAAATTTTACAAAAAAAAACGCTATAGTATAGTATGTCGAAATTTTTCGATGAAAAGGTCAAATTTTTTTGATTTTGAAAAAAACATGAAAATGGTTGTATTATAGCATGTAGAATGATTCTATGGTTAACAAAAGTCATTTCGTGAAATGTTGGAAAATTTTACAAAAAACCCCATCAAGTATATGTAGCGTTGTTGCATTGAGCAGATTAACAATTAATCATTAATTAATATCAAGATTCATATTCACAATTAATAATCCAATATTATTAATTGTAAGACAAATTATCATAGAATGTGAAGAAAAAGGGGTAACATTCAACTTCAGATATTACCCTCCGTTAACTTCAATATGAGGATTTACTCGGGGCACCGCCCAGTTTTATAAAAACAGGGAAAAATAATTAAATTTGATATTAATCAGTTGCGTCTCATAATCTCATGGTTGCTACAGAGTTCTTGGCCTGGTGAACAGAGATTTGAATAGTTTATAAATACATACACAAAATCAAGTAACCAAGTTCTTTATAAATGAAGTGTTTATTTACTTAACTACTGGACTACACGACTAACAATATATAATTGAATGAATGCTAAAACAGTGATAGAATCAAATAAAGAATAATTAAAGGAATACAGCAAATACAAATGATGGACATTCATGGATCGAACAAATTAAAAATGACCAGGTCAATTCAGTGACTGATATCTCTCTGATTGGATTTAATACTTGTCTATCAACTAAATTTAGTGGTGTTAATACACCATTCAAACAACAAATAGTTTAAGAAGCACCAGGGAAGATTGAGAATCAGTTTCATGTTATACATTTAGACGTGGTCTCATATTAATTGTCAAGTTTGTAACCGAGTTATTAGTTGACTATGACTTGACTATGAATTGGTTCACTAGTCTAGTCATCAAACTCTTTCTCTTCTGAAGATACATCAATACATCACCCTCTCTGAGTAGATGGTAGATGGAGGTTGTGCTGTCTGGAGCAGAGTGGCAGCAGCTTCTGTCTGGAACAGTTTGGATCTTCTGGATCCAACGATGCGACCCGGCTTTGGTCGTTTCTCTCCCTCGGTGGCTCTCTTGGTTCCTCGAACACCCTCGTTTTTGGATGGCTGGCATGTCACCTCGATGCATGTTTCCATCTTTGTCTTTCTCTGTCTGGCGAGGCATCTCTGTGCCATTTCTTCAGACCCCCCCCCCTCCTCGGAGCTGGATGGGTCACTCAATTCAAAAGATTCTGGACCTAAAGTCTTACTTTAAGTCTCTTCACAATGGCTGGGATTCACCAGCACGTAGATACAGCGGCGCTGCTTCAGGCTTCAGCAGCTGGCTGTTTCAGCCGTCAGGGCAGAGCGGCAACATAATAAATAAATAGGGCTCAGACAAGAGGGAGACAGCGTAGCAAAACAGCATTTGTTTCTTTAGCTGGACTGGATCAAGTCCAAAGGTTCACAGCCTCCTTTCAGGTAGACTGGGTGCCGGTATCATCTGGGTGTGAGGTGTCGGACCTGAGTCCTCTGGATGGAGAGCTGGTGTCCTTGGAGTGTTCCCCCCCAACCCTCTTGTGGTTTATGGGCCCAAGGAGGGGGGAGATGCAGAGGGGCACAGCTCTAAGAGCTGAACAACCCCGAGGAGCCTCTAGACTAAATGTTTGAAGCTTCTTATTATCAGTTGAGAAAGGGGGTGCGCCGTTTAGTTGGCGGGAGAACAGGATTCTCCTCCCACCTGAAAAACTATTCTGATTCTTTAGTAAACTTACTTTGTTACATTAAACTAATTGACTAGTTTCAATATGATTAATTCTTCCATATTTGAAATCTGGGCTTCATCTCTTTCAAATACATACCAAACACAAGACATCAGCCACTGAATAAAACTTGATCAACTGAATTGAAATGAATCAAACAATTACACAATACAGATGAAACTTGTAAACAGAGTTGATGAAATTAAATCTATATGTTCTGAGCATGTGTAATAAAATGAATCAATTTATGTATGGTTCACAACATAAAATGGTGTAATACCCTTCACCTACCATAGATTTAAAAGATATATCAAATATAACATTAACTACGCATTAGTGTGCACCCAACTTTATGTTTAAGATCCCCTATAAATTGGTGAATAAGATACACATGTAAGGTATTGATGCAGACCGATGTAATGACCTCATTAGCATAAGAGAGAAGGTTTTGGTCTAAAACCTGCAGCTATTTTAACTTGCATTGATTGAATTTATGTCAACAACTTCCTGCCACTAGAACACGTTAGAAAAGCATAACACATTGATTCACATTCATAGTAATGTTAGAATTAGATTGTTCTGCCTCCATAATGTGTCTGTGTTTCACCACTT